>VFFE01007085.1:634298-707833 GCA_008921705.1 Burhinus oedicnemus
TTTGATCCCTCAGCTTTTATACTGAGCATGAGGCAGATGGGATGGAATACCCTGTGGGTCAGTTTTGGGTCACCTGTCCTGTCCGCTCCTCCCCGCAGGTGTGACCCCTCTACGCTTTTCCGCTTCCGACCCTCCAACGGGGCAAGTAACAAAGTTGGCTGCCCTTGGGTGTTACAGCAATAAGTATAAGCAGGAGCCTCTCTGCACACCATTCCTTGGCATCAGCTATAAACATGGGTCTTATCTGAGAGCGAACAGTTTTCTGCACAACATGCTGTTAATTTCAGCAGTTAGAAGAGGCCTAGCTAAAAAGAAAAGTTGCTGAACAAAATTGGTCCTGTTTTACCTCAAACCAGGACAATGTATTATATAGATATGAAGATTTTTAGTAGTCAGCAAATTCCAGTTAAGTTTAGGTTTCTTTCTTCTCTGTCACTTTGCCAGGTTTATTCGGGGATTAAAGCTGAGACTTGTACACCCCTGGCATGGAAGGTTCATGCGTAAGTAATTGGGGCAAGGAGAACTGCAGATTCCGCTCTGGCAAACTCAGCCATGTGCACTCCTGGCCCGGGAAAACCAAGGAAAGCACACACAGAAGGTCTGCATCTGAGAAGGCCCACTCGCACTGCAGATGTAGAAACTGAGTACACCCAGCTGGTACAGAGGTGGTTAGCATCCAGAACTTGCAACATACCAGTTCCTGTTCACAGGGGGATTAGGTATGGTTGCACCTGAAAAGGTGAGAAGTTAGAGAATGGTGTGTTCCTATCAAATTACATTATGGGTTGCAGCTCCCAAACTTGGCTGATTAGGCTTCTGAAGTCCAGGTAGCCAAGTTTTGTGCTGCTTATACATATAATATACATAACATCCAGAAGCTCATCTTCTTCTGTCTTCATTTTAGTACTTGCATTTTCAACGGTAAGGTCAGCAAGCCAATCATCAGTGAAGGTGAAGTCTTCGTCAGTTCCCTTCTAGAAAGACAAAATTCAACTTTAGCTTGTGTCTGTGTGTGTGTTTGTAGAGATGAACCAGCCACCACTATTGTGACAATAAAGACATACTTTGCTGCAATCTGGGGTGGTTGAGGGCAGAGATTTATTCAGAGCTAGAGAACAGTGCTGTGGGCCAAAAGCCCAACGTGAAGTGGAGGGTGCATAGCATTCCTCACCTAAACAGTTTTTGTCAAAGCCTCTTTCCACACAGAACTGGCCTGACACGTCAGAGCTGAACAGTAGCAATGTACCAGATATCGGTACACAAGTGTTAAAAACCTGAACGATACAATGCCAAATGTGCAACATGTGCAGGTGAAACCTGCTGAGCCCACACTCGTGGAGGCCTGACAGCAAGCATCAGTACCCTTGGAAAGAGGGAGATGCTTTACACATTGTAGGGTCAGAAATAGCAACTTCTGTCCTCTCCTTTATCAAGTAAAACCTCAAAAACTGTTGGGGAAATTTCTTCAATATTATTAAGTGTAGATTGAGGGTGTTTAGCGGTTTGGGGAGTCTACCCAGTCCATACACTAGATATATTTGTAAAGTACTGCCTAGGTATCTGAAAAGGCAGGGGGCACCTCAGGTTTTCACAGCAGTACAACTCCCTCTTCAAGTTACTTTGTGTTATGATTACGCATACTGTTTACATGGCTGTTAGCAAAAGCAAATTAAAGTTATAACAGACCCACCTTCATCAACATCTGACCACCTCCAGACAACCGGTGGCGTGAGCCATACATGCTTGTTGATCTGTAATTCCTTGACTCTCAGCAGCTGCTTGCCCTCCTCCCACCCTTTCCTCTCAGGGCAATTTCTACTTGAAAAGCATCATATGTCTGGGACAGACTTTTGCCATCCCTGCTGCTGAGCCCTCTCTTGGCACCAGAGACTCATTGAATCATGTTGACCCTGCTGCCAGCCGTATGGCAGCCTGCTTCTCCATGTAGACCCCTCTAACCATATGGCCAAGAACTCACATACTTTGCCAGTTTTCCCTTAGTTCTTGTTTAGCCAGCTACAAAGCAAAAACAATCCAAAAATCATTTGTCACTTTGATTCCTGGAGCATGTAAGAGTTGAAATGTCCATCGAAATGTGTCGCTAATAGAAAAGCAAGAAGGTAGCTGGGAGAAGTTTGTGTACTTTGTATAAATAATAGTTAACATTTATAAACAAGGTTTAACTCAATTCTGTGACCAGGTTTGGGGTAGCAATTCTGAGGTATATGAGAAAAGAAGGGTAGAAGCATGAAGCAATATACTAAAATAAGTTTCTGTACCAAACAATGCGATGGCAGTAAATGCTGCATCTCTCTTTCCAAAATATCATAAGGGATGTTCATGAGATCAAAACCAGAGAAACCAGTTCTTCAGTAACTAGTAAATTAATTGGAGCAGTTACCAAAACTAGAATTATAAAATGCTGTGATTAATGTAACATAACAGGGGCAAATAAATGCCGCCTTTGCAAAGAAAATGTCTACCCGTGAGAGTCTCAGCACAACAGCAGATTCCTAGGGATGGGACTGACAAAAAACAAGCATTACGTTTTGTATGAAAAATTGATGTTTGGGCAAGTTGGATCCTTTCAACTTTTTGTTGAAATGCCAGAAGCTCCTGGTAGGCAGGACATCCAAGCACACATCAGTGGACTTCAGCACTCCGCGAAGAGCCCCAACTCTACAGCACTGAAAATCTTCCTCCCTCGTTCACACACACATACACACACTTATTTTTGTCACAATTTCATGTGATCTTAACACGCATAAAAAGGTTGACACTGAATGCCTCTCTAGAAAGGCGGAACATATAAAATAAATGTTGAATTCCAAAATAAAAATGTTTTGTTAAAAAATTCCAAACGATTTTTAACAGAAAAGCATGCAGTCCTCAGATCCAAAGTGCTTTTCTTAAGGCCTGTCACAAAAGTTTTATTATTGTAGCTGTGACAAATAATGTTATCTATTTTGGATTAAATAGAGCTTCTAGGGATTGCTGGAATCAAAAGTGACTCTCAGCACGCAGGAAAAACATTTTTTTCACCATCTGAACTGTAATGAAAATCTCTGCTCATAATGTAACATCAGTAACAGAAATCAAACAATGCTAAGATAGACAAGAAGATGGAGAAGAATATGGTTATGTAAACTGAGACTATGCCAAATGATGGCAGTCACATCTAAGAACAACACAGCAAAACAAAACAAAGCCTGAGTGGAAGTTTTGTGGCAATGGGCTAAAACCGTGGGGATTATGCAGAAACGCATCATGAGAGCGTGAGATAGTTCATGCTAGGAAGGAGGCAAGTACAAGGGACTAAGAGACAGAGATAAAATATTCAAAATTTAAATAGAGAGAGAATGTAAATTGGGAGTTTCCTTTTATGGGTCTTATAATATGAGAGAAAGGGGATGGCCTGTGCAATTGGAAAACGTGGTCTAAAGGAAATGCTCTTTATGCAACGTGTAATTATCTGTTAGGACCGATTGCAAGATAATTAAGGCAAAGGGCTTAGCAGGATTTGAAAAATTATTAGACTTTTGTACAGATAATAAGAACATTGATAGTTAATTGGGCAGGGTAAGAAATGTACAGGATATACCTATGCTGTGTTATAGTGTAAGAGAGCTGCCAGTTAGCAGAAGTTGGGTCGATATTTCCCCCATGGCTAGATTTTTCTGCACTTGCTCATTCTGGGTTTTCTTTCACCTTCTTTGTGAAACATTTGCTGTCAGACAGAGGATGACAAACCAGTCTGTGGATCAGTGCTGCGTTCTCAAATGGTAATTCCTGTGCCACAAAGACAGTAAGGTTAGAGAATTGTACTTGATTGATTCTAAGACCTGGAACTGGATCAGGGAGAGATGAAAACCTGTACAAAACCAGTATTTTGCTCTGCCCAGGTGTGTCTCTTCTGCCAATGCTCAGAGTTGTTGAGGCCTTTGTGATCTTGGAAGCTCTTGCCTTCTACTGAGCTTGGACAAAAATGGCTGATGCCTTCCAAAAAAATGTGTGGTAGGATCAGCATGGGCTGCTTTTCCTAAGAACTTTTTTCAAAGATGACAACCGGAGACTGAGTCGGATGAGCTCTAGGAGAGGGCACGGCTAGGACTGATGGACATACTCTCTGGCAGCAGAGGTGACAATGGCTCAGAGGACACCAGCAGTTCACCAAGTGTCTTGTGGGATCTCAGCCTGCACCAGCTGCACCTGCAGAGGCACATCACAGCACTCCCTGGAGTCTAGGTTCCCTGGTTTCCCTTCCAGCCCAAAAATCTTGGTGTCTTGTTTGCAAAAGTAGGGAAGAAGAAGACATATTTTCCTGCACCTCACATCACAGCGGAGCTGGGGTCTGGATGTAGCACTTACCTGGAACTGGGGGTTGAGAAGGAATTGTTATCTGATAACAAAGACATAGTCTCAGAGATGAACCAGATAATTAAAATCATTAAAATCATTAAATTAATATCATCATCATAGAAAGATGAATTTCTCAACTTCTGTAGTACACATTCCTTTTAGCTTTGCAGGGAAACATAACTGTAGAGAAGGCTCTTTTTATTCATTGATCTCAGCTGTACAGCATTTAAAACAATTTTGCTATCCCAAAAATGTTGCTATTATCACAGTACTGACCAACTGACCTGCTCTCCAGCAGCATGGGTGGGTTGGGAATAATAGTGGGATGCTGATCTGTTGAGGGTGACAGAAAAGTTTAAGTCTTTGAAAAAAGGCTGGAATATTTTAGCAAGTGCAAGAAAATTTTTTAAAAAGTAAAATTACTATCCTTGCTAAACCTGCTTACATCCAGCATTGTCAAGCGGATTACAATAAATATATAAGAAGACTCTATGCCTTTTGTGGGTCATTTCATGTGTCTTCTTGAAGGATGGGATATGGTTAGAGATAGTTCTCTACCAGCTGTTTTACCAGCAGTCAGGCCTCCCATGATTTTAGGATTTTCTTAGAAGATTATATAGGGTGCAAAAAATTCAGTCTGTAGTTTCTGAGAAGCTCTGTTTTCTCAATATTTCATATTTCTTCTGTGGTCAGGCCTAGAGGCAGTAACAGAGAGCACTGTCTTCTGCAATCCTCTGAAGAAGAGATTTTCTAGTCCAAAGTTCTTATGTTAACTTTTTAATAAAATCTTTTATCTTAAAAATTACACTGTAAAAGTAATATTGACAGCATATGTTTGACCTTAAAATAACTTAAATTCTTACAATACCTTTAAAAAGTGTATTTTCATGGCTTATATATAATAAACAAATAATCTATGTTGATCCCAAATGTCAATGTAATACCATTCTCAGTTGTCACAATAATTGGTTACAATATTATAATATTGTATATTATAATATCATATAACCTTTACAGCTTAAAATGTGTGGATACACAGACAAGATACACATGGTTTAACTAGACTAACATAATATGACTTAGTCAAGTTGATTTTTCTTATCGTGAAATCTCACTGATACCTGCATAGCTTATGAAACTGGTCATACACATAACATAGATGTTTATGTGTAGATTAAGGCTTAACATCTGCAAAGAAAAATATTACGTCTTTAAATGATTGAAAAGTAACTATGATGTTTCTCTACGTATTTCCACAGTAATATAAAATATTTTAAAAACTCTATTTTTCTTTACCGGGTACATCTAATTAATTAACTTGTTTTTCTGTTACTTTCTTACAGAACAATTGAAATTTTGGGAGATGTATGTGTGAAAATTCATGGACATTTTTAGGAATTCATGCTTTTTCAGCTGAAAACCAATATGCCACAATATCAAAACCATGTCAGAGATTTATTTTTCTTACTTACATATTTTCAACAATTTTCATAGGGTGTCTGCACAATTTATATGTTGCTGGTAAACAACATGTTTTGCAACAGGCAGAGATTTAAATACCAGCTCTGTGCAACAGGATACAGAGATTTTTTATGATTAAATTACAAATGATGTTGTTGTGCAATGTCAGATCCCTTCATTTTTAGTTAGGAGTAACTGAAATAGGGCCAAATTTAAAGAGATATCTGTTATTAGAGGCGGTGTTTTCTCATAAAACAGCAGCTCAAATACATCTATACAGGTACTCATTAAATGAGATGTATATATCTACAAACACAATACCTTTTGAGAAGCAGCTTTTTACACGCTGGTATTAAATTACTTCCTACGAGAAGATAAAATTTTTTGCGCTTTTTGAAATAATGTTAGCAATGTTATTGGTCAGTTTTAATGCTGGAGAACCCAGTTAATAATTCCGGGTTAGTTCAAGATACCGTCAGTGAGAGAAAAAGGTAATATGCTCATGTTTATTAAACAGTCACTTGAGGTAATGTGAATAAATCCTCTGACTCAGTTTTGATCTCAATTACACTGCATGAAACCAGACTGATTCTGGAATTAGTCCTCAAATAATTCAAGAAAGTTCAGAATCAACATTGCAGCCTTTGGAGTAAAAACTGCCCAAGAGTTGTCCTGTCACTCAGCTGTAATTTTTCAAGTTGTTCTTCTGAGGTTAAATAAATTCTTTTAAATTTCCTTGAAAATGCTTTTGAAATTAAAGGAATAAAGTTTATATTGTCATCAGCACTTTCAATAAGACTCAAGCCATTTGCTTGCTCCTATTGCTCAAGTTGCAATAAACTTAAAGAAATCTCATAGTCTGTGAGGAGTCTGACTGGCCCCACCGAATAAGATACTGCTCATCGTCAGGAAGGGAATCAGAGTTCTATCTAAAGTTTTTGATTATTTTCTAAAATAGTTTTTTCTTTTAGCTATCTAGAATGCTATTTTAACCTTTATCTTTTAAACATACTTTTTCAATTTCTTGTAACATCTCCTTTGTTTAAATACTCCATTCTCCTGGCTTCTCTTTAGTCTTCATTACCCAAATGTAGACTGATGATCTTCCACTGAGCCGGGGAACCTAGAAGGAGCAGAAAAGGTCTGGAGGAGAAGGGAGAGGGCACAGCAACTCCGCAGAGACAGTCGTATGTTAATATTGGGCAAATTTGTCTACGTTTGAACAGTTTCTGAGCCAAAGGTGGAGAGAGATGATAATTTCCCAAGTTCTTTTCATCCCTCTTCATAAGGGTCTGGCCACATCAATATTAATTATACAAGACTATTTCTGTGTATAATGTTCTCTGTTTTCATAAACATGGTGCTTTCAAGCTATTCCTTCATCCTACCTTTGATTAAATGACATGCTTTTCAAATCTGGGCACCTTACTTTGCCTCCTACAGAAACAAACACTGAGGAGTCTCTCGGTCCCCGCGAGTCCACCTGAGTGGCTTTCCTGATGAGAACTGGGCCTTCCTCAGAAACAAAGGTTAATCAGCTGGTCAGGTAAAGTAATTTGCTGCCTTGCTGCAGATTAATCATTAATCACGCCCATCCATCGGCACAGCTGGCCCTAGCCCCGCTGTGCAGCACCAGCTGCAGGGCTCTGCCTTGCCCTTGGGCCCTGCAGCGCTGCAGGACACGGGCAGCCTGGCAGCTGCGGTCTTGGAAAGGAAAGAGGTAAAGTTCATGTGGAAACTTCCAAGTTCTTCCTCCAGCGATGTCTGCATTTCCATCCGTGTGCATATACCGTGTTATTTTTTAATTTGACAGAAAGCATGCCCGTTCTCAGGGTGCTGTACAGTTTGCAATGCCCAATGTCTTCATTTTTTTTCAACATTTTATGTGGCTCAGCTCTGCTGGTAATTCTGACAAAGGTGATGGTGATAAACACGAGGGTGTTCATGAAAGCACAGTGAGAGGTAATTCAGGATACACTCTTTTCTAGTAGGTTGAAAGAAGGTAGCTCTCTCCTTATATGAGTCTTTTTTATTACTGTACATATTGTGTAAACATAAACTCTTTCATGTCTGGTTACTTTGTTCATCATGTAGCTATTCATATACTTACACAATTTCTTAATTAAAAATTGCAAAATCTTTACAGTTTCACCTCCCTGGTCCTGTCTCAAAATTAACCTGATGAAAGAAAACGCTGTCATGCCAGCGGTGTGCTGTACAGGGACTTGAATAACCGAGGTGGCTCTGTTGCACGCTCCCTGCAAACTTGCTAAAGCAAAGCAGGTTGAACAAATGCATCCTCATTTGCCTGCAGAATTTTTCCCTTTGCCATGGAAACTGTTTTGCTTGTTGGTTCAAGCACCCAGTGCTGATACTTGGAACTCACAGGACAGTTTTATCTTAGAAGTAGCTAATTGTGGAGCAAGAATTCCTTCAGTACAGTCTTTAAATATTTAACACTGAAAGAAAAATTAAAAAATTTCAAAGTTCTGTTCTCCTGAACAGTGTAACACTGAGGAGGAGGAAGCTTCCATTTTCAGGAATTCAGACCCGTCCTTTTGGTTAGTACTTTCCCCTAAAAAACATTATTTATCCAAAAAAGCACTGCCTGAAAGCAACACACACTACTGGATTTCTCTTTTCTTTCTGGCATTGTACTCACTTTCTGACTGTCTCACACCCAGCTGCAAAATAAATCAGTACTACCAGAGCCTGTTTCTGCAAGCAAGCCCCTGGGAAACCTATCAGTTCACATCGCTTTGGTTTTGCTCCTGCTTTGTTGGGCATTATCTTAGTGCTACAGCTGCCACTGACCAAAGGAACGTTTAATTGCTGCTTCAGTATACGTTGAATGAAGGATGTTTAGTGTACGCATTACCTTTAAGCACACCTATATCTGATGGTAGCTTTTACCGTCTTTCAGCTGGACTCAAGTCTGTTCTGCCCCAGTGCACAAGGTGGTGTACATTAGTCCATAGAACAGAAGCTCCCCTGCGCATTGGACCACCAGATCTGGAAGATCCCTCATGCACAGGTGTTTTGGGAAGGGAGAGGCTTTGATGTGAGGTTGTAGCCTGGGAGAATTCGACTTCTTCAGCATATATTTGAGATCCTTTTTGTGTCTAGTACAATTGTCCAGCTGATCACAGAAGAGGCTGACCAGTTAATTTGGATAGAAGATAAACTGTGCCTAAATTCATGGGATTGGGCCTGTGTGGTGGGAAAGGTGGGAATCAAATGCTGGAGTCAAATCAGACTTCATGAGCCTGTACGATAGACTTTTGCTAAATAAGTTAACATTTGCTTTATAACACAGGGTTAGTAATATTTCATTTTTGCTCTAAACTGCAAAGAAAAGTCACCTTCAAAGATGCCAGGTATATAATGAAGTTTAAATGCACGTACAAAGGGAACCACACTTGTCTTCTTGGGAGAAACATTTACAGAAGAGATGAGGCACACCCCTAGGCACCTCACCTCTCCTTCTGCGCTCTTTGGGGGGGATTCTTTCTGTAAACTTCATCTTTCATTCTCACCTGTGGCAGAAATAATTTCCCACGCCTGTCTCATTGTGATGTAACATTTACTGAAGACAATAAAAAAGTTTTGATTTCAAGTCTGAAGAAGGCATGTCTATGCAAAAGGCTGTTTTTTACTGGCTGTTTTAATATAATATATTACATATTCCTACAATGTTTGCCTAACGTATCTTTTGGCCATTTCTTCTATAGCCATACAACTAAAGCTGTCCTTGGCTTATAGAGACACAGGATTAACGACCTATGTCCCCTTACAAGTGCTCCTCTTGGACTTGAGCATCTGAATGTCCCTAAGCACACCTAAGCTCTGAATGCGGTATTAAGTGCAAGACAAACGGTGTGTAAATAAATAAAAAATCCAAGAGAAGCTCCTCAGCTGTTTAACTGCAAAATGAGTTCCTCAAAAGATTGTTCTAGATATCGGTTCTTGTTTTAAGTAAGTACTATGAAATGCAGAATTACATATTCTCAGTGCATTTATATGTTAGCTGGATCTCTGTCCCTAATTTATCATACTAAAATTAGACTGAGAAATACCATTTCTGTTTTCATCAACTAGGTTAACTATTACCCGTCATATTTTCATGGCTGATCTTTCCCAAAAATATACATTTATGTTCTGTGCAACTACTCTCTTATGAAAATATCACCAAGAGACATTAATTGTATGCATTTCTCTCTGACACCCCCAGGGTGCCAGTTCGTTAGGTGCCACCAAGCTGAGCACAGTGCAGGTTCAGTAATAGAGACCTTCCCTTTAAAGATTGTCAGGTCCCCACAGATTTCAGCTCCAAGAGACTGACCACGCATCCCAGTGCCACACTGGGAATACTTGGCAATCCCCACCACTGGCCCCTCAGCAGATTTGCTCGCGCTGACACTTTTTACCCTTTTTCAGCTTTAACCTAGCTCATTTTGATGGATGTTGGTCAGGGACTGACTATCCAAGTAGTTCAGCAAGCAGGTCTATAGGATAGTAATCTCCAGTAGCCTGGCAGTGACAGCCCTTGAAGGTGGGCTCTTTACCTCTTCCCCCTGCAGCTATCAGAGAGGGAACGGTGATGTAATCATTGAAGGGTTTGGTTGTCTTTTCCTTTTCTTTTTTAATGTTTTTGCCTCTGAATCTTCTTTAGCACAAGAACACCACCTAGTAGTCTTGTCACAACATGTGCTAGGGAACAGACATATAAATTCATATAGAAAAGAATAGGAAAGGAAATATTCAGTCTTAGAATATGGAGGTTTTATTTTTCCAGGCATTAGTGAGATTATCTGACTATGGAGGAGGACTGTTTTCATGCTTTCCCTGAAATGATTTTCTGTTGCTCATTGAGCTTCTGATTCATTCATTCTGTGCAAAACAGAGTGATTACAGAATTTAAAAGCCTGTATCTTTATTACTGTGGGTATACTCTTCCTCTTCTTTTTTGCTGCTAAGACAAATGGGTAAAAAGAATGGTTAATTTATCTTTTAGTCCAGAACTCAGTATGGACAATTATTAACCACTATTTCATAACTTTTAACAGATGAAGCTTTATCTTCTGAGATGTGAAAACGTGTGTCTTGACAACAGTGCCTTTCCTCTTTTTCTGTAGGCGCTGTCACTGACATCCTGCTGCCTGGAGATCAGAGGGACCCAGATTTCTTCCTGCCTGACTAGCGCAAGGGCAGACCTACGCAGAGACCGGCAGACACTTCCTTGGGAGAAGCCGGCAGCTCAGGCATAGTGGCAAGAGCAAAATGCCTGCTTTCCCCCTCTGTGCTCCATCAGTAGGGAAAAATGAGGGGAGAGTGAAGGAGGTGAGTGGGTAGGTGGTAGCATGTGATGGCACCATTGGCCTTCTGCACTGGGGATTGACTGGTAAGTCAGCACAGGATGTCAGGGAAGGCGGCTTACTGGCGGCACTGGTCAATAGGTGCAAAATATATTCTCTCTGCAGGTTTTCTGCATCTGAACAGAGGTTGCAACCAGGTGAAAGGGAGGCGCAGTGCCAACCGCTTTGCAGCAATCTGATGCCAGCCATTTGAGCGAGAACTGCATTGCCCTGCACTTCAACTTTGGGTTGTACCGGAGGAGAAGGCAGCAGAACAGACCCCCACGTCACCCGTTCTCCTTTCTGCTTCCCTTCTCTGGCCATTCCTCCTTTCCTCTTCTGCACCCCAGCTCTCTTATAGCATTCCTGTTTCTCCTTATGTCAGGTGGCCGTTGAGACATTGCATAGCTGATGTTGGCAGTATCTTTGTCACTGAACTTGCCTAGGAATCCCTGCATCTTTCATTATTTAGTGAAAAGTTTCAATGTCTTATATTAATTTTGAATTGTGTAACAATACTAAATACTTCACACTAGCTTGGTACCTTCATCAGGGGCTCTCCAAGCATTTTCAGTGGTGATGGCAGAATTTCTATCATTTCTACTCTTCCTAATGCACAGATGGGTAAACTGAGTCATAAACATGCAATTTGTCCATTCCATGAAGCAATTTGTCCAAGATCACACCTGGGTTCCAGGACCTGGATCACATGTCAAATTGAAGTTGCGATATGATAATAGCACTGCAAAATGGCATTATAATCTCTCTTCATTCAAAACAGTCTAATGACTAGTATGCGAATGTTTGACTCGCACATCAATTGCATGGTCCTTAGGTAGCCAGGCTAGGAGACAAGTCACCCTTCTGAAGTGACAAGAGCCTGCTTACACTCACATCCACCAGCACAAACTTGTCTCACCTCTTCAAATATCATCGAAGCATGATGGCACTGAAGCTTTTTGCCAATAAATATCCCCAGGATAAGGCTGCTTACAAGTCTCTACCATTCATGAAATTCTCCAAATATTCGCTGTCATGTGCAATATTTCAAAGGCATAACAGTAAGAAAATGTGTGCTATTTTACAAGGGTGAGCTAAATGCATTTATTTTGCCCTGTGCTTTAGATGAAAAGAAACCAGGCAATTAAATAAGGAAGTCTGGGGCCCATTTTATGGCATCCTATGTGACCGCAAAAAGGAGAGTGGTAATTGCCATTGGTGTGTGATATCCTTTAGCAACCTGACTCAGAGAATATCTCTGCATCCTAGAATGCCGACGTTTTATAAAGCCTGCAGGCACATCAGTCTTCAATAAGAGAGCTCAGCCCATTAAAGCATTTAAAATTAATTTTAATCCGGGGAATTCAGCTCCCATCTTTAAAGCTTTACAAACAAGTTTAAAGCTGCAATGTATCGTAAATTCATGGTGGTCTACGGTGGGCTTTTTTTAAGCTGAACAAAGCATAACAATTACATGGGGGATTCAACAAGGCCCAGTTGGAGTGTACAGATAGTGTGCTTAGAGAAGAGTTCTTTCTACCTTTTATAATAGCTACTGTCTGTATAATGTCTACAGAAAAATGTCACTGTGATAACAACTATCCCTTAAGTCAGGCGTGTTATAATGAAAAGACAGTGCTGCTCCTTTATTTGTATGACAATAAAACAGCACGGTAGGTATCCTGTCACATAGCCAGCACATCGTAATCTAGGTGCAGTTTCCCAAATACCAGAATGCTGAAATTTTTCCTGTTCTGCTGCAAAATATGGGGAAATCTGCTGCTTGACTTCATGTGTTCCTTCTTACTGAACTGTGCAAACAAACACTGCACATTCATAGCTTTGCGAGGAAATAACACGGAATTTCAGCTCTTGTCCATTTAACTTCACAATGACAAGACATTGTACTGACAGTGACTGATACGCAGCCAATACCTAATGGACCAGGCATCGTCTTCCAGGCTGTTCCAATTTTGGCCTGTATCTTCTCATGTAGCAAAGTAACTTTGATCCCCACCTCCTCTTTGTCAAAGACTCTGACCTTCACTACCTGTTATGCTTCAAGCCAGTACTCTGTGCTTCCGCTGCTGCTGTTTCATCATGTAAACACACCATTATTGGTGCTGAGACTTTTCCCTGGAGCCAGCACACTGAGACTGCTGCTGCTTATCGAGCTGGCCCCTGTGACCCTGCTGTGCTGCTGTGCTCTTTGGCAGCACTGCCCTGTTGCAGTCCCAAAGGCAGCGACTCCGTTGCACCGGCAGGTCTCCGGCTGAAGCACCAACTGCGCACGGGACACTGCTTGCCATCCCACCAGGTTTGCTGATCCAGCTCCCTGCAAGGTTACACTCCAGCCCTCAAAAGTTAAATGATCCAAGCTAATGTGCCCCCCCCCAGCCCTGCACTAAAAATAGTGGTGGTGATTTTTAAATGGGATCACTTCTTCGATCCTAGAAAAAAGCAGCTGAGATGAAAGAAGATGGGCATCTCTTAAACCTGCTTCCCTGGAGAAATCTTAAGTGAACCCTTATGCTCATTTATTTTCTGTTGGTATTTACACACTGACTCCAGTCATAATTAAACTGCAAGCTCCTTAGGGCAGAGACTAGCCTTTTGTTCTGTGTTAATTAGCAGTTTATGCAACAAGGCCTCTATGACTCGACTTCTGAGAGATACAAAAATCAATGTGTTACGTTTTTCAGGTTTGGGGGAGGTTCTGGCAGTCTTCACACCAAGAAGATTAACAGCTGGTTTAGAATCATAATGCATGCACGTTAGTTGAATGCTGCTCCTAAAATGATAAACAGTTATAGTTCAGTTGATGCTAAGACTTGAATGATCATATTAAGGGTTTTGAGTTAGTAGTCTACTGTAGTCACTCCCATCTCTCCAGGCTTTATTTCAGGCTGTCTGCACAGTCAGTAAAGGAACAATGCATTGATTTACTCCCTGTTCGTATTTTCAATGTTTTCTGGAGCGGTTAGGGTTGGAAACATATTTATTTTCCTAAGTTAAAGCTTGGATTCCTGGGGGATTCCAATGGGCTGCTAACTTCGTAATGGCTGCCAGAGGCAGCTACTGACCAAGTGCCTTTGCTCTTCTGGCTCCACTCTCCGGGTCAGTTAGAAAATAGTAAATACTTCCCATGGAATTTTACAAAAGAGCTACAAAAAAAATCAGGTATATTTCAAAAATTCTGTGTAATACTAAAATTGTTTGATTCTAAACACCGTGAATGTTTCAGTTGCTTAACTGGTTGGTAAGAAAAAGTGAAAGAAGGAAGTATGCTATATGAAAATTTCCTTTTCAAAGTCAGTTTTTCATTAAAACTTTTAAATCATCCACATTTGTGACAAATAAAAACCACATGGAGATTTAACTTATTGTTTGTATAATATGTCAGAGAAAGAAATTTAGAGCTTTTTCCAAGCATCAGAGAAACTTTAGGAGTTCACAAACTGTCACCAGTCTCATTAATCACCCTGGATTTTTAAGTATGTAATTCTAACCATGCTAAACAATTAAATCAATGTTAAGGCCAAAGCTTGCCTTTGAACACGCATATGCAGTATCCATTTAAGTCAATGTGAGGACAAAATTTAGCTCTTAAGCCTTTCAACTGATAAAGTCCTAAAATAGCTTTATAGGCAAAAATTTCCTGGCAAGACTAGAGTTTTGTAAATCTAAAAGCATGCAATCATATTTCAATGTAAAATAGCATATAAATATCAAGCTACATCTTGAATTGTAGCCAAATGCAACACTATATCAAGCATGGCTCAGAAGTGCTATATACACAATCAATGCTTTGTCAAGTTTCTGTATCGGTACATAACAAACAGAAATTTTCACATACATACGTATCACTGTACAGAATTGGAAGCTGCCATTGCCCTTTTTGTCTCAGTTATAAGCTGTTTTGCTAAAAGGAATATAACATTTAGCTTTTGAAGTCAGAGCAGGATGTAAGTGGAGAGTATTTCAAGGAGAGTTTTGTATCTAAGGCCAGGTTCTGACGAACTTACTGCCACTGTGTAGTGCTGTATCCCTCCAGCAGCCACACACAGCTCAGTCAGTGGCTTCCTCTAAGAGTCAGGTAAAGTACTTCTGAGTTTAAGTAGCACAAAAGTTTTGATAAAAGCCTTTTGAACCATTTGAGTAAATCTCAAAAACCAGTGAGAAATTTAAACAAGTCAGAAGGTAATAATACAATCAATCTTTTTCAGAACATAAGTTTCTATTTGGCTATCACACTCAGCCTATGCAGATCCATCCTTATTTAGCACTGTATACATTATAACTTTTCATTTCCTCTCCTAAACCTGATGTTTAGTGTTATGCATTGCTGGAGCCCCATCCTGGAGGAAAGTGCAATTCAGCAGTGGAGCAAGTGATGTCTCTATAGACGGGATTTGAAGACAAGTGATTAGTAACTGATGCAATGGAGAAAGAAGAAGCCGTGTTGGGATGCAGCACTGAGGACGACGTTGTCATAGTGATAAATCAAAGCCATCTCTGCAGCAACATTGTGAACAGATGTTAGTGGCTCTTGTCGAGGCCAGAGAAGAGGACTTTGAGGCAGTCACGGTAATAAGAGCCCAGACTACTGCTTTAGCTGTATGAATGGAAAACAACAGAAGGCACAAGACCAAACAGGAATGAGCTCTGAGGCTAAAGAGAGTGATGATGGTAGAGTACCTACAGATAAGTAAGCTTTCTTTCACGACACACGGGTTGCCTGGATATATATTTGCATTGTGGGTCTGTATGTAAGATCACTGAAAACAAATTTTTCTTTCTACGTCAGTAATACCCATACTGTCTGCAGTTCAGTAGTTAAGATTCCTGGAGAGAGCAGGAGACAAAAGACAAGAGACATCAGTGGGACCTTTCTGAGCTGTATCTGACTAGGAAAGGGAGGCATAAATGAGAAGACCTAAAGAGATTACGTCCACTCTGATGCCCAATCAGTTCCTTCAACTCAAGCCCACCCATCAGTCAGGTGCTGAACTGCCTCAGTTCACTGCCTAAGCTCAGGTAAATCAAAGCTAGTGACAGCTACCTAGCACCATTCAGCTGTGCTTCCAGAGTGGTTGCACAAACGGATCTGCTGTCTGCACAGAATCAGAGGACAGAGGATGGGGCAGGCTGCTGGAGGTAGTCTCTCCCAATTCACCTACTCAAAGCAAGATGAGGGCTTTGCTTAGTCAAGCTTTGGGTATCTCCATGGATGGATTCTCCACAACCTCCCTGGCCTCCTGTTCCAGTGTCTGACCATCCTTGTGGTGAAAATATTTTTCTTGTATCAAGTTGGGAATTGCCAGTGTTACAGCTTGTACCCATCACCTCGCCTCCTTCCACCTTGCCTCTCCGGGAAAAGTCTGGCTCCATCTTCTTTATATCTTTCCATGACGCAGCTGCAAACAGCAGTAGGATATCCCCTTTGCCTTCTCATATGGATGAGCAAACCCAGTTCTTGGAAGCAGCAGGGCAGAGGTCTGAGCCTAACCACATCACCCACCCCCACCTGTGCCATCCCCACTTCTAAATCAGAGCCCATAATGCTGCCAGTGGGGAAATAGCATCTTGTTGCTTCCACTCTGTTCACTGAAACAGGACTTCTTGTGAGCCCTCTTTGTAAACCAATAGTTTCTTATAACAGAAGAAAAAGGCCTTTGTATCTATGATCAAGTTCTTATTCTAGAGACAACAGTTCTCAAGACAGGTATTCCAGAAAAACTGTTAGCCTTTCCATCAAACTGTAGAAAAAGAAAATATTCATTCCCATAATTTCTGCTGTTTGATTTCTAAAAGCAGTAGAATGGAAAAACTGCCTTTCAGTGAAAAGTAAGTTAAAGCAGAATTTAATTTGTGAATGTCTTAGCTTTTTCTCCTGGTACCTTTTAAGTTTTCAGAGGAGAGGGGTTTTTTTGCATTCATGCTTTCTTAAAAAATTATGCAGCAACACCCTGAGAGCCGTAGAACACATAAAACCATACTGGGTGTTTTTCGTATTTTTCTCCCAGATATATTAATTTTTCTTGAAGAAGCAATATATTCTTGAAAAAACTTCCATCAAACACACCGGTCATGGTTATATTCCGTCTTCCCTACACACGCATCTATTCTAGCATTCAATATTCAGAACACTGTAACTTTCTCCAGCAAATTGAATTCATTTTATGGAACAAATGAGAGTTCTGCAGTATTGATTAGTAAGTCAGTTACATTGGAAATTTGTCTGGCAACTGACCTCATTTTAAATATCAAGGCATGGAGGCTTTGCTTCCTTTTTTCACCAGTGCTTACTTAAGAATGGCTTAATTTTGTCAATTCCACTGAGGCTTTCTTGTCTTACCCCGGTGAAAGTGAGAAAAAACCTCACAGGTTTACTGAGACTGAATGCTTGTGTAAACAATGCAAACATAGATGAGGATTGATAACATTTATTAGTATATGTATACACACACATAATATAACAGAAAGCATTTAGAAAAGGTTAGGGTAAAGTTGCATTTCAGTAGAGACCAAGTTAAAAAAATTTAACTTAATAAAAATTTTTTTGATATCATTCAGATTTACTATTTTTATTGTTATACATTTTTTAAAAAGACTTTTCAGAAGGTCTAATAATTAAAGAAGCTATAGAGTCCCTGCATGCTGGTCCCAGTCCAACTCACATATCCCTCCCACTTATGACTTGGGACATTCATAGGTTTGTCACTGCTACTCAGACATGTTATTGTACAGCAACTGATTTTCTTTACTGTTTAAAAAACAGGCAAAGGCTTCTGAGAAGGACACTGTCTGGTGGCACGCTCAGTTATATCCCCGTTTTCTCCGTTCTTTCAGAATCCAGCTTGATCAATCAGTTGTCTCTGATTGCAAAAGTGGTTTAAGAGCTCTTACCTTCCCCAGCTTTGGCTGCTCAGTCCTATCACTGAGCAGCAGGTCACTGCCCCCTCCGCAGTGGTGAAGCAACAGCTACATCACTGAAATAACCCAAGGGGGGGTTTTAAAGCAACTTGGAAAAAGTATTGGTGGGGTTTTGGTTGGCTGGTTGTTGTTTTGTGGGTTTTTTCAAACCCAGGATGGTGGCTGGCACAGCTCAACAGAATTAAACTAGCACAACTGAGGGAGTGATCGGTTATAGCTGTGGGGCAGGAATAAGCAGCAAATGCAAGAACCTCTTAAATCAGCCGCCACCTGAAAAAAAGTTCCTGTAACTACATCATTGTGTGATGTGCTGGAGGAGTAGAAGAGTATTTTTATGAATATAACTGCAGTGATTCATGTGTTTGGTGTTCTGGAATGTGTTGAGCATATGGTATTACAGGCTTTATGTAAGTGACCTTGCAAGTTTGGATTTTTAAATCTATTATGGAACAACTAATGAATAGGTTCTGATTTCTCTTTCCTGCTGGTGTAAATCTTGAGTTTCTGGTAAGTACACTGTTTGGGGCAGACTCCGCAACCTTTCCTGTAGGACAAATGTTTCTTCCATCCCAGTGGAACGAGTTCTCCACAACAAGATCTCTCGGGAGAATTTTGCTCCTGGCATATGCTACCTTGGGTTTTTTCCGTAGGAAGAAATGATGTGAGCCATGATAGCAATGCAGAGAGATACTGTATACAAAGTCTTACCATTTTCCAGGGGCACAAATAAGCTAGAAATCATCTTACTGTTCTTGTTCCTTGACAGACATATAAGGCTGTGACTATAGTAGTGAGCAACGCGCTGCCAGGGAGCATTACTGGGCCCAGAAAGTCCCTCATCCCTGGTGCTGCGCTGGTGGATATTTCCACCGTGGGGTTTTGGCCTGGCATCTGGTGGGTGCTGTGTTGAAGAGAAGAACTTGGTCTGGACTTCTCAGTTAGCTTGTTGACCACCTCAGTAAAAAGCCGGTACCTACATACCAGGGCCAGCTGAATCTTTCTTCCAGGTTTTATAGCCTACTAGCAAAAACCCAGCATGTCACGGCATAAAGCGTTTTTCTGGGAGACCATCAAGGCCTTAACGGCATATTGTAGGCAAATACATTCCCTCTGTATTGCGCTGAAATTCCTATGCTAGGCATTTAATGATTGCATACTGTGTTTATCTGGCTTATAAATAGTGCCCTAAAAGTGTGATAACTGTATTTTTTCACTCTGAATAGTTAATTCTAAATATTAGATCAAATAATGTTGAAGCCTTTTAAATGAAAGGCCTCAATTACTACTTTTTGGAGTTCTGGGCTGCCTTTGGTGACACATATGGTCTGCAGGGCCTCAGATGCAGAAATCGATCAGAATAGCTCTTCCATAATAATTATTCCTCTGAGCCATTCTGCAGGCACTAATCCAAAATGTAAATGAGCATGTTCCAGAATAATTACTCTACTTACAAAACAGGGTAAATATCCTAAAATGAAATAATTTCTATTCCAAATTAGACTGTCTTTATAGCGAAATCATTCTAGAATATAGGAATAGCAAGAAAATACGTAGACTGTGTCAAGATTTTGATTACTCATATAATCTTGATGTCAGTAATTTTACTAAAAATTCCTATATTTCTACATTCCTAAAGCCATTTAGAGCATGTGTGGTTGTTTCAAGCACATCTACAAAGCTTGATGATTATGTCAGATGTATTTGTACCAAGGAAAAAATAAATCGAGTTTGAATTCCTTAGGTTTGCATATTTACTATGGAGATAAGGATTTTTTTGTAGTTTGAGTACAGCACATCCTATGTAATGAACTAGTTTACTTGCTTGAATGATAAATTGACTAAGGCTCCATTTAGATGAGCATTTATTTTTGTGGCAGAGCAAGTTCACATGTCGTATCTCCCCATCTGTATGCTCTCCCATTGTACAGCTGAGAAATGGATAACCTAGAAAACTACCCAGAAAAAGTATTTCTTTTTAATCTGTATTAATTCCTCACTCCACTTTGGGGCCTTTTTTTGGCACCATGCACAGTTGTATCCCATGTGGCGTACAAAGGCAAATGAATGGCAGGCTGAGAATAACAACGCCTTTTCCTTTTATTTCCTTGGAACCTTCCATTGCTTTATCTAAATGTAGAAAACTTTCTGCTGTTAAAAGTGGTAACGAATAATTTTCAAAGCAAAAGTGACAGTGTATCTGTATCCAGTTGTTGTCAATCAGTCCAAAGGCACAGTGTTCTGAAAGAGGATCATATTCCTTCATCAGTTTTCAGTATCTACATTAATTAGCACTGCGTTTAAACCTATGCTAGCTTTTATTTTTTCTTATAAGATACTATGCTGACTTGTCAGCATTTTAGCTTCTTTTCTTTTCCCAGTGGCCTCTAAGTGTTTGGTTCAGGTCTCTACAAGTACCATGGCCTGCTCAAAATTATATTATAACACTACAGTTCTAATTATTTGCATGCAAAATTAAAATGCAAGAGAATAATTATGCCAAAAATGTTCTCTTGTCTAGACAAAACCTTTTAAGGATGGCAGGATGGGGGAAGGCTTCTGTACTTATCTCCAAGTAATTCCGCACACCTACTGTGCAGAAAAAGCACCCCAAGGACAATGCCTCTGGGACATGTCAGACCTCCTGATTACCTGTACATGTGCACCAAGAGTATTAGGTATTGATAGTGTCAGACTGACTACTCATAAGCTACTGACTGCATACTACATGGAGTAAGGCCAACGTGTCCTGGCTGTGCTGGCTTTACCTCATACCTGACTTTTGCATGAAAGCTAACCACTGGTTAATAGAGTCTTCTTCAACGGGGACAAAAATTCTGAGTGCTAAAAGACAACTGGTCTAGAAATCCATGGACATATCAGGTCAGGCCCCACAGTAAATCTAATTTTAGGAGCAGCTTTTCAGAGAGAACAGTCAACTGTGAAAAGAACCCTGAAAATGTCTTCTTGAAGGCATCCTGCTAATTAAGGAGTTGAAACTGAAGCAACTACAACCTTAGGAAATGTTTTGTGAATGTCGGTGCACATCTTTGTGCATGTGCCAGATTTTTGAATGTATAGCTTTTCCATTGCCAGGGATACGAATGTGAAATGTCTAATAAGTAAGACTTGAGCCAAGCAGAAATGAGACAGCCAAAATAATCTGGCTAACCCAAGCCACTTTTTGATATTTCTCTCAAGAAGACATCTATAAAGCACTAAATTTTAGGACCAAAGCTTTTTACTGTTCCTAAAGTGTTAGCAGGAAGAGCACAGTAAAAAGCCGGGGCCAATAAATCGTTATGAAAAATCGTTACTGAGCAGACACAGAAGCCAAATTAAAAATAGGATTATCATCACTTTATTAAGAGTCATATTTTTTAAAATGCCTGCAGGGCAGTGCTTCTCTTACTTTTGCCCTCAGACCAAATCCTGGTTCTGCACGTCGTTATCCCCAGACAAGCACACACGAACACCTACAGACAGCTTTATTTTAATGTGTATACGTACCCTGAACAGCAGAAATTGTACATGCCATGTCTTGTGAAATGTATTCTGTCCACAAGCTTAAGCAGTCTTCACAAGAATGCGAGGACAAGCTGTGCAGTTACTTCCATGACTGAGTATGAGATACCATGAACTGGGTCAAATGATGGGTGGCAGGGGTCCAGGGCGCAGGAGTCATGTGTCTGATGTGTGCGTGTGTGGCGACGTGATGGGGGCATCTCAGGGCACTGCAGATCACATGCTGGGAGGGTGAGAGAGGAGGGAAGGCTGTAGTGCTGGTCTGAGCGATCCCCTGTGGAGACACGATGATAACTGGGTAACTAAATAACTGGCTCCTTTCCAGCTGACGGATGCCAAGCACCAGCTGTAGCCTGAAGTAGGAGAGTAACCACGGCACTGCTCCGTATGTGCATCGTGTTGGCTTGTCCAGGCAAGAGAACATCCATGTACAAACACGGGGCTAATAGTTTCTGATCTTTAAAGCATACCAGAAAACTCTGTTCCTTCTCTGTCCTTATGTAGGGAGTTTTTGATTATCTAATAGAGAGGACTCAGTTCCAAAGAGAGTAAGAGGTAGAATTTCAAGTTGCCTTCCTCATATGAGGATGAGATGTCAGTAAATGACAGTCGAGAAAAAGGCTGAGATTGTATTTGGGAACCAAGGATTTCCTGGACAGACGCTAAGGGTGGATGACAGAGGTACTTTATTGGTCTTTTTTATTTGATGGCCATCTGATTTGTTTTTTACAGTAAGAAGTGGGTCTTACTGCTGTTTCATATGTGCTGTGTCATTCGTTGTCTCACTTTCACAAAACTCTGGCCAACAGTAAACATGGTAGAAACTTCCTGGTTTTATGATAGGAGTCACAAGAAGGCACTATTACAAGTTGGGCTAAGATGTAAGACAGGACTTAGGGATCAGAACCCAAAAAAGTTGAATGTATAGGACCAAACATGAAATTTTAGATTCCCATTTAGGTAGTGCCTTGACTTGATAGCTCCCTAATGGGAGCTCTGTGCATTTCACTCTCACCCTCTGTGAACACTTCAGCTCTCACAAAAGCAATTGAAATCTCGCTGCTCAGCTTCATTGTGCATAATTATCCCAGGGATCCTAATCTATTTAGCATTATCAGAGCACACCTACAACACACCCACAGGATTGGGCTCCTCAAGCAATGTTATTTTTTCCACTTCTTAAAAAAATGGACAGTGTTCTTCTTTCATAATTTAATGATCAGAGCATCTACTTAGGAACTGGAAAACCCACTGCAGTGCCCTCAGATCAACATCTCCTATCTGACCGTGTCATTCTCTAGCAGCTTCTCTCCTCTACCAGTTAAAGCTATGCCACTGTACAGAAGAGATATCAGCCTTACTCAGGAATGAGATAGAGAGACGTACTTATGATACTGCATTTCAGTGAGCTAGCACTGAGCTGAAAGGATGGAGTCTTTTGCTACCGTTTCTAGGACAATTTCTGTATGTCATCCAATGGCTGTTTTATTTAAAATACAAAATCAAAGCTGAGAGAAGGGACTGGAATCCACACACACTCTGTTGTGCCTTCAACGATAAGCCAAAGAGTAATTCTTTTGTCTGTATTACATGCTTGATCTCTGGCCCTGCCATTTCTGTGATAGCCCCTTCTTTGTTCACTGCAAGGTGAAGGAAAGGTAGATGATGGCCTTCATGGAGACCAATAGCAACAATCTCTTTTAAAAAAACCCCTAAATTATTCTGGTAGCTTCACAACTTGTCTTAGGGAGCTGAGAAAGACTAGAGCATGTTCTGCCCTCCAACTCTCACACGCATTTGGTAGGACAAAAGTCTTCTAGCCTGAACCACAAGTAACTAGTGGAAAAGGCTAGGGAAGGAGTTGGACTGGAGAAATGATTGCAGTTGACTTGCCTAGACAAACATAGAAAAATTAAATGGGAGAGACAACCTGTGCTGATGGAGAGGTTGTGGAGAAATCCAGAAATACCAGTAAGATAGCAGAATTTTCCCAGAGTTAGCTGTCCCCAAGCAGGTTTGCCACAAGAGAAATTGGGTGAAAGTTACACTCCATCAAAAGCAGAAGAAGGGGAAAAGTCCCATGACACAATCATCTCAGAAGAGATCCTCCTTACCAGCATTTGGATTGAAAAAACTAAAGGACAGAAATGAGCTTGAGACTCCATGACCCAAAAAGATACCATAATTTGGCTAACTTTCCATTTTCTTTATACCTTCACTGCTGTCCTGCTGGAGAAGGTGAGGCACAGACTTCCTTGGATTCCTTGAGAAAAGAAGACATCACAAGTGTTTGGACTGCTTGCATGGGGGAACATATGGTGAGGTGGAAAGATGGAGCGCAGCCATCTGGGGAGTACATTTCCGGGGGCTGTACAAGCAGTATCACATCACTGTCAGTGCGGCACATGCCTCAGGGCAGTCGAGTTCAGGCCCTTTGCCCACATTCCCTGCCACCAACCTTCTTCCCTTCTCAGATCCTGGGGGATGAAGAGCCCTGGGTCTGCAGAGATGACCTGAAGGGGCAGCCTGGAGACGATATCAAATTGTGTTGCTTCTGCTTTCTCTCACAGCTGTTGTGGCTTGTTCCTCTGCTTCCAAGCCAACAGCAGCCTCACCTGTTGTCAGCATTCAGGCTCTCAAGCTCTTTAAGCTCTTTGCTGAAAGATGCTCCCCAAGTGTCGGCTCCAATCATGCCTGAGCCACACCACTGAAGGTGCAACCCCAATAATAGTATGCAGAAATTATACTGAAGTGATAAATACTTGAATGATTAATCATTAGTCATATGATTCGCTCTGATAAGCTAAGCTAGAATATCACTACTATCTTGATTCAGGCTCTGAAAGGAAGTAAGCTGGTTGCTGCAGCACCTAAAGTCAAGCAGCTGCCCTACCGCCAGTCCTCCCTGGGTTTCAGGAGGTTCTCAGTTTGGCCTGCCTTCTGACTGTATTGGTGACAGCCAGGCACAACCATTTCCTGGGCTATCCTGGAGGCAGACCCTTGGATCTGTCATTTCTAGATTGCCAGGTAACCCATTACCAAATGAAACCTGGAACCCAACTTACTCTCAGTAGTAATGTGGTAGTTTTTTTCACTAACAGTCTTCCAAACAGAGTTACTGAAAGTATTTTTTCTATACACTGTGCTATTAGCGGATACCTCCCACAAAGCCAATAGAGACCAGGTAAATACAATGACTGTGCTAATGACCGGTTAATGAAAGTGAGAGCCAAGATATAATGGCTTTTGAGAAACTAGCAGGAGCAGGTATAGTTGTTGCTTTCTTACATTTTAGTGTGTAAGTCCTGCTGACTACTGAGATTGGTAGTGAATATCATCTGGACTATGTGGTCACCTCTTTCCTCACTAGCTGCAGTCACCCTAAGTCTCAAACATCTGTAAAAACAAGGGAGGATCCTTGAAGGCCAAGCAGCAAGCGCTTCCTCAGAGCAGTTAAAATGCTGCAGTGTATGTGTGTATTTAAATATATACGTGTGTATGAAAATGTGTCTGTAGTAGAGACAATTATATCAGCACTGTAACAGGAAGGTAGATGGCCTTTCTTGTTTGAGTACAAGTAGTCCTTTAAGTAATAGCACGGTTGCATAACAGCACGGAAATTTAAAGCTGATCTCTGTTTGCTCTAACAAATGTAAGGCTGGCACCCTGTCAGTTATGACTCAAGTAACACATTATAACACTTCAACCATATTGAACTGTGCGTCACCAGAAGAGTTATTTCGTACTCTATTTTCTTACTTATGGAGGAAGAGCAAGGAGCAGAATGGATTAGGGTTTTTTTTTGGTGAGCTGTGGGTTTCCATTCACTTTGACCGGGATGCACTGTAACGTGATATGACTGCAAGACTGGCTTTCTTACAAAAACACCTTACCTGAGTAACAGTGTTGTTTCTAGAGAGGAACTACGCTTTACACAGTACTCTCTACTGTAAGCACTGGTGAGGTAATGAGGCTGTAAAAATCAGCAAAATAAAAAGATTTAAAGTTTTTAATTTCACTGTTGATCAACGTGAGGAAAATAACTCCTGTTTTTCTCTGTGCTTTTCTTCAGAGAGGTCTGCAGTCGCTGTTACTGAAAACCACTGACCAAGCGATGGAGCTGGAGTAGCTGTGATTTCATCCTCACTTTACCTCTTTGCAGTAGTATTGTCCTATCCTTCATAAAGCTTTGTGGTAGTCCAAAACATGTGACACTCACAGTTTTCTTGTTTTCTTTACTGCTTTGTTGTGAGATTTTTTGTCAGATTCTATTTTAATATTTATTTTCAGAATTAGGCAGCTTCTCATGTTACCCATTTTATCTTTTGTTCTAAATAGCAAATCTTCATTCATTCACTTATTGTCACCATTTTAAAGTCACTTTGCCTCTTTTATGTTGCAGGATATAATACTCATGCATGTCGTAACTGGCTGCTTAATCTGGTGTTCGGTTCAATACACAGTTAACCCTTTTTCCCCAAGAGTAGCTGAGTAGGTATCCTCCTTTCTTCTCTCTTTGTTCTGACAAAAGCTCTTTCTCTCGCTCCCTCTCTGTGTATGTGTTATAACGTAGCTCTCTATCCTGCTACCAAAAGACGGGTGCGAAAGAAAAACTTTGTGACTTCTCCCTCGCTTAAGTGCTTGAAGCAACACTCTGTGGGCAGTGATTTTCTCTGTCGCCCTGTACAGTCATTCCCCTTTACCTATGGAAATCTTACAAATAGTAACAGAATGAGATAAACCAAACTGCAGAGCTTGTCACAGGCATTAAGAAACAAGCAGTCTCATTCAAAAGTGCTTTTAACTAAATGTTTGTCTCTTGTTTTTTTTAAACTCATTAGGCATAATTGCCTACAATCATACAGAAATCTCATTCTACGAAGTGTCCTGAAGGCTTGAAATCTTGAACCTCATTAAATTAGAACTACATACAAAAGGGGCAGGTGTTACCTTTGACAGTGGAATTTCTGGACCATTTAGCTACTTTGGAAATTTTTGTGTAACCTTAAGCTATAAAGGAAGCTACACTCTACTTCAGGTTGCCAACAATATAGAAGAAACACAGGTCTAAGACAACAAACTTAGTTTTCACTACTTTGGAAATCAGTGAAAGTATTGGACAGTTGCAGTACACCTCGCTGTCTCAAATATGGGTCTGATGCGCTCCTTGACAGTCCCAAGTAAATGATGCTACAGGTAAATGATGCTAGAAATAAAAGTCAGATTTCACATGGGAATGTTTGATGCAGAATAAACATGGATTCTTCACACTACCAAAGCCAAGGAGTTGTTTCAGAGGATGTTTTAAAAACTGGCTTCAAATCATTCATAAGTGGTTGTTGCCATTGCTAGTAATATGCAACAGAGCCTCTCAGTCACAAAACAGCCTGACACTTATTAAGATCTGAGTATTATTGACTTCAGCTGAAGACTGCTTAAACCCGAGCTTTAACTCATGTTTAGAAGAAGATTTAGCTGGGAAGTGGCTATTGTCCCATGTGCCCATCCTGCCCGAAGTTTCAACCACAATAACAAAGAGGTTTCAATGGGATTGACATCCAGTCATCCACTGCTGTAGTTTCCAGCATGATATATTAACGTATGATTAGCATTAACATAAAACCACTACCAGTTTCTGTTTATGACTATAGGACAAACTGTAAACAGAGGTGATTCAGATATCTGTCCTGCTCAGTCGCTGCTGGTAGAGGGATGGGATAGTTGTGGGTGAAAGCTGCCTCAGCTATCCCTGCTGAGTTAGTCAGCGAGCACAAGCCTGAGCCTTTTTAGGAACTGTGTTTTAAGTTTATTCTACCGGAGCTGGAGGTGTTTGTGTGTCTATCTAGAAGTTCCAATCAAAGACATCACAAGTTCCCAGATAAGAAAGTAAATAAGTCCTAATTAGTCTGGAATTAGGGCTGACAGTATATTTCAGAGGCCTAATTGTTACAATCCTTGCATAAAAGATGCAGATTTAAAAAAAAAAAAAAAAAAAGGAAAGAAAGAAAGAAGGCAGTGAAAGCTTTGACAACAGCTGATC
Organism: Burhinus oedicnemus; assembly: GCA_008921705.1. Lineage (NCBI taxonomy): Eukaryota > Metazoa > Chordata > Aves > Charadriiformes > Burhinidae > Burhinus > Burhinus oedicnemus. The sequence goes on from VFFE01007085.1 coordinate 661,971, forward strand.
TTGCAGGTGACTCAGGTGTTTCTCCTGCTTCTTTTTATCTTTTCCTGGGGAGTCCTGTTAAGGCTGTAAGATAGCAGCTCTGGGCTATGCCCTTTCAAATCACACCTACCACTCATTCCTTCCTTACTTATTCATTGTCTCATCACTCATCCACTCCCATCTATCCATTTGCTAACATCATTCACTCCCTACTTCAAAATTATCTTCCCATCCACTTACTGAATGAGGGATTCTGATAGCTCAACGAGTTTTATTTTCTCTTTTAAACTTATTTTTCCTACAGTCAGAAGGGTTTCCTCTCAGAGATGAAGCTGCAGAAGCCTGTGGAGCTTGGGAGGAGTTTGCTGCTGGCACAATCCTCGCTCCCCAGAAATGCCTCAGGGTACGGAGGTTTAGACCCTTTCTGTTTCACTCCCTGTTGCCACTGAACATCAGAAACTCCACAGGAGCAGGATGAACTCCCATGAGATTTTTCACTCACCACACTTATAAAGCATGTGCTGGGCTCTGAAATGCTCCAAACTAAATTGCTGGCTAAGGTTAGTCACAAAAATAAGTCACAATTCTTTTTATTAATCATAATATTTGAGCTTGAACATTTTCTGCAAGTGTACCCTCCTCAAAATTATTTTACAGACAAAACCCAAAACCTTCAAAATGAAACTTTTTGGGCTTTAAAACCCAACATCAGCATTTTTGGTGATGAAAGGTCCAAATTATCTCTTATCACAACGCATTTCCTAGTACCAAATTTACTCCACAATTCCAAAACTTTAAATAATACTTCAGTTTACAGAGCTTCGTAACTTTATGCTTTTCTTTAACGTTGTTTCCCTCAGATATAGAAGGTTCTTCATTTTTTGATAGAAGTTTTCAAGTCATCATTGTTATCATCATTATAAAGAATGCCCAAGGCTTAAAAACAGACATAAATGCAAAGAACTCCAAATTTATCACATGTAAAATTTGATGCTTAAGCCAATCTCATTAATTTTTGCTTGACTCATGATTCTTGAATGCTGTGATTGGCAACACAAAATAAAAACTCATTAAAACTTCACATTTTTTTACCAATGGCTTTGAAATCTAACTTTATTTTCTTTTTTTCATTTCTAAATACAAAAATCCTTTCAAAGTTGTGAAAATCTCAGCTGTAGCCCACCCCTCTCCACCTCATTTCCTAGCTAGTTTAAAAATGATTTTTCATTTCAAGTTTCCAAAGGACTTACCTGAATAAAATGAACAGGACAGTGAAAATATTGTCTGGCAGCATATTTGAGCTTGAGAGAAATTTTCCTGGAGACTGAAGAAAACGAGAGTAAAAATCACATTTGAATGAAAGAGAAGAGACAGTGCTAATTATGGACTTGCTGCCACTATTTCATGTTCCACTTGCAAAATGCAAATATAATTCCCATTGAGTTGTTTAAAAGATCACACGTCTGAATTACAAAACAGCGTGTGCCGTAGCCTTCTGAATAATCATGTTTGCTTAGGATCAACGTATTGAGTGGCTGAAGGAGGTATGCCCATCACTGCGAATGCTACGATACACTGTACGTCTACTGACAAAATGCAGTCATGTTTACAGAGTTGGACCCTGGGTGCTTTATATTTCCAGGTATAACATAAATCTATGTTTACGATTGCTTCAGTTCATAAATACGCTAATGAATCTGTGACTGTGGGTAACATCTAAAAATGACGAACAGTTAGATAAAAGCAAGGCTTTTCTAAAATGCCCTGAGATAGGAAGAGGTAGATTCATTCACACCTTCCCATTAGTGTGGTGACTGGGCTGTGTCGCTGGAATTGGGCTCTGGTCACCAGGCTCTTGCTTGCTCTGGAAGTTTCCTCACTGGTACTATCTCACGCATCATATAGCTGCCTCGGGTGGCCTAAGGGCAGAGAATAAGCTCATCTTTTCCAGCTTCATCTCCCATGCTCAACAGAAGGCCTCTTCTCCATCTATTTTCCCCTATTCCCTGCTGACCCCATGGCAATTGTGGTACCTCACTATGTGCTCCCTCTCCTCAACCTGCTGCCCACATGTGGGTGAGTACAGCAAAGCTCATATCTGGCAGCTCCCTCTCCCTCATCAGAAGAAAATAAATCAAAGCAAGCTGCCCCATGGAGTCACTGCACCAGGTGAACTGGACTGAGCTGAGCATCTTTTCCTTCAGGTACAACCACCTCTCTACCCCTGCCACAGCTTTGCAAGACAGGGTTTTTGACTTTGTCCTAGGACAAGAGCTGTTCTTGTCAATAAATAATAAAAAAAAAAATCCACCAGATTTTCAGGCTTTTGGTTGGTGGTTAGTTTTTTCTACTGGAGCAATAGCAGGAGGAGATAATCTTCTGATAACTTGATTTTGCTTTACGCATCAGGACTGCAGTAATACACTGAAAGCTTGTAGATCATAGCCTGAAACTTTGAGGTAGTGAAAAGTTTCAGGTGAAACTTTGTCCAAGAGCCCCTAGCAGATCATACATCGACAGCTATAGGAGCCACTTGGTGGACTACGCAGGGAGCAGCACCCATTTGAACTAACCCAAGCTCGGCACCTTTCTGGGCTCGGCCAGCAGGTAGAGAGGTCATTTTTAGCTTACCGAGGGGAGCCTGCTGCTTCTGGCTGCTGGGGAGAGCCCGAGCGGGAGGCTTGGCTCTGCTCCCTGGCTGGACTCACACACAATGAGCCCATAAGGGCTCTGCCAGCTCCCCGCTGGTGTCTGGCTGCTGGCTGGCAGATGTAAACGGCTCCTTAGCTGGAGGGTGACTACGGTATTCAAAGCCAACACACATACACACACACAATGAATATTTTTATTCCTTCATATAAATTGTTAAGACATTTGCTGCCAATTATTTGCTAGAAGTTAAGGCTTAAAAGCCTTCTGCAGTCCTTTCCTAGCTCCTCCCCCCCCCCCCCCCCCAAAAAAAATACACCATTAATCTTGTTTTGGCTTGAGCGTTTCACATTTTATTATTTTTAATTAAGGTGATATCTGGCCGCTGGTACTTCATTTATATGACAGGAAAAAAAATTCTATTTTCCCAGGCAAACTTTTTACCTCTCACACATATGTTGTCCTGTTAGTCTGATCCCCCAAAGAGCGGAGGTGCTCAGACCTAGGGTTGCCTGGGCCTCAGAATGAGAGTGGTCGACATTTTGGCTCTACCGGCAGTCTTGCCTGAGTCAAGGACTGCAGGAATAGGCTAACGTTTCTCCAAAAAGTGCAGAGGGCAATATTGCCCTTCTTTAGCATCTCTTTTGAGGCCTAAAGGCATTAAGCGTTATATGAAAGCTAGAGTTTTGTTTAATATTTTGCTGCCTGTAAAATCAGCCATTAGCAGGGACAGGCCTTTGACTCTGTTTCTACTTCTTACAGAAAACAGGGAAGAAATCCTTAATTTAATGAGACATTTTTCATTATCGCAGGCAGCATGACTACTGGCTACTTTCCCTTGTTAAAAGAATCTCTTAGACTCTGTACTCAAAGTACATTTCCCTTTCTCCCTAAAATCTAAGTTGTGATGTTTTGACAGAGCTTCTACATATTTCAGAAATTCATTGATTTCAAGTTGTTCCTGTTCTTCTTGGCATTCTCATATCATGACAATTACAGAAGCCTTTTAATTTTTGTTTTCTTCCCTAATGTTGATGTCAACATACTAGAATGAGCACAGCAGCTTTCGAAAGTATACTTTCTTAGTATTTTGACATATTAAAGATACCAGCTCTTTCAAGTTAAGGGGAATGTGTTGTTGAATCCCCAGGTAACTTGTAATTTCATACAAATAGTATCTTCAGGGTCTGCAGAATTTATTTTATTGATTTTTTTCATTTTTTTGCTGAGATGGAAGGTCACCTTCTCAATTTGTTTATAATGTTACTACCGCTGTGAACTTACTACCAGCCAATTACTTAAAATTAAAACAATACACAAAACATGTACACAAAGCTCACTGCAGGGAAAATATTCGATTCCAACTCAGTGCACACATGGAGAGGAAAAGGGATTAAAAATTGCCAAGTAACTTAAGAGCTGTGGAATAAAGCTGTACACAGGTGTGCTCCTTAAATGCAGGCTTTCTTGAAGATGGGTTCTGTTGTCAGCAGTCCAAGCATATATATCGTCCAAGCAATACCATATTTGGCTTTCATCAATGGCTTTTGACAAATGTATTTAATCTTTATCACCTCATGGTTGAGTTATAGATAAAACTTACTGCCAAAATGATCTTCCTACTGCTCCAACATAAATCCATACCTGTACCTTGCAACTATTCCTGATTTTCATGTTATGGTGTCACTTATTTTAAACCTGAAGATGCACATAGTACAGAAACTTCGTGTCTGCTCAGTTTTGCTGCTGAAGGCTGTTCACTGCAGAAACAAGGAACTCTATGAATTCACTGTGAAAAGGGGGGGTTAATATAACGGAATGAATCCCTTTATTAATTTCAGCTCCTATATCAGTATTCTGTGCTTTCCATACTGCCTGGGCTTTTGCTGCCTGCCAACCATATCGCAATTTGAAGCTTTGACACATCAGAAGGGATGTCCGTAACCTCAGTAGCATTGCTCTCTGCTGGTATGAGTGGAATGTTTGCCCTGCACAGGGAAACCACGTCTCTCCTTGTTAACTGCGACTGATAAAGCAGTGCATGAAAGCCATGGATACATCTCATACGTAAATGCATTTGGTTTGTTTGAACTGGAAACTATCACAGCTCATTGACCCTTTATTAGTTTACCAACAAGAATGTAAATGGTGGAATTTGAGAGCCAATGCACGGCAGAAATTGTACACCCTGGTGCAAAATGTGTTGCAGAAATTTGCATTCTCTTGTGTTGTCTAAAGGAAATAAATAAATAAAACTAAATTCTGTTTAGTTTTTTCACCAGCTGGTTTTCAAAGCACCTCCATACTTAAACGTGAACTGTAGATCTTTAACTAAAATGTAAAATTCTTGGCTACAATAGCAAGAAATGTAAGAAAATATATTCCAGATTAGTGATAAATGCTATGCAAATTCATATACATTCTATGTATAGTGGGTTACTATTTAGTTGTCACTGATCACTTACAGGGACATATGCATGCAATTCAGCTTCCACTCAAATCACTGTGAGACTACCTTTGCTTAATGATTATGTATTGACAAGATTTGTTCAAATAGTATGTTTAATCTCTGTCTATTTTCTGCATACATGTACACATGAGGTGGTGCAATAAAAGTTTTCTTGGAATAAACTTGGAGTGACCACACTATTTACAGATGACAAGGCTGCAGTGTGTGAGAGTGCCCAAATAAGTGTGTCAGAAATGTGTTACACAAATGAAGAGCATGTGTTTTAGAAGAAATTTTTTTTTTTTAATATTTATAGAGTTCTTTTTAATACTTGTGGTACATCTCTATCAGCAGCTGCTGCAATGCAAAGGGGAAACACTGGGTTTTGTCTTGCTGAGATCTATTATGGTTCCAGAACCATATGTCTACATCGCATCTATAGAATAGAGTAGAATAGAATAGAATAGAATAGAATAGAATAGAATAGAATAGAACAGAACAGAACAGAACAGAACAGAACAGAACAGAATGCTTCAGTTGGAAGGGGCCTACAATGATTGTCTGTCTGATCACTACAGGACTGACCAAAAGTTAAAGCATGTTATTAACGGCATTGTCCAAATGCCTCTTAAAATACCAACAGGCTTGAGGCATTGACCATCTCTCTAGGAAGCCTATTCCTCTCGGTAAAGAAATGCTTCCTAATGTCCAGTCTAAACCTCCCCTGGTACAGATTTGAGCCATTTCCATGCGTCCTATACCAGGGAGAAGAGCTCAGCACCTCCCTCTCCATTTCCCCTCCTCAGGAAGCTGTAAAGAGCACTGACGTCACCCCTCTGCCTCCTTTTCTCCAAACTAGACAAACACAAAGTCCTTAGCCACTCCTCGTATGATATGCCTTCCAGCCCTTTCACCAGCTTTGTTGCCCTCCTCTGGACACATTCAAGGACCTCCACATCCTTGTTAAATTGTGGGAGACAGAATTGCACATAGTACTCAAGGTGAGGCTGCACCAACACTGAATACAGCAGGATAATCACCTGTTCTGACTGGCTGGTTATACTGTGTTTGATGCATCCCCAGGTGTGGTTTTCCCTCTTGGCTGCCAGGACACACTGCTGACTCCTATTGAGCCTACTGGCGACCAGCACCCCCTGATTCCTTTCTGCAGGGCTGCTCTCCAGCCACTCCTTTCCCAATTTATACTTGTGCTCAGTGTTACTCCATCCTAGGTGAAGGATCCGGCATTTGGACTTGTTGAATTTCATCCCATTAATCATAGCCCAACGTTCCAATCTATCTAGATCCCTCTGCAAGGCCTCCTGTGTCTCAAGAGAGTCAACAGCACCTCCTATTTTTGTATCATCAGCAAACTTGCTAATGGTGCATTCAACTCCTGCATCCAGATCGTTGATAAATATATTGAATGGAATGGGCCCTAGAGTTGAAACCTGAGGAACACCGCTGGTGACTGGCCACCAGCCAGATGTAGTCCCATTCACTACTACCCTTTAAGCTCTGCCCTTCAGCCAGTTCTTCACCCAGCGCACTGTGGACCCGCTCATCCCACAGTTGGACAACTTGTCCAGAAGGATGCTGTGAGGGACAGTATCAAAAGCCTTACTAAAATCCAGAAAAAGTACATCCACTGTCTTCCCTTCATCCAGTAGGGAAGTGACCTTTTCATAGAAGGATATTAAATTAGTTAAATAGGACTTTCCCTTTGTGAACTCATGCTGACTGTGGCTGATGATTGCATTATTCTTTAAATGTCTTTCAATAGTACTCAGAACAACAGTAAGGTTCATGCCAACGGCTGGTCTATGGCATACACAATGTATGCATGGCAGGTGACTGCTGGAGGACCTTGAGCCCATGCCACAGGTGAGGTGCTCTGAGTGGTGGCACTCTGTGTTTCTTCAACCTTGATTCCCTCTGGAGGGAAACTGCTCTGAACACCAGTGACGTGCTTGGTTGTATAGCATATCTCTAAGCATAAAAGGAAGGGAAATGTGTATCAAAACCAATCTCCACTGGTACATTAAATCACTAACATAGAAGCACAGACTGCTTTTTTGTGTTCCTCAACCATTCCATGATCAGCCTTACAAGCGTGTCTATGTGATATAGTCCACAAATTTTCCAATATGTATCAATGACATTATAATATATGCCTTATAAATAAACGGTATCATACAAAACCAACATATACACACCTAGGTATGTTCCTAGTGCATGTAATGTGTTTGCGTTTTCCAGATCTTCTAAAATTAGTACTGAGAAGTCATGCTTCTGAAGTTATATTTTCACTTCAATGCAAGATCATTCCACTACATCCAGTGGGACTGGGCGGTGCTACATGGTAAGTACCATTGAAAAGCAGTCCATTGACTTCTTTCTATTCGTGACATAAAAATAAGATAGAGTTTTTTGCAAATTGTGGAATTTATTGCCAAAATCATGTAGAATATATTATGATAACTAAGTAGTGGAAAGATCTTTGAGTTCAAAAGATAAATGGACCTGTTTGTTGGAGCTTAAGAAACAGGCTGTGTGATTTGAATGGCAATACTCAATAATTTATAACTTTGTAAGGTGATTTTGTTGCGAGTTCAAACTCTCTTACTGTATGCCAAAAGTCTTTCAAGATCATTATGTGTTCAGAAGTCTTTTAAATATCTGGATATTTCTGGGGGAAGGAAGGGTGTCAATCTGCAGAAAAGATAAATAATTTTTTTTCTATTATTATTATGCCACAGTTTAATATAATACATGTAAGGAAACTAAGACTATATCTTCAATGTTTAGGTTTAATAAAAGTAGTATACAAAAAGATTTAGCTATTCTAACATGGGTAGAAAGAAATTTATAGGCAAGGGATAATCTGTAATGTAACAAGTAATTGGCTTACAATGGAATGATTCATGTCTTAACTGTATGTGGAGTGCAGATAGTAGATATTCCAGAGCACAGCACACACTGTACCCTGGACTGTCAAATACCAGAAGTCCTTAGGCCAGAAAGAGCTTATGAGATAGGCACAAATGCTTTAAACGCTGTTACGAATGGGGGAGGACAACCATTCCGGATTTAAGCTTGCTGTAATAGTAGCCCCCATGCTCAGTGGAAACTGATGCCTCTCATGTGACAAGGGGTAACCTTGAAGATGCTGACACATGCCAGGCAACTAGATGCAGAACGTAAAGCGTCCCCTGCCAGCTCCTCTGCATGGTGTGACATTTGTACCCATTAACTGAATTTCAGTGATATGTTTTTTGTGATTTCTCAAATCCATGCATTTTTCCCTTCTAAAATCTGCCTCGGAATGACTAAATTAAGGATATATAATTGTGAAGTGAAATATTGATATCACAAAACAGAAATGCTCATCAGAATTCACTTCAGCTCTTAATAATTTTTGTCAGTTTTTATCAAAGAAGCAAGAAGAGAGATAAAGCTTTCTCTGGTGGACTCATCTGGTGCATAGCTAAGACACTTTTTAAAGAATAATTGAGTGAACTGGTATTTAAAATTATTAAGAATATAAGCAAAAGTGTTAAAATAGCGGCTCAACTCCACAGACAGCAAATAAAATTTCTAGCATGTCAGCTACAAACTTGGTAGTGGTCAGGAGGAGGGGAGTTAGAAAGACATTGCTAGGCTTCCTTGTAGACATAGTCCTTATCATGTAAACCATTATTTGAGACTTTGACCTTAAGCCACCATTGTAATTTTATTTCAGGACAATTGAAAGTAGTCCAATAAGCTCTCTGTAAAAGAAAACATTTTTAGATGGTAATCAGCAGTAAATGAAAATTAGGCCATTCCCAGACTCCGTAATAAAAGGCTGTGGTAAGTTGCCCACATCTGTTCCTTGGAAACATTTAAACTGCTTGCCATGAACCTTAGTAATAAAAGGGCACGGGGCAGCCTGCAAATAAAATTAAAGGGTTAAGAACAGACATATCTGATCCTAAAAGTTTGGGACCATTGTTGTCAGACTCTTCTTGCTAATTTTTTTATTTCCCCAGATGCTAGGCACAAAATGTAGGCATTTACCCTTGTATTTCAGGTCAATTTAGCTTTCTCTCTTCTCCACTGAAGTTGCTGACTCTGTTAACCTACTCCTGAGGTCCTCCTGAAGTGACCTCATATAGGAAACAGATATACTTTGAAATACATTAATTTCTTAACAGTTCAGCCTATCCTTCTCATTACTCTGTATGACAAGCTATTTCAGAAATGAAGCTAGTCTTGTTTCTACCAGCTGCCACACTTCTACAGGATTTACTGGTGAGGAATTAGTCTTTGGTGACATATATGGGCACCATTTCCTTTCAGATATATTTGTAAAATCATTGAAAAACTACTTGTTTTTCTATAAGCTCACTGTTTATCTGGAATTATAGTTTTGTTGATCTGGTACCTTTCAGAAGACAATTCATTGTCCATGGGAAAATGAACATGGTGGTTTGGTTTCCGAGGGCTTCTACGCCCTTCACAGTAATGATGTTCCTGCTGTCAGGGGATCGTAGCCAAAGTGCTGCTTTTCAGAAAGAAACTCCCAAGCTCCTACTTGAAGACTGGAAAAATATTCTCAGTAGTTAAGTCCTCAAGTGCAACAAAACATGGGAACAAAAATTCTTGTCCCAAACTTCTGATTCTAGATAATTTATGACTTTGTTTTCCCAACTCTTGATCACACTGGGTAGGTTCTGAACGTGCAGGTTGCCGTGAGTAAGAACAGATGGGATGAGCAGGAATCTATATGTAGACCCTTAGGGGAAAAATAAAGTCACTAAAATGTTGTCTGCATCTGTGAACTTACAGAATGAATTCTTTAGTAAATACAGATTAATATACATTCTTTAAGTCTAGGAACTATTCTGATTTACACCAGCCAGGAATCTTGTCCTTGAGCATCTTGTCTTCTTTGTTCTCCTGGATCCTTATTAGTATCTGGCAATTTACTTTTAATAAATTTTAGCAATATGCAGTAATCTACATATAAAATTTATCCACATAACTTTTAGCAAAACGGCCCTAATTTTTGAGATACAGACAACCTTTAATACTTATTGAAGCTGTTGGGAGCAAACAACATAGCATTTCATAAAATTGACCAAAGTTTTTGTAACTAAAACGATCCATTTTATGTCATTCCATACTTATTGAAAGCTGTCTTACATAATTGCCTACTTCATGTCTCATGCTGGGGAAACTGAGAACACTATTCTAAACCATTAATAAAACTGTGTTGAGCTTTTCACTGAACAGGGATTATGGTGATACCCATTCAGTATGCTGGAGTTTTCAAACATAACTTTTAATCTGGATCTAAACAAGTAGTATTATTCTGCGGCTAAATTTTGAAGAAAAATACATGTATTTGGACAGTTTTGCTGATTTCTTTCTAGCTATAAATTTAGAAACACAGGACATCCTATGCTTTCTATAAATCTTATTAGTTATCAAGTTGCTGGAAAACTGGCTTAAATCCACAGCTTCTAGGTATTTTCAAAATAGTTCTCACTCTGTTTTTCTGTGTATAAGGGAATAAAATTTCTGCCAGCTATCTCCACAAAACAATTAATTTATTTCACAGTAACTTCAGGTGCTGTTTGCAATGACATTAGCTATTACTTTAAGAAGTATCTGGTCAGGCTTGCCAGTAATCTTTTGCAGGTTTTAGTTCCTTTGTTTTATTTACAGAACCCACCACTTTCCTACAGAGTTTTTCAATCCCTGCAAGACGAAACTGGTATCTGTACATCAGTAAAGTTAATTAAAACAAAACTTCTTGCCTGAGACAGACCAAAATCCATAAAGAATAATCTTTGTACTCCTTGGTTGGCATACCCTACCATTAGGAATTAGATAAACAACTCTTAGAGCTAAATATACACTTATTTTTTCTTTTTTCTTTTTTTTTTTTTTTGAGTGACTAACGAATTTTGGTGTGTCAGTCTTTGGCAGTTTAGTCTGAACTGTTATTAAAAGGTCTTCATTTTTTAGAAGAGCTTGTGTTTTCTAGTCTTTTGATTTGCCTAATGTCAGTATCTGAAAATTAATACATTCAAGATGTGGTTTCACGGCATAAAGTGCTCAGTGAGAACACTGGCTTTAGATACTCTTTTCCCTTTCTCCTTCTGCCAGCCTGCACTGTGGCATGTGGCTGAGAGCAGACCCTCAGCTCTGCTGAAAAATTGTTTGTGGCATCATGCTGTGAAGTTGAACATGGAACTGAAAATCTTGCAGATAAACTTTTCGTAGTGTGAAACCATGGCCCCGAAATTGCTTGTCACTCTAGACACTCCAAGTCTTCCTGTTCCAGAATTTGGAAAATCATTCTGCTCTGTTTCTTCCATTTCTGAGAGTCAATTAAATCAGGATCATTGAACTCTGTGTCTCCTCATACAACACACTTACAGAGTGATCATTCACTGGATCTTCTTTTCCATTATGATTGCATTGTTTGGATGCTATAAACACGTGGAGGCATTTGCTGGTAGGGAAAGACTGTCATTCCCTTCTGCAACTCTTCTTTGAGGCACAGGGTATAGATTCATCCCTCCAAAATGATACAGGTTGCATCCAATTAGAATCTGGAAATTGCTTCTCTCAAAAAAAAATTGCAGTGTGAATTTTGTAAACTGTGCTTTTGTTATTTACCTGTCCAGTGCCTGTGGGTGAAATTGGAATAATACGAGGAAAGTGATGATTTTTCTTAAGAGGACAAAGTCATCCATAATCAGAAGGAGGAGTTGCACAGTCACATTGCTCTGCCTCTGGTACAGGAGGCCAAAACTTACACACCATGGTATCCTGTGCTAGAAGGAAACCTATTGCCCTTGGTAAATTCAAGCCTGATTAATTATTTCTGGGGGTCATTCACTGTCAAATGTTCCCTGTGGGAGCCACAGTACATGAAGAATTACATAGCGCTTTTGGCAAAAGATAACACACAGGGTGCTAATTGGTGTACAACAGTGACAATCACAACCTTGCTGAAAAATAACCTTTGCTTAAGTAGAATTAAGTAAGAGTATTTGAATGTCTCTGCCCACAAACAATACCCACTACTCTATCAACACTCTTCACAGACATGATTTTCAGAGAAATCATAAATCTTGACTTCTTTTTCTCCATCAAACATGACTTTGATATGTTAACTTAGATACTGTACTGGGTTGTATCCTAGCGCAGAACAAGCTAGATTGCAGATCACATCTATTTGTGGGTCTACAGCTAGTAAAAGAATAATTACTAGAAAATTAGGAAACACTAATTTGTTGGTGCTGATTTTCTTCACAAGAAGACATAAGATCATATCTTTTCCTATTAGAGAGTCATTTTGCTTCTAGCCATAATCCCAAGGGTGTTTTGATAACAAAAGTCTCACTATATCCTCACTGTTACAAATTAGCAAATTACTTAGGCTTTTTATTTATGTGGATTGATAGGGCATCTGGGAAATGATTGTTCATTAGGAGAAAGCTGACATAAATACATGAAATAATATTTTAAGATATGACAAAAGCATTATGCAAGCTGATGACATATTAGCAATGATTTTAGCAGCTATTTGATTAATCTATGGCAAATGAGCTAGTATATTTAATTACAATTTTATGTGCTGTTGATAATTGTGCTATAAATAAAGAAATTACATGTGGATCACTCCAGTGTTTGGTTGTGGAATTGTTTACTTGACATACTGATGTCATTAAATTATTATTCCAGATCACTGGGCAATCATGGGTGACTTTTTACAAGAAGGAATCAGCTTTTCATTGAGTCAGGTTCTAATTCAGTCCTGGAATTCCTTTAGTTCTAGATCTATTTTAAATACAGAGGGGCTACAAGTGTATTTGTGTTGCTTACATGTCTTTGTGTGAAATTCAAGTATGAATAACTTGGTTTTGCATTCCAGTTTCTGGATCCTGACCTAAAGCCTGCTGAAAGGAAAGGAAGGGCAGTCAGGTCTCTCAATATTGCATAACAAAAGTGGGATAGGAATGAGTAAGTGGCTTGAAGCCCCCATGTCTCCGCTGACCTGTACCCACACTGCTTCAGGTTAGTCCTTCTGACATAAGAATTGCCTTGAACGAGCAAGATGTGACAGGCCAGTGCAGAGCTGGGGAGTGAGCTAACAAATCATCTGTGGCAATGAGTAAGAACAGGGCTAGAGCTCGCTCCCTGCCTCTTTCTTATTTAGCAAGGTGTACCTTCACTGACCTCCCTGAGGTCTGGGTTAGACGTTTGCATTGCTACTGACTCATCTGATATAGTATGAACAGTACATGGAATGGATGTAGTCTTGACTGACAGCTCATAAGCTCTTCATGGAATTTGTCCCCTTGTTTGCATTAAATGTAATGGGAATGAGAGTTCAATGTGTCTAATTTGATTAATACTAGGCGAAAACCATGGCTGTGCTAGCTGAAAGGTGAGTATCATGAATTCAGTTTCACAATAGCTCAACTTCAGTGGCAGGACCTGTTTAATGAGTTCCCATCCTTTCTCCTTCCTCCATCTCAGTCAGCCATTTTCTGCCCCCAGTTGCTCATTCCCACGCCCCGTCCCCTCCAAAGCAAATGTTATTTTTAATCCAAATCAGTTCGGTGATCCAGTTTAGATTGCAGTTCCACAAACAGTTGTGTTGACACAACTGCGGAGGTGGTACAATATGGGGAGGCAGGTATGAGTGTTTAGGCACAGCACATTGTGAAATGACAGCTTGAAAGTGATACCTGGAAATGAAAGACATTTTACATTAGACCTATGGAACCATTGTCATAACTACACATCAACAAATCAGAACATAAAGCTCAGTAGAGAAAGTCAACAAAATAAATCACCTTGTCTTCATACAAATCCTAAAGCTGGGGAGTTCTAGTAATCTGCCTTTTTCTGGCTTTAGTTCTGCCAAGCTGAAGCAATAGCTGAAATGTTCAAGACTGTCCTGAATTATAAAATGGGTTGCATATGTTGTTGTTTTCCTCCCCTTCACTCCCGGGTGAGTTTATTTTTCATTTTGAATGTTTATGTCAAACTCTCTGTCATTCTGCTGCCCATCTAATTCCTCATTCAGTTTTATAGTTCAACAATAATTAGAAAACTTTGCTGGGGAAAAAGCATGTTTTAGTTATTTGATGTGATCCAGCCTCATATGAAATATGAGTTTCTTTCCAGAAGTAGCAGTAAGAGAATTGCGGAGGACCCATTCTTACCTCAAATTCAAAATAAAATGTTAAACCCTGTAGCTTAGAAGAAGTGTTTCTTCTCACAACCATCCCCAAACAAAGTACAGTGAGGTTTATCATGGAGAAATGCAAGATTATGTCTTCTTTTCTTAAAGAATTTGAACGAAGGGAACTCGGAAGAAAGCACAATAAAATGGGCAGCTGTGTAACGAGTACGACAGATCCTTCCCACATCTCAGTGCTTCCACAGACCAAACTCTCCCGTTTGGAGGTTTGTAGGTGGACACATTTGTTAGGAACAAGCTGATGTAACAGTGCGAGTAAGTGTCTCTGGTTCCTCAGTCTCCTTTGCCACAAAGCCACTGAGACACGGGTGGGACGAGTGGGAACAGGCAGCGGGGGGATCAGGGCAGGCATGCCTGCCTGAATGCCCAGCCGCTGCCCTTGCGAAATCCACTGCCCATCCCCTCTGCTGTGAAAGATGCAGAGAGCTTTTCAGTCCTTCAGAAAATCTTTCAGTAAAAATGAGATCCTATTTTTTCAAGGTAGGAAAAAAACCCTGATTGGCTCTCTACCTATTTTTTTTTTTAACCCAGCTTTACCTATTCTTAAAATAAGGCCAAAGGGGGCAAAAGATTTATCTTCCCTTTGGGTGCTAATAGCCCACAGAGACCCATGAGATAAGAGGGAAAGGCAAGCAGCGAGAGAGCCACATATCAAACCCTGTTCTTTTTTTAATCAGGAATGTAGTGGGAGCAGGAAGGAGGCAGGATCAGGCAGGCTTGAATGAAAACATATTTGCAAGAACTTTTGTCTCCAAAATCTTTTCTGTGATGTTTTTTAACAATAGTGCAGACTTCCCTTCTCTCACATACAGGGCAAGACGAGGCCTTAAAAATTTACTTCACATTTCTGTTTCTTCAAACCAGGACACATTGTGGTATGATTATTGGTTGCAGTAATTTTATGATTGCTTTTCAGTGGCTTAGAGGCGTAGAGTATGTTTTATTTCTATATCAATATCATAACAAATTGCATTCAGCAAACTGTTAAATCTGCTAGGGTTTGGTGTTTTTTTCCATTGTAATGTCTCACCTAACCCATGGCAAATGAGTTCTGGCAGATTTATCTTACGACATTATCCTCCCTCACCCCATCACTCCTTGACTGAACTCTCTGCCTGTCATGACACTGAGGGTGCCGAGGATCTCCCTGTCCCTGCCCAACCCAGGACTCCCCCCACCTGCCCATGGCCCAGTACCCCATGTCAGCCCCTGGGGGCCACCAGCCCCTGCCTCAGCGATGCTGCAGCAGCAGGGCCAGTCTCCAGCTGCTCACAGCCCTGCCCTGTCCGGCCATGGGCCCCTCCGTGCCGGGCCCACCCACAGGCCCATGTCCCAGGCCTGGCCTTGGCCCATCCCCATCCCCATGGCCCTGCCCAGCCACCCCAGGCTGTGTCTGGCCCTGCCTCCCCTCACCGGGCCTGATCCTGTCCCCACCTGTGGGCTGACATCCCGGCCTGGCATCTCCTTGGCCTCGCTTTCCTCTTTTATTTCTGCTCATGTGATGCATTTGGCTAAAAGAGTCTTGATTTTTCACCATTTCCTTCAATAATTTTGCTGAACTTCTGCTCTTCCTCAGAGACCGTGAGCACGTAGTGCACCAGTTTATCTTGAGCTACCCAGATACTCCTTTGCAAAGTAACCACTACCAAAGCTACCCATACTTCAACGCAGGTCTAAAAATATTACCACTCCAACTGGGTAGGTATGCCCTACATACCTCCGGCACATGCTTAAAGGTGAGGTGTCTCCAGGATTTTCATTGCTTGTGGGGATCTCAGCCACAGACTGAACAATTTCTTTTTGGCTATTCCTATGCACCATGTACAGAAAGATTGCGCGTTTCACAAACGTCACGGGTGATGTATTCAAGCTTTTGTCTGTTCTATGTCAATTATCTCACGCTCTTAGGCTAAAAAAAAGCCAGGCAACAAAAAGTTGTGCATGATGGTGGAGCAAAACCCTGTTCTGAATCAGAAAAATAGGTTTTCAAATGGAAAGTGCAAAGTCAGCTCTTACAGAGCTGCAAATTCAGGAGCCAGGCAGAAAGTTCAATAGACAATAAAATTAGGAATCAAATAACAATTTTCTTGTCTGAACAAAAAATCCAATGTATTCTGTGGATTTTTAGAGCTCTGTGAAATCTGTGGATTTCATAGCTATTACCAACTTTGTTCTCAAGATTTCTTTGCGCTGCAGGGTTTCCATATCACAGAAAACAGGAGTTCTGGTTCTCCAGAGGAGCAATTAAAACATACAGCATCTAAGGAGAGAGGTCCATGAACAGTTTTCCCTCTGACGACGTTTTCCTCTCTAGCTGCTTGTTTCCATTCCTGTACTGATATTTATCTCCTTGGTTCTGCAATAGAGTCATCAATAAGGTTTTACTCAATAGGACCAGCAAAATGTTCTAAGCTAAGAAAAATCCTCCAGAAAAAAAAGATGTCTTTTCAACCCCAATTATTTCACTCATCTAATTTAGAGCATAGCACTGAACATGCATTGTCCTGCAACATGAGCATCGCTAAGGAGGTGATAAATTGTTGTACAAGGGAGGGAATGAGTAACTGGGGTGAGAAAGGATGGAGATCTATTAAATTGGTTTTGCCACCAGAGAAAATGAAGTCGGGAACTACACTACAGCCCTTGTCTGAGTAGGGCTGGATGATGTGAAGATTAAAAAGCACTGATAGCTGCCAGGGGCTCATCTGTATGAGCATCCCACAGGATATGCTGCAGATGCTGTGCAACAGCAGGGAATTTAAATAAATGAACAAAGTGCTGTTAAAACAAGGCTCCTAGGGTTAAGCATAGTTCGGTTACAAACTTCAAATAAGTCTGTCCTTCAGCAGTAAATCATTCTTTTATTTTTCTAGTGGAAAACTAGAACAAGTGTTTTTTAAAGAAGTGCATATTTGTGCATCTAGGTTGGTTTTGCAAGAAATCTGTGACAAAATCACACAGGAATAAGAATTGAGACCAACTGTGAGATTTTGGAACTTTCTGGGGAAAGTATTACCTGGACTAGGAGAAGAGTTTTGTTTGGTATGTGTAGGTGTATGCTCTTAATGTATTAGCTGGCTCCTCTAAGTCTATGGTGTTTTCAGCGTAGGTGCTGATTAAGAGCTTAGACTTGTGATTACTTTATAAACAGTCATGGCAGTTTAAGATGTTTACACCTGACATGTGGTTTGATGGTGGAACCATCCTCCAGCAGAGATGTTGTGAGAGATTTTGAGAGGGTTTCCTGGTTTCAGGTCCGGTTGGGCTAGTGTCCTTGTGGGTGCCTGTGGCTAGGCAGGGGGAAACACACTCCTGGGCTATCCCTGATGTCAACTGAGTTCTGGGGGAAAAGACCTTCTGCTGAAGATTAGTAACAAAGCTCAGACTAGCTAATTGTAAGCCCCAGTTAGATCCAGAAATGATGACCTGTAGCACCTTACAAAACAAATTAGCTGATAGAGCCTCCATGCTTCCCCTGTTCTTCTCCTCCCTGAGTTACACTGAAGTGAAATGTGACGGGATCTGGCTCTCATCAGAGTTTAGGAAATTATACTGAATGCTAGGCTTGAACTCAAAAACTTCCAAATGTATCTGTGATGATTATATGTAAACCAGAAAGAAATTTCTATGAAATAATAGTAACACTATTATTAGCTTTGCCATTGGTAAAGTGCATTCATTTCTCAGTGCTTACATCGAGCAACCACGGCCTCTAATAGACCACAAAATTGTCGACTGCTGGCTGAAAAGCAGCTTAAAATGCATACTGATTTGCAGTAATTTATTATTGGCCATTCTAGGAAAAAGTATGGAATTAGCTGAATACTTCTGTTGCTAATAAAGTTATATCAAAATGGGATTCCATGGGATTCTGCTATCATTCAAATAATATTAAACATGCTCTTAATAACCTTGCACTGTTAATAACCTTCTACTGTTAATCTCTGCATAATGTGAAACTACGAATTAAAAAGTCTTTTCATGTACGGGGGCAGAACTTCATTTAAAGACCTTGATGGTGCAAGAAGCAGACTGAAATAAATCCATATTGCAAACAGTCAGCTAATGGATGTGGAGATAAAGAAGGACTTGTCAAGACAGAAGCAGTGCAATGTCAAATCTATTTTTTGCACAATTTCCTACAGAAAATATTCCCATTAAAAGCAGGAATGTAGCAATAAACGAGGGGTTTGTGTGAGCTAAAAAATATAAATGGTAAAAATTATCAATGAGGCTGATAAAATAAAATTTCTTTATATTGGTCAGATGGAAAATTAAGATTAATGGACTCTGATTAATCCCATATTTAACTTTGGAAATCCACTGGCTTGGCAATACTGAATATCCTATTCAATTTTTATTTTTATATCAATTTACAAGCCAAGACTTACGCTGATTTTATAAACAGTTTGTGCTTATCTTAATTTGCCATTTGTGCTTGTCTTGATTTAACTTTGATTAAATTAAAATCAGACCATGGCACTGATGACTTTTTTCCTAAATTTTTCCTATAACCTTTTTTCTTTTATTCTTAAGTGCAACAGTCTGTTTTATTTTAATAGAGTAATTGAAATTCACTGAAATAATAAAGCTTATTCAGCTAATATATCCAGTTGGTGTACCTCTGTCACACAGCCTGGACAGATCGCAGCATTGGCAAAAACATTTTTCTGGCAGCAATCTTTTCAGAAAAAAAAAGGGGCTTTCTTTTGTTATTTTTTAGGGGTCGGTGACGTTTAACACAGAAAAAAAAAAGCCTGGTTTTGAAATAAAAGCATGATTTACAGAGCAAAGTGATTTAAAAATTATTTTTAATTTTTTCATGATTAGTAAAAATTGAATTTCTTCCTGCAAACCCTGCTGCTCTTGTGTGTTTAGCCCATCCCAGCTACAACACTACTACCACTGTTTTCATAACAAAGTAGCAGAAGAGCATGTACTGTTCAATGCATTTATTTCAAGCCTGACACTATGCAGGCGGAGCTGTGGAGAGTCACAGCCTTCAGCCAAATATTGGCAGGTCATTCTGTCATACAGGGGGGCCCGCTCCCACTGTACAGCCCTGGAGGAGTATTTCTGCGAAATACGAGGACCAGGGACCAACTCCTGCTGCTGAAACCAAGTGGCACCGAGAGGTTTATGCCCGCGCTGCTCAGGCACAGCTCCTCAAGCAGGATGGGTGTCCATGCTCCGAAGCACGTTGCCCTGTGATGCCCTGGAGGTCCGAGGACATAATTACCTCTCTTCATGTGGGAATTTACTTTAGGGAAAGAAGAGCCAGCAATGTCAATGCTCAAGTTTGGTTTATGGGCCTCTTTATTTAACTTCTAGGCAGGCCTTTCTGTCCCCAGTACAGTATACACCCGCCACTCCATGTAGGCATGGTCTTACACAGCTTGTTCACATCAGCAGGGGGCCTGGGACATGGCTTGGATTGTAGCTGTTTATGTCTGAGGATATATGAAGCATCTAGCAGGGAGCAGCCCAAAAACCCATGGATCTCCCAGCCAGGAGGGGAGATACAGGAAGTGCATTCAGACAGGGAATGAGTCAAAGCGAAGAAAACCCGAATCTGCTTCTTTGCAAATGTTGGGAAGTGTGTCATGAATCATAGAATGGTTTGGGTTGGAAGGGACCTTAAAGATCATCTAGTTCCAACCCCCCTGCCATGTGCAGGGACACCTCTCACTAGACCAGGTTACTCAAAGCCTCATCCAGCCTGGCCTTGAACACTTCCAGGGATGGGGCATCCACAGCTTCGCTAGGCAACCTGTTCCAGTGTCTCACCACCCTCAGAGTAAATAATTTCTTCCTCATATCTGATATAAATTTACCCTATTTCAGTTTAAAACCATTACCCCTCATCCTATCGCTACACTCCCTGATAAAGAGTCCCTTGCCACCTTTCACGTGGGCCCCCTTTAGGTACCGGAAGACTGCTCTAAAGTCTTCCCACAGCCTTCTCTTCTCCAGCCAGAACAACCCCAACTCTCTCAGCCTGTCTTCATAGGAGAGGTGCTCCAGCCCTCTGATCATCTTCGTGGCCCTCCTCTGGACCTGCTCCAACAGGTCCCTGTCCTTCTTATGTTGGGGGCTCCAGAGCTGGATGCAGTACTCCCAGTGGGGTGTCACCAGAGCAGAGTAGAGGGGCAGAATCACCTCCCTCGACCTGCTGGCCACACTTCTTTTGATGCAGCCCCAGATGTGGCAGAGAATTTCAAACAGAGGCATTTGAGTCCCTGATCTTTCTTCATTTTTCTGGGTATCCATCTTAAAACACCTAGAGACTATTCAGGTGAATGCTAAGCACCAATAATTGCAGCAGAAGTGAACAGGAACTGTACTTTGATCTTATGAAGGCCTAAAATTGCAAAGTACTCTGAAAAATCCAGTAGGAAAGCACGTTAAATGGGGGGAAACAATATTAGAGGACTTTTTTTACTTTTTTTCAGTGTCTCCACTCACAACATGTGAGAGGAAGATAATAATACCACCAGGGTGTCAGGAAGATAAATTCATTAATATTTGCAGAGAAATAGAGTACTACAATGAGAGCAGCATGGAAAAGCCCCTGAGAAAATGAGTGATTCTCCATTCAGTGCAGCATTCAGATGGTGCACAGTAAATAATGGATGGGGCACACATTGAGAGATGAGTGTAAAAAGAAATATTGAACAACTACCCACTCACTGAGCTCTGTTCATCCTCTCCTTATCCTGCTATCTGCACCTCCCATGAAGTATGTAAAAGGAAAATAAATGCTGTCTGACTTTGGAGCAGCTGGGTAGCCTTAATCTCACCTAATTTTAGCCTATAAAATAAGATGTCTAGTCTGTGCTTCCCCTGTAGTCAGTGAAAAGAGATAGGTACCTTAGGAAGCAATTCATCACACTGCCTCTGACACCTGTGTTAGGATGGGCTGATCACCGTCTGGTGGTGTCTATCTCTTTTCCTGGACACACACTGAGGGAGTGCAGAGAAACAATTTGGCTTAGTACTCCAGTGTTGAGATGACTTCAGGGTTTAGATTAATCCCGCCCTAAACCTCAATCTGAATGGTACAGTGTGCCATCCCAAAACAAGTAAATCATTTTAACTGCCTTGTTTTCCTTCTAGTTTTCTGTGAATCATGACCTGTTTTGCACTCCAAAGTAAAGCTGCTGAAATTTGCATTAGACAGTCACTGACAAGATGCTTCAAAGATGGCATTTGTGGGGCAGCAGGAGAGTGATGGAGTGACGCCTGATTAGATGTAGAACAGCTGCCTGTGGTGACTGGTATCGACTGAAGAAGGATGCCTCCCTTTCTCTACGTCACTGGATGTAGAAGGTTCCTTCATAATACATGCGACTGTTTGAGGAAAGTACATGATTTAGAAGGGTGTTTTGCATTAGGTAACAAGCATCTTTTCTCATCCTGGACAAATTATTTTAATCATTCACATCACCAGTCTAACCTTTGTATTATGCCAGCATGAGAAATTAGATACATTCCACAAACCTGTTAGCAAATAATGTAGAACCTGTGAAGAAATTTTATTTTATGGTTGAATGTGTATTTAATTTTAAATCCAAGATGAAGGGGAGAAATAAAAGGAAACAAAGTTGGTTGCGTTTACATGGGGGGGAGCAAAAAAGATTCTTCCAGACATGAGGGTTTTTTTATTAAGTTATTGTCTTTTGGTTATTAAAATGGAGCTGTGAGAGCTTACCTCTGTATTATGAGGACCAATCCCTTATCAGCTTCTGAGGACTAGGCTTCTAGCTATTTCCTGGATTGCTATTACAAGGCATCTTTTGTGAGAGAAGCTCACATCCATTTTTTTTGATGGCTAAGTTGGAAAACTTATTTTGAAAGAACATTTCAGATTCTGTAGGAAAATACAGAATAAAGAGGTTAATTAACAAAATGCTCAACAATCAATCATCTTCTATTAAAATTTAGCTATAGTTAATGCAGTCACAAGTCTGTATCAGTCTCTGCACTCCAGGGACAAGTCAAATACATAATGCAAATCCACCTTACTTCTTCATAACATTAATATTCATTCTATAAAATTTTCATGGTAGGTGAAGTTCTGCACTTTATTTTGTAACAGCAACTCAAGACAGTGATTTTATGTTGGTCCTTTTGTTTGTTTTCTTCCTTCACTAAACACTTAGGTTTCTTGTATCCCTGATCAGGCAAATGCTTTGCCACCTGCTTACACTAAGCAGGTCTACTGCATCCTATAACCAGTGCTGAAAACACTGAAAGAAAAGAGCTGACTAAAGGACATGCTATCAAAGATAACTCCTCAGTGCTCCACATTCACTATGGCTTTAGAAACCACCTTAATAAAAGGCAAAGTGGCTTCCAACTGTTACCTCTGGTATCTCCAAGAGTAGAGGTGGAACTGCCAAACATGTAAATTCCCTACTTTTAGCTATTGCTAAGACATTGCTGGTTTTTACACTTCTGCAGTGACCTGCAGGAAGTGATCATTTGTAGACTGGATACTCAGTACTGAATTTCAATGGACTGATTTTAATAAGTCACCACTCTTGGTTCTGGAGGTTAGTGTTCAGCAACTTAGAACTGACTACATGAATACAGCTCATTTGCTTCAGTGAAAAAATAGCTTAAATTAGTTTAAGTGGCTTTGCACTGCAGTGGATGAAGAATACTCACATGGTTTGTTCTACCATGGAAGTGACACCTCATAGAGAGGTGAGGCTAGCAGCTAGAAAGTGAAAAATTCTTAAGTCCATGTGTTCCGCAGTGAACATCCTTCCATGTCCCAGTGGGCCAAACCACATCAGTGAGTGTGCTGAAGAAACACTTTCTAAACGCTACAATTTGTTTCTGAAGGTCTGTGAGGTTTGTCCCACCTGTTCAGTGTCCAAAACACATAACGGCGCTCTCTATATTCCCATCTGTTAACAGGTTTACAAAAACGAAGACAAAGCCTTCTGTACAATCCTTCCCTCAGCCATTCTCTACCTGTACTTACATTACTTTGCTAACTTATTAAATTATTAAGTTGATCCCATATGCACAATGCAAACTTCAGCCCATAAGCTGACAACTTTTTCTGGGATTTACTGTGTTAGAGCCAGCAGGGCCCTGACTTATCACTGTTGTAACACTGTCTGCAGAAGGACTTGTGTGAGTGCTCTTTAACTTCTGTCAAAATCAGTCTGGATAGTGCAACCCCCCAGAGCTACATCTTTGATAAGCTGTGGGTAAAAGGCAGAAATAATGAGGTGAGGAAGGACCACCTTTGGCCAGAACAGCTGCTTGAACAACTATCTGTGGCTGCAGAGCATTTTAACGTGGGATGGTTGCAAGAAACTAAAGAGCTCTCAAATGTTGGTGCCCGATGACATTAGTTAGGATTCAAGACATTTTCAATGTCTGATAGCATCCGGGAAGGTTAATGGTCAGTCACCTCACTTGCCATCAATAAGCAAGTAACTTGATTGCTATTTGCGAACATGAGGCAAAGCTTGGAGCTATATAATGTTTTGATTTTTATAAACTTGCCTTTCATAAATGTGGGTTTTTGTTAGTTCATTTTTCATTTCAGCTTTTGAGCGTGGAACAACAAACTAACTGACTAACCATTAGACTTAGAGAGTACATTAGATTAGATTAATTTTATTAACACCATAGTTACTCATCAGTCCTATGTTACCTAATACTTTTGTTCTGAAAGGTTGTTTTGAAAATCAGATATTTTCATTTACTGGCAAGGTCTGAATTGAAGAGAAATGTTGTCTTATGCAGCTAACTAACTGAAATTCACGATGCAGCAGCTATAAATCAGAACTAAGTAAACAATTTTGTTTAGTGCACAGACATTTTTCTCCATGCTTCAGGGCCTTAATACTGATTTCTTTTATGCTGACCTCGACTCTTGTCAATTGACTCTCCTGTCACTACCTGCCAGTTTTCCGTAACTGTTCTTGCCACATATACTGTCATTTCTGCTGTATTTTCCAGCTATTCCACAGCGTGTTTCTTTCTCCTTCCCAACTCTCCTTCTCTGAAAGCCTTGAGGAAACATCTGAATAAAACTCCAAGTGAAGAATAAGTTAATTGCACCTTTTCTTTTGTCTCCTGAAAAGACTTAGTTTCTATAATGTGTTCATTTAACTTGCTTTGTCTGCTTTTCCCCCCCCCGCCTTTTGTTTTCCTCTGTTTCAAATTAGTCCATGTTAAGCTGCGTTACTTTTTACTTAATGAGCTAAAACGTTGGGGCAGATATGTTGAGGAGTTTAAGAAATCTGCACTGAATTTTGTGCACAGGTATACTATGGTTTTTGAGCGAAAACCAGGTGAAAGACAGCAGCCATATTTAATTTGATAGGGATTTCTCCTGAAACAGTCCAGTTTTTCCCATCCTCCTGAACAGAACTATATGAGGTACCTTTTATTTTCCTGTTTTGAGCCAAAGTATGTTCTGAGTTGCCAAACAGAAGAATCAGCGTACAACTAATATTATTCCAAAGTAGATTGCTGAGTGACATTTTGAATTATGTATTCCTACTATTGTGCCTAACCCCCTTCCAGTCCCTAATTGTGGGTCCCTTTTTGTGCATGTTAAGTGGTTTTTCATCCTGACTGAATTCTAATTTTATCTGAACCTTTGCAAGTATGTATGCTAATTATATGAAAAAATCATTTTGCATTCATTTTGAAACTAGAACATGTTTTCAACAAAATGTTTCCATTTCATAAATGTGAAATTGCAACTACTCCTAGCTTTGTCACTCAAAATGATTATTTTAATGTTATATTTTTTAACATATTTATGAGATACACATTAAATTTATCATTTGTTTTCTGTAGTTTATAGTAACGTCCTTGTTAATAAGACAAAAATAACCTAAAAAAATACATTTCTAATACAAGTTACAGAATAAAATACAAGACAAAATGAATATACGTTTTTTATTTTAGAGAAATTTTAAGGAATCTCTGTGCAAAAATAGTCCTAGTGTTAATTTTTTATTAATTTATTGGAGATGTAATTCCATTTTAATTTTATATATTTAAAATTATCCCACTCTGCTTCTGATTACACACATAATAATAGCTATTATTTTAAAATGAAAGGAGCCGCAAAGGAGATAGCTTTCCAATTATTTCTTACCTAGTACTGAAAAGGAGGGACAATGAAATACAAATGATCACTTGAAGATTTAAGTGCTTAGTTATTAAATGATTGAATGTGTAAAGGAAATAACTAATTTTAAAGTCAATTTGAAATGTAATTCCCCATTATGCCATCAGCAATCCAGGCATACTATGATTTACCAATGAAAAATTCAGTCTCATATTGGGAAAGAGAAGACCTATGTCATTAGTTGTGCACACCTCATTTGCATTGGTTTTCAACAGAGATAACTTGATGCAAGCTGAATGGAGTTCATTGTTTTGAACAATTCACAAGTTGTTTAACTTTATTACAGACGTATAACAATAAAAAAAAGAGCTGTTGATGAATGCATTATCTTTCAATCTGAGTTAAGAAATTTAGGTCCTGCTATTGCTATAGTTCCTTTGTAACTAAACTTCACCTGAAATTCTCATGTAACTATAATTCCTCGTGTTCATCATAGAAAACATAAACACTGCAATGTCTTCCCAGTGAAATGGGACAACGTGCTGCAATTTGCCATTTCATGAAACCAAACAATTCTCAGGACCATTGGAAAAATAAGGCTCTGGAACAATATTCTAATAGGGATACGTTTGATTAATAACCTAAACTGCTTCAAAGAAGAATGCCAATGTAAAATGGGTGATAGTGTTACCTGAGAATCGTGATGAGGTTTTTGTGATGGCAGAGGATCCTGACAAGAAGACACAGCCGGGTTCTCCATTCCCATGTCTATAATGCTAGTTTTTACAGTGAGGAAAATTAACTCAAACACATGTACTCAAGTAGACTATATGTTATAAAAGTTTCTAAGCCACAGAACAAACAGTATTAAATACAACAATGACTAATAGATGAGAATCTGAAAGGTGTTCAGACAGTAAAATAGTAATTAAAACCTATTTAAACATTTTCCTTGTGAAGTAATGGTACCTTTGAGCAGTATATTATTGATTTAATATATTTTTGGCCAGCCTTATTCAGGGCCAAAAGGACAAGCCTAACTCCTAACTTGGCTACTCCTGTCACGAAATTCTGATCTATCAATGCTAAAGAAGTACTCTCCTGGCATCAGATATGCTAGACAGAAGAATTACCAATATAATTAGGAACTCAATATTGATTTGAGAGCAGTTTAAAAATTGTTAATTGTATAAGCTAATTGCTAACAATTAGCATAAACCAGCATGCATGCATAGAAGTCAGTGTGAATCCCATTTTGTTTTTTCTGAGTAATTCAAGAGTTATGATCATGGGCTCACAACTGATTTAAATGACATCTCCTTCACTCAGTGATATAATAAAGAGATGGTATAGTATTTATTATTGTGGAACAAAGTCACAAATATTCCAAGACTTAGAATATTTAGAGTTCTAGTAATTTTTGGAAAATTTTCTGAGTTCTCTAATTGTTATATTAGAAAGCGTAGGGCTTATAAAAAGCAACTTGAGTACACAGAATCTTTTTTTTTAAAAGTGTTCAAAAGAACTTTTAACCACAGGCAGACCAGACTTCTTTGAATACTTATCAGTCATTCTGATGGGGCGGTGATCTAAGACTGCACTATTCACTGAAGTGGTGATTTTGTCCTGACAACGCATTCACATCTCCTCCTCTGATCCAGCTGAAACACAACCTTTTATTTTTGGTAAGATCAGTATTTAGTAAGATCAGCAAACTGATCCATGTCACCTTGTGTGCCAGCATGGCAGGGGCAGCAGGCACGTGTGGGCTGGGGCGAGGGGGAAGAACTTGCCCCATCAGTGGCCATGACTTTTCAAACTGGCTTAAACTGATTAGGATGCTGTGCCTTTGACGTGGTAACAGCACCTTTCTCTAATCGTGTGAGGTGTTTCAAACTGAGTTTTGATGCCCTTCTCCTGAAGGTAATATGACCTCTGCCAGAAGAGTCTTTTATTCATCTTCATAGACTGCCAATCCATTGGACTGAATTGAAATAAATTAATTGATTGAAACCTACCTGATAGTTTTAAGAAGGTTTCGGTTTGAGGGGTTTTTTTGTTTGCCTGTGTTTTAAGGAATGCTGCCACTGCTTTCTCGGAAGCAACGCTTGGTAAGGACCCCTAGCTAAAAATCTGCCCCTCTCCTAACTGTGAAGAGAAGAAATATGTGATGTTCCTATCCAGGGAACTATGGGGGAGCACTCTACCTTCATAATGAAGAAGGTAGAAACCACCTGAAACCTGTTAAATACATCAGCTAAGAGGTGGCCACTACCTAGCCAACCGAGTAATCACGGACGGTCTACAGAAACATTTTTTTCACAGCAGTGATCATTTCCCAAGTGCTTCCTAGTCAAAACATATTGTGTAACGGACACAAGGCTTGTTGTACTTCACATTGTATCAACTAACTCCTTGGGAAGAAGATACTAAACATATGTTCCGCTATGTCTTAGATGCACAGCTTCACATTGCTGTGGTTACACTGAGAGCAGAGTACTAGACCCATGTTCTGGCTTGGGTATGGCCGCACCAGCTGCAATAGCGATAGCTGCATTTACACAGTATCACTTGGAAAAGGTAAGTGATATCAACTGAAAATGCAAAATAGCAGCAAATAAAAGAACGCTTTAAAAAAGAGCAGAGTTGGGGCAACTTAGAATAGTACATTGCTCCTGCTGGCTTCTCTGCTCTTCTGGAAGAAATAGTTGCCCCTTTGTAAACCTGAGAGAACACGCACTGTGTCTGCTCTTCAGCTGCCACAGCCTCAAGCTTGGCATACTACCTTAAACGGCCATCAATCCCAGTCAAACCTAATGCCTGGACTGTGGGCTGGTGTGGCTGGGAAGCAAACACACTGGTTTTGCTGTAGGTGTGGTAAGCTCCACAGAGAGGTGCCGCAGAGGGCTGGGGGCACTACCTGCTTAAATTGTTCCAGTATGAATCACCAAAGGTTTCCCGGTGGCACCCTACTTTAAGGCACCTTTATGCAGTTCGCTTGCTGCTGTTCATGAGTACAGTAGCCTTCTGCTTGACTCTCATCTGAGGATTAAATTAGCATTGAAGAGCCTGCGGCTTGGTCCCCAGCATTTCATGTGGCAAACAAATGGTATGTGTGGTGACCTGGACAATCAAATCGCCTTCACACAGTGATCGCATGTATTTTCTTACCTCCTCTGTCTTTCTCTTTCAGGGCTTTACCAGCACAATAGCTCTAATGAATCCTCTTCCTGAGAAGGTTGGTATATTCTCATAAGAAGACCAGTAGTGTAAAAGGTCTATTTCTTAGTTAATTGCTGAAAAACAAGGCACAGAACAAAATTAAAATTGATATTTTTTAGAGGCTCTCATCTAGTTCATCTTCTCTGGCAATTTAATCCATCCTGTTCATATATTACCCTTCCTAGTAAGAAGTCTTACCTGAGTTGCCAATTTACTCTTAATTCTAGACTGTACAAATCCATTCTGACTTGTCTAAGGTTATACTTAGAATCGGCCTATATGCCTATTAAATTTGGCAAAAAAAATCTCTTATTGTCATGGTGGGTGTCAGCCCTTGGGACAAGATAATTCAAACTGGTTTATCTGCACCAGTGTAGATATGCCCTGCAACCCTACAGCAAAAGCAGAGGGTGGAGGTTGCACACCAACTGTGCAATGTGACTTAGGACCTCTACACAGTCATGTGATGTCCATTTGATCCTGTTCTTGCCACTGAAAATTTAGAGGGATGACAAGTGAACTGTAGCATTTAAAGAGGTTGTCACCTGCAGCTATTTGGTCCTCTACCCCTCCTTTTTTATCCTGACCGAGGTTACAACTGCCTCAGGAGAATGGCAGTACAGAACATGTGAATGATCCTCAGCCAGTTTACAGCAGAGTCAGTGAGCTCAGCGTAAATTTTTGATACAGGTGAACTTAAAATAAACTGTCAGGTTTTGGGCTGACATGGTAACCTGTGGACTTGCATTCGATCCACCTAACTCCTGGCTGGGAGGTGCGTTTCTGGCTGAGCAGTTGTCGCACAGGTCATGACACTACTTATAATGGACTTAGTTTTGCAAACAGCAGCACACTCTGATAATGTTTTAATCTCCTAGATCCTCAGTATCCTCTCATGAGAGGCACCCCTCTGTTTTCCCCCATTACCTCCTTTAATCTTTCTTAGGTAAACTGGCTTGGTTAACAAAACCTGCCAATATGTGGCTATGGATGACAGTAATTTCAGGCACCGCAGACAGACCTAGAAGAGGATGCATGTCCACAAGCTAAGTTCTTAAACTGGGGAGCAAGAGTGACCAACCTCGGGCAAGATAAAGCATTTCCCAGACACAGTTCTGCATTCTCACCTTTACTGTGGGGATGACAAAGATATGAATGAAGTTGCTAATGGCCATGAATTAAAGAACCGCATATCAATGCTGGTTTATTTTGACAGGCCTAAAAACTTTGGGGTTATGGCTGCTTCCCAAAAAGCCTAGCCCATCTTGCAGTGGAGTGAGCAGACTCAGAAAAGGGGAGAAAGCTAGACCAAAATAGATGACTGTGAGCAAGAAACATTACAGCCACGCCAGCATAAGCCATTCTTGCTCCTGAGTCAGAGTCCTGTGTGAGAATGAGTCAAATCCCTTAATTGTGGCAGCACAACCACGGAAGATTTCTAGCTATAGCACCTTATTGAGGCTCCTAAGCAAAGCCTAAAGTAGGAAAAAAATCCCTGTATTTAAAAATTAAACAGCTGACAAGACTGAACCCTTTCAAACAGGAGTAAAACCAGGTTAACATCTAGAAAAACTGTTACCTTACAGATATGCTTTAGTGAGGAAAACTATCTGAAGACATTTGTCTAAAAAGTCACCTTCCTGCATGTAACCTTTTTTACTTTCCCATACTTTGTGCTGCTGGAAAATTCCTGAAGTTCTTTAAAAACAAAAAAGCCGTCAAGATGTGCCTGGATACTGGCTCGTCACTCAGTGATAGTAGTCATTTCAGACATACGCACACACAGAAAATTGCATATGTAAAATCTATTCAAGCTAGTATGATGAGAAGAAAACCAAAAAAGAACACTGGGAAAAAAAAACGGATGGAAGAAATATAGTGATTTCGGTAGGCATGCACTGACTGTGTATTTTTTGTAAAATATGAAGGGATAACCAGCCATTTTTTTTTGTGACTATGGGTCACCTAAACTTGAATGAGTTTTTCATATTCTCATGATTCTGTTTTCCATATGCAAAACTGTCAGTTCTTGAAATATATGTAAATAAGTGTTATTTACAAAGACAGTCCGGTCATAGATGTAATGAATCCAAATAGATTTAGCCTTAGCTCAGTTCAGTGTTATTTTCCAAGCTCCTCTCTTCACATGCAAGAGTCATGCATTTAGAACAGGCTGCCTGAGGTCATAGACAGGATTTAACAAGTGCAAGCCTGCTTAAGGAGGCCGATTTGAACTGAGTGGATACAGAGCCTTATTTATGACACAAACATAATCTGAATGAAATTGGTTTATGTCTTGTTCGCGTTTAAGAGCACTGTGCTACCCTTATGCAATATTTGCATTGGAAAATAAGAGATTTGCATGGGAGTGAATCACTAAAATTATTCACAAGGCATTACAGGATTTTACAGTGGATCTTTCATAAGGGAATCAGGATGGATACTGTGCCATTGATTTCAAAATAAAATTGGGATGGTATGTGTGAAATTTTGTTACTTTCTTTTAGTAAAAAGACTGTCTCACTATCATTTTGAATTTAAAATACCAAATCTCTTATCTTTCAAATAGTACCTTTTGCTCTGGAAGACTTGCAACCTATCTATCTGCATCGCGGTGTTAGTGCAGGCATTGAACATGGAGAAACGATTTAGGCAGCATGAGAAAGCAGCGTTTGGAGCACATAAGGTCATCACTTGAATAGGAGGATTTTCTGCTAGCAGCTGGCACTGCTGAATCTGACCAGTGACTGGAAGGCATCATGCCAGAAGCTAGGACTTAAAAAGATCTTCAGGCTGGGGAGCACAAAACTGAAATGGAGAGGAGCTGATCAGCTTTTTTTCTAGTTTTAAAGATAGGTCAGGGAGGTGAGTGAGGCAATGATTGATGGGGTTGGCACTTCTGGGTTTGTCTACGGGGGAAAGCTGCACTGAGGTAAATTTAATTAGCTTTGAAGCCAGTATAGTTACTGTCATGCCTGTCCATGTTACGTACCTCCTTGGTATAGGAGGACGTTTTTCATTTTCAACCTGTCGGTAATATATTCAAGATAAGTGGGAAAAATCATTCTTACTCTGTCATAGAAGTGTACACATGAAAGTTTGCACTGGTGCAAAGTTAGGGCCAAATCCATGCCAGGAAAGATTTGTCAAGTAGCCTTCTAGGCAAGCCCTCTTAAGACAGGGAGAGCCTGTATAAGCAAGAAAAGTGCTTTACCTATGTAACATACACCAGTGCAAAAGTGCAAAATAAGCTGTACCACTTTTTGTGTCACACTAAGTGGGTTTCCCCTTGGACTGTTACCCGTACAAAAAGGATGCAAGACAAAGCACCTCACTGGCCATTTGTACAGCTGCCAAGGGTACTTGTTACGCCAACCTCTACATCTATTTAGACTCACATCTACCTTAGTTTATACCATGCCGTTCTCAAGACTAGTCCTGCATAAAGCCACCACCAGCCAAACTAATGACACTTGTCCTATCCATGGTTACTAATCATGTTCTAATGCAACAGTGAACACACAGAACACAGGTAACACAATGTTTTGCAGAGATACCCTAATGGAGATGACTCTATTGATTTGGATTTTTCTTTACTGCTAAAAAGATTAATTAATTTATTTTTTTTAACCTCAGAGAAATCAACACACGTCAGCTCTCCTGTGCTAAAAACATAGTAAAGATAAGGTCCTTTAATTTTGTACTGAGGTGAATTTTCCAAGGTCAGTCCCAGGCAAGAGGACAGGGCTGACCTTGCTGAACTAACCTTGTGGTAATATTAAGGCATCCAGCACATGGCTGTGTTTCCAGTTTGGCGTATCTGACATATATTAGTGATATTTATGCAAAAATATTGTATCCTTTTTTTTAGCGGAGAAGACCTAGCCTTTATAATCTGCCTTTTTGTCACCTCAGAAGCAGTTCTGTAGTCCACCCTCCACACAGCACAAAGCTTATCAAAGAGACCTAAACTCTACATATGACTGAAATTCACTGTAGACTTCTGTATCTATGACAAGTCCTCTGAAAAAGGGAGCAGTATGTCCAGAGTGTTTCGTTATCTTCGATGATGCAACCTGCGTTTGGAATAATCATGTCTACACAGTGCTCTGGAATCGCTATGTCTACACAGCTGTTACAACACTGCTGCTTTGCATTCTTGGAAGATTCCACAGTTTATTGCTTTGCCCCTCTGTTTTTTTCCATGCTGCTCATTGTGAAAGATCCCACCAGAAGGCAGTGGAGTATTTCCCACGATTTCCCTCATTTCATCACAACGTTCGAAGTGAGCTCTGTTTTCAAAGGACTGTTGGGCATCAGGCAAGAAGCACTGAAGACCACTGGGAGGTTCCTGGTGCTATTTGTGTATCTTTAGGGACAGGGACATGTGCACAGCTGAAGCTGAGCAGAGACAACTGACTAAACTAACGCATAAAACGGTGAGGCTCAGTGGTGATGCAGAACAGGGACAGCCAGCAATTTCAACAGAGTTTGGGAATATTAACTTTCAAGCACCTTAAATGGAGAAATTGCCCCGCAACTGTAAGAATGGAACATGTCATAAGAATTTCTCTTGGCACAGTGAAATACAGTCATCCATTTTCATCTGAAGGCTCACCATTCTCATGCGGTAGCCATTTCTGCAGAAAGAAATCCACAGGAAAAATGGTCAGGATTATTGTGAAGGAGTTATGTGCAACAACTAAAAAACTGTCTGTCTTATATGAGTTGGCAATGCATAGGCATTTATTGATGAGTTTAAGTATTTGAAGGTAGCTAATTGTGTTTAGGTCATTAATGTGACTGATCAGGCTATTCTCACTTCAGATCGTACCTAACAGAAGGCAGCATTTTTCTATGATGCAGCAAAGACAGATGATCACCATGGGAGACTTACTAATATTAGAATGATGTGACGGGTAGGTCCAAGAAACCTACATTTTTAGAAACGCTGGGCTATTTAATACTTTTTTTTTCTTTAAGGGCAAATATAGAAAACAATAGGGCTATGATTATTATGAAGCCTTTCACTGGATGCTTAACTAAAGAAAGGCTCATTTATACCCAACCAAGTGGGGTGATTTTAGATTGCACGTTAACAATACTCAAAAACTGGATGCTTGATCGGCAATATCTGCCTCATACGAGAATTATTTCCTCTGTGTTATGAAGATTCTTTCACAGCAAAATAAACAGAGAAACACTGAGACACTTTGAGTAGTAAAAAAAGAAGTGATGGTACACTCCTCCATCTGATCAGGAAGACAACAGTCAGGGATGCCCAACAATTCAAATGTGAAATGAGTGCAGATTTGTGAACAAAATGGATGCCCTCTTAGGGCAGGAGTAGGGAAATTCATATACATGAAGGGTTTTAATATATCACACACAGGGATTTTATTGAATTCTGCAAAGCTTTTTATATAATCAAGCAATGTTATGGAAATAATCTCAGAAGATATGTTAGTTAGGGCGAGAGAGCAGGGAGTATTCTGTGGAACAGTACCAATACACTTTCTCTTTGGGCAAATGAATGAGTTTATGGGGTCTCACACTATGCACATTTTATTTGTTGCTTTGCAATGTGGAATGTGGAAGGACAAACTTGTACCTGCAAACTGATGTTAGAAGATGCTACCTTGGTAGATATGTTGTTAGAGAAAGGCTATCAGACACAGAAAGCAGGATTTTGTCTTTGAAAAAAGCGTATTTAGACTTACCTGCTCTGTCTCCTGCAAAAGCTGTTTCTGAAGGATCATGACCATTTTCCTCTACTCTCTCTCTCCTCTTCATCATGCTAAATTTAACTTTCTTTCCATTTCTCCATCTTTTTATCACTCTGTTCTGTTGTGTACACAAGATCAGTAAACATGCCATCCCATGATTTCCTTTCCTTCTTGCGTAGATTGGACAGGTGTTCATCCAGCGTAGGCACCTGCGGCCATTGTTGCTGCAATGTGGCATGGGTGGGAAAGATAAAAAGGAACAGGTAGTCATTCCCTAGAAATAGCCTCTGTGCCAAGAATAATAAAATATTGCTCTTTCCTTAATTGCACAATATCCATTCCAAAATAGAGTACTATCTTTGCCTGAAGATTTCTTTTCTAATACCTGTAGGTCAGTATAAAGCCATCTGTTAAATAAACATGATTTTGCAGTCACCAAAAATAAAAAATGCTTAGAATCTCCATAGTTATTAAAATATTTGTGTAGTCAGAGTTGGGTGACTTATTTTGTAACAACTCAGTCCAAAGCTGAAAGCATAATGAAAATAAGCCAGAAAATTTTCATTCTAGCATTTTTTCTATCCTGTACCTGCCGTTACAATAAACTTGCCTTCTACTTGTTAGGCCACACAAAGTTGCCACCTTGGATACGTATGACTGAGGTAAACAGTAGAATGGGAAAGACAAGGGTGATGAAAGGCTGTTCAGCAGACTTCATCTGAGGGTTGCTTTACATTTATAAGAAGTGGGACTGAGGTCGTACACATTGAGGCACTTTAGTGTTCAACTCCAAAGTTAAGTGCTCTGCTTCTACTGTGGGTTCTTCAGAAAAGAAAATTCAGTGCCAACTCCTATTAACCAATAGTGATGTAAGACACTAGCTATTCAAGGAAGATGACGTTAGTGTATGGAGCCCATATGTGTTACAGAGTCAGAGATGGATGGGCATCTTGCTATTATCCATCAGGAGACATAAATTCAAGAACTGCTGTGAATTTGTACTGAAGTCTACCCACAGTCAACTCAGCTAGGAATACGTCATTTGGGTCAAGGAATCAAAAAGATCAAGTATCATGATGCACATAATACCCTTTGAACACTCCCAACAATGAAAGGTAGGAGCACGCCAGCTAATCCTGGAGACCACACAGATGTGCAAAAGTCTTCTTGAAGACTGTGTGTAAAATAGTGATGCATATGTATTTTGTAACCTTTGACAAATTTTCTATTATGGAAGAAACGCTGTATATTAGATATACGGGAATGTGTCTTTATGAGACATGCATTAATTCTTATATGTATTGGTTCTCAGCATACTCACTGGAGGAGGCAGTATGATCATAACCAGATCAGCACATGAAGGCTCCAGCGTAAGTACAGCCAGTACTGAGAGAAACAGGAGTCAGTAGCTAGCTGTATAAACAAAAGAATTCTGTACTTTGTAAGTG
Organism: Burhinus oedicnemus; assembly: GCA_008921705.1. Lineage (NCBI taxonomy): Eukaryota > Metazoa > Chordata > Aves > Charadriiformes > Burhinidae > Burhinus > Burhinus oedicnemus. The sequence goes on from VFFE01007085.1 coordinate 697,825, forward strand.
CATCAACAAATTCAATTACTTTTGAGATCTACACCACACAGATAGGTGGGTAGCCCTTGGCATAATGCTTTATGCTTCAAAAGGTATCAGAGCTATTTAAGCATTTTGCATAGTTGCATAATTTGTAACAAATGATACATGTCTTACAGACTTGTTGCTTGCTTCAAGTCCTCGGTTGGTAGGGACACATTCACAACAAGAACCTCTAACATCATTGCACATGGTTAAGCCTTTGAGGCATTCATTTACAGGCCTGCATGCCATGATTTTCTGTCTATGGTGATAGGTAGTGAGAAAGTTTTGGTTTGTACAGTTTTTGTTGGCATAGCCTGCGTAAAGAGAGGGAAACTGGTCAATATTGCAAATGCCTTAAATAAATTATTTTATTTTAAATGTTTTTCAGTCGCTAGAGCAGACAAGCAAATATCAATGGGAAAGGTATTTTCTAACACTGGAATTTCACTTACACATTTTTTGTAATGAGTTGTTATTTCTGAAGGCCTCCTACTTGATGATCCAAGAAGAGTACTCTTCGTTCAAACTACAGGCTTAATAGCTCCATTGATGATCATGAGAAGTATTTCAGTGAGCCCAAGACTGAATTTAAAAACCTGTGTTGGAAAAAACAGTTTCTTTTGAGGATTTCCTGTCTCCTTGTCACTAGAGCAGAATTCTCAAATGCAAAAGATCTTCTTCACCCACTAGCCAAAGCCTTTCTGAAGCTATCTGTGTACCCACCTAGCTATTTGCACCAAGTCAGTATGTTGAAATTATCTGCCAAATTGATTGGTAGGTTAAGATGAGTTATTTGAAATCAGCTTCAACATATCCCTTCAGATAGAGCTCTTATGGATCATCCATGCCATTATGGTTTTATTGTAGAAGGAAACAAATCCATTTCAAACTTCAAGTTTAAATCCTTACAAATTTAAATATAAACATTTTCAAGTGTAGTAAAAATAAAAAGTAATATTTAGGTAAAGCAAATAAAAAGAGATTAAATTAATTTAATTAATAGTTACCTGAATTAGAGAATGCTGTCTTGATTTATTTAATCTGATTCATTCGACACACCTTAAATACCTACTTATAATCATTACTTCAATGTAAAGCTGTTTAGTTAAGAACTTTAAGTTCTTTCATCAAATTTAACTAAAAGTAATAAAAAAACGCTCACAGAATCATAGTCTAGCTTGCAATTTTGGCAAAGAAAATGAATGGGTTTAAATAATTTTTGTATCTTGAAGATTTAGAGACTCATCTGCTTATTTTCCTCAGGATTATATAACCAACTATTTTTTTTTTTCAGCTAGGAAAGAAAAATGCGGTATGGGTGGCCAGATGTAGAAGTCTGCAGTGCAAAGAACGGGATCAGGGCTAATCACCCTGGGCTCCTTTCATTGTCCGTGGAAAAAAAAAAAAAAAAGGAAAAAAAACAGAGAAAAAGCACTTTAAGGCATGATTCATACCATCCTAATGTAGGCATCTAAAATAGGTCAGATTCATTGAGCTCTAAAATGTCTGTTTTTCTCTACGGACAGAGGCATGGTCACCCTAGGGGATCACTAACTTAGATGTGGATATCTATGTTATTAAGTGAGGTGAGATGATTTCCACCCCATGTAACTTTTGTGACCACGAACAAGTTATCTATGGAGCAAGAAACACTGTCTCTATAAAAAGGCTTCTAATACAATGATATGTGCTAAAGCTCTTGCTCCACATTCCCTACAATGCCCTAGATCCTCTAAAAATTACAGACTGACACTTCTATCACAAAGGAAAACACGTTATAATACTGCATTATCCTTCATTCTGACTTGTGAAAGTGATTGCTCACTAAACTTTAACACTTGCCAAGAAGTACATAGCAGCGATCTAATTAAAGATGTGCACGCAGACTTCAGTGCTGATTAGTACGTGTATTATAATTAGTGCATACAGCAGTACTCATGACAACAGAAATCCTAGTGATGACATAGTTCCATTGCTAGCTGTGGAAAAGAAAAAGCATTCACTGAATATTTCTGTTTTGCATTTAGAAAGGAAAGTAAGAGCCCGCATTGCCAAAGTATCATCTATTCTGACATCCTCCTAAGCGGATGGTAAAGAGCAGCTATTACATTTTTTTAATTGGCAGGACCAGATAACTTGATTTAAAGTTTTTAGAAGGAATCTTGTACTGCTGCTCATTGGCCAACAGCTTTGGCGTACTGGTGAAGTCCAAGAGGCCCGGAAAAATCTAATGCCGTGTTGATATTTCAACAGCGTAAACAGGATGACCAGGGTAACTGTAGATGAGTTAACTTGACCTTGGATCCATGTGAAAGAATGGAACAGCTGATATGGGACCCTGTCCATAAGGAAATCAAAATGGTAACATAATTACTGCCAGTCAACATGACTTTATACAAAACAGGTTAAACAAACTGCACAGTATTCTATGAGATAAGAATTTTGATTATTTGATTTGTTTAACAAACGTACCTATGTTGACAAAACAATGTCTTTCAGATTTCTGTTAAGCATTGATACCACATGACACCCTGATTAAAATATTAGCACCAGAACAAAACCAAGAAAACATATATTAAATGAGACTAAACTGTATAACTCAGAAATTCAATGTGTAATTGTTAAGTAAAACTTAGCAAGAGTTGCCAGTGTGGTGCTACACAGATCCTTTCATGTCTGAGACTGTGCAATTCAATGCTTTTACCTACGGCATGAGAAAAAAAAATAAACTAAATTCTAGTAATATTTCTAGTGATGCAAATGACAAAAGGAGAGAAATTATGATGACAGATTACAGGCAGGAAGTGATTTAGACAACTTTCTAGCTAAGCAGAAACAATCTGGGTATTAATATTGCCAATTAAAGGCTATCTATTTTGGGAGGAGGACATATAGATTACACTTGCAGGATTGAGGAATGTAATGGCTCTAAAAAAATGGGAAGGCAATGGTTGATGATCAATTTTTTTAGTGTAAAATAGCATGAAGTTGGCTAGTGTGATCCACAGTTTTACTCTGGAAGGGGTCAGAGATGGTCTTCTAATGGGTATGGTGGTCAGCCCAAATCAAGCTCTCCATACAGAAAGGCAGAAACAATGAAAGCTACCACCCAACAAACATGTATTACTCTGCTCTGGACTATATGAACAGAGCAGTTTCTCTGGGATATATTGTAAACACACTAGATGGAGAAATGGTTAGCAGGGGTTATGTACATCTGCATAAATAAGACACAGAAGAACAGCAGGGAGTTTTTCCTTGCTGTGTTTGGGGAAACAAGACTTTGGCTACATTATTTGTAAATAAGATTGCACAACTTTGCTAGCCCTTGTGGTGTTTTTGTTTTTGTTTTAGGTTTTTTTCTATTTTACTAAGCACAAAACAAGTCTCACTCAGAGTGAATCAAGAAGCTCGAGACAGTGCTGAAATCTTTGAGATGCTTAATGGGAAACCCATCCTGACAGTGTCCTGCTTATTTTCCTGTCTTCTGGTCGCCAGGGATTTGATATGTAAGAGGTGGAATGCTCCCCTGGTCCCCTCTGGGGCAGTCACTGTTAGCATGGGAGGACAGAGACGTCTGTCCACCCTCCCCCATCCCCCCAATTCCCCCCTCTTCGTCTGGTCTCCCTTCTCCAGAGCATCAGAGAAAGACACTAATTTTCTGCTCCTTTTTCCCTTCCTGGAATGGTTTAAAAGGAAAAGACGATAAAGAATCTCCATACGTCTCACCCCACTCTTGTAGTTTGGAAAGGAGAAAGCATATACAAAACCAGTTTGATGCCAACTTGAGAAGCTATCCCATCCTGCATGCAGCCAGCTCCAGGAGTCTGATCTCTTAGTTTTGTCCAGTCTCCAGGGCTAGGGTTTCAGACGGAAACCAGGGAGCAGGAAGAGCGGCCACTCAGTGTTTAAGTTTCACTTCTGTAGGGAGTCAAACCTGAAGTCCCAGCTTGGGATGAAGAAACTGCTTGGGGTTTGCTAACCTGGTAGGGTTAGGTCGGCTGCTGTAGAGAAGAAGAGATGAAGCTGAAGAGAAATAAGAGGGGAGATGCGTATCTGTTGGTATTAGTCAGTGCCTGTGGATAAGATAGCAGTAATGGCTGATAATGGGATGGGGAATCAGACTGGTGCATCAGGTCATGTTGAGAGGCAGCAGCCCTCATGCTGCCCTGCAACATGGGCATATACCCCACACATCTAAGGGTGCAAAGTATCTTTGGTGACTCACTACCTTACGGTCCTGCAGCTTTTCCTCTCTGATCTGACACATGATTCTATACCTGATCGGTAAAACAAGGGGTTTGCCAATCAGCTGCATCTGGTACATCAGTTCATGGAGCAGAAGAGCCTGCAGCAAAAATGTGTGAGATGTGGGCCAAATGGAGAGAAGTGTCAGGCAGGAGTAAGCGTACATATATCATGGCTAATGCACGAGATTTAGCAGACTGGGAACTGAGAGGCAAATGTGGGGCAGGATTGACATCAGGTCTGGGAGACGGCAGGATTCAAAAAATCACCTAATAATCACTGACATTCATATGGCATGTGAAGATCAATGCAGATAAAAAGGGATAAAATGGGTAAGTTATAAATAAAGTTCTGATGAATATCATCCCTGCCCCTCAGCATCTTCACCACCACACTGAGGATACTGTGGGTTTCTGTTTTTAATCCTTCTTCTAAATAGCCTGTAATTCTGCCCCTTCTAAAACAATGACACAACAGCTGGTGTCTTCCTTCTTTCTCTACCATCATCAACAGACAGTCTGTGAGGTGGGAGAAGGAAAAAATGAAATGTCTCCATTTTACTCTCCCCCTAGCTTCCCTTGCTGGCTAAATGTCTGCCCCACAGCTGTCCCACAGCACTCAGACAGCAATGAGCAACTTTAAAGTACAAATGTCTTCCAGTTTTCTGATTTTCAGCAAAATCATCAAGGTTTTGTCCCATAATGCTTAAAATGTTTCCTGAAATTTTGCGATAAATTCCAAAGTGGTCACATAGCATCAAGACAAGCAAGCAATCAAATGCATATATTCATCTTGGACAGCTAAAAGAGAGGGGGCAAGCGTTAAGTTAGTTCTCTAGAGTCTCTTTACAGCAAATGGAGAGGGACGGTTATTTTCCAATGGAAATATGTCATACCTGTTTTAGGCCATTGTTTTGTGATCATCAACACCAGAGCTGCACACAAATGAACACAAGAGATATTAAATAACTGGAATGTTTCTTTAAACATAAGTTAGATATTTTTGTTAAATGAGTCCACGCTGGCATTAGGGTTTCATGCTGCCTACAGAAGCTCTAAAGACGCCCTAACTGGCACGAAGGTGAGCGCTGAGAGTGGATGGTACCTGACTGGGCATGAACTTCCAGGTACAAAGTTAATGTCTTAACTCTTTGTAAAAAAATTGAATTAGTAGTTGCAATTATACAAATCAACACCTACATCATATGGCTACATATTATCTCCTCCAATATTAACAGAAACATAAACCAAGATTCACTATATTGTGAATATACTCACTGTTAGGCTTCAGATCTCTCTGAAGAAAGGATGAATAACTCTCCATCACTTTTGGAGGAACTCTAGAGGCTAAAATGCATTTCTCCATCACTTTTGGAGGAACTCTAGAGGCTAAAATGCATTAGTCATCCAACTTTTAGATAGCTATGGTTAGCTGAGATGAACACCACCTCACCAAATACACAGGGAGATTCAATCCAGCTGAGTTTACAGCATCTCTTCACTGATACAACTTAATGGTCACTTGAGGCCTGTAAAGGGAGACTTAAATATTATAATCTGGTTTGATCACAAGTTATTTTGTGCTGTAGTGGACGTCAGATCACTGAAATCTCTAGTTTGCTTTAAAATCCATGCTGCTGTAACAAATACAATCTGAATTGTGAATATCTATTCTTAAGTGACTCATTAAGCCTGAGAAAAAGTATAAAATCTATCCAAGAAAACCAATAAAACAGAATGCGCTTGTTGAGAGAAAATAGGTCTTGTGGACTGTAATGGTTTTCTACAGATATCACTTCTGGAAACACAAAGTACAGCTGCTGTATTTATGTAAAATACCCCTGGTCTATACAGCGCTAAAAAAGTGTATTCTCCTGAGCTTATTTATAATGAGGGACAGAAATTAATTTACTGAGACAAATTGAGACAAATTATTGTCAAGTCTGTGAGGCTGTTTTCAAAAAGAAGGGAGCCTCATCAGTTGTGTGTTCCTGAATCTTACTGAAACAATTCAGAGGGAATAGTTTGTAAGATTTTAAGATTTTTTAAATTCTTGAAATCCAATTGGAGGTAAGATATTTGTTTAAAGTAATATGTTAATTTGATGTGCGTGTGCAGCATTGTTGAACCTGCACATGGAAAAAGCAAATAAAAATTAATTATAGACAGCCTTTGAAAGTGAGAAACTGAATAACCTACTTTCTTTTCCCCAACCGAAAGTAAAAAAGCAACTAAAATCAACAAGTCATTCAATTAGGTTGTAAAATTATTTCAGTATTATCAGTCTAAAGGATTGACAATGTAAGGATGTCCAAGTGTGAAATGTTTTGGGGAGTGTGATTTTTAACTTGTTGGTATTTCTTTAAATACAGCCAACACAGGAGGGTGGCAGACAACTGTTGTTTTAAACTTGATTATCCTGCAAGAATATCTAGATCACTTACCCATAGGCATTTTTCAGCAAATGTTCAATTAACAACTTGACAGCCAACCACTGACTTTAAAACTACCTGATCTTGCCACAGTCAATACATCGCATCTGTGTAATTTATAGCGCTGCGATACAGTTCAATGTTTAGCACATCTGTTGTGCTTATATGTTTCTAAACGAAGCAAAGAAGGTCATTCTGTCACAAAGAGGGACACCTTCTCGGGAAATCGTTACAGAGGAAACTGTTGGGTAGATACATTGGCTGGGAAAGGTAAACCAAAGGCCAAACACCGGTGCAGCCCAGGGATCTCTCACCAGGTCCAATTTAGTTAGGACAGAAGAAGTTTTTGTTAGTAAATAAACTCAGGCACTTTGTACCAGAAACGAAAGGCCCTTTCAGCTCACTGGAGGGTGTAAGAAAAAGATACCCCTAGGAGGCTTCATTTCTGAGGCTTCTTCCAGGTCCTTATACAACTCCAGCTGAAGAAACAGTTTGCTTTGGTTTGGTCACCATAAGGTAGTGGACTGAATCTTAGCTCACTGACCCACTTCCATGGCAACTGCTTTAGAGAGATGATAGCAGCTCTTGCAACATCTGCATTTGGAGTTATTCACCTTTTAAAAATCTACTTCTGTAGCCTCGAAAGATTTTACATGTCAGCAATTCCCTAGCCAAAAATAATTAGACTTCCCATCACACTGTAGAAAGAAGTGAATTTCTGAAGTCAGAAGTATCCTGAACTTCCAATATGCAGCGTACCTCTCCTTATTAGATATCTGAATAGACTAAGGAGTGATCCAAGGGACATTTCCCATTCCCTGTGGGGTTTGGGGAAAATATTCTAAACCTCCCTTGCTGCACATCAATAAAGACTGGGAAGAAAATAACGACAAAGTGAGGCACAGAACTGAAAGATGAGATCAGAAAAAACAGAAGTGTGTAGGAATGAAGTGAGGCACCCAGAAACATTCCCTTACTGTATGATTAAATGCAACAGATGAAATTAAAAACATGTTCATTTGCCATGATTACCTCATTCTCTCCTGTTACAAATGCTGTTCCTTTGCTTAATCAGCAGTTTAACTGAAAGCACTCTTCACTTGTATTTGATTTTGTGGTCTCCCACTTCAGTAATGAAAACGTAATGTTCACATGAATATTTTATTAAGTGACCATTTTGTTTTGCGTCCATGAGCCCTCAGCAGAACATGCATGCAACTTTTTTTTTTTTTTTGTGGAAATTACTTGACAGTAATTTTTTTCACAAGTTGTTACTATTGTTTAGAAATATAAATTGCCTCCAACCATGGTAGTGCTTGCTACAACAAGGATCTTGGATGTAATACCCACTGCTCCTTCTTCTGCCCCGCAATCCAGCCATCCATGACAGAGTCTGTTACGGCAGGCGTGGTGTTTGAGCCATGACGTCCACCAACCGGGAGAAGGTTTTATTCAACCTCTCATGTAGGCACATGAAACTGCATAAATTTCTAGTGCCGACAGTTTTGTACTCATCTTGTTGTGACGCTTAATCGTTCTAAAATTAATAGTTGGACCTAAGCTGTATGTCTGAAAAAATATACCTCCAAAAATGTATTGGAAAAGATACTCCACCTCTTCCTTCAGCGCACGTGTTGCCTTTTGTGCTTTCCCTGTGCGTAAGACCCCACCAAAATACGGAAGGTTGACACTTTTCAGTTCTTCTTTAAATGCTGAGCATGCCTGCAGTGTCCATCAGCTCGGCAACTGGCAAGCTGAAGCCGCTGCTTGTCAGCCACACCGTTCGTGGGACTGCAGAATCGCCTTTCTCCCATTTGACTCCCCACATCGGCAATCTTCCTCAATTCATTGTATATGTACAATATATACATTAAACAAAACAGAAGGAGGCCCACCATTAATTACTCATCTACACAATGTCTAGCACAATGGGAGCCTGAGGCTCCAGTGAGTTTCCCAGACGCTGTCTAAATAATGCAGATAGATGATAATTCTCCTTGAAAGCAGTCAGCCCATCCCAAGGGCAAGCCTTCCTCATTTTATTCACATAAAACTTCCACTGAAGGGGTACAGTGAAAAAAGCAGTTAAGATTTTCCTCTGTTGTGACTCTGTTTCCCCAAACGTCTCTCCATCTCCCTGGTGGTCTTGTGCGTGCACAAACTGGACCAGCAAATGTTTTGCATGAGGAAGAATTGCACCAATAGCTTATCTCAAACAGTAAGAGTAAGCGACGATTCGTAATCATAGTTTTATAGTCTTTATTCTGCACAGACAGAAAAAGAAAAGACAAAAAAAAGAAATAAAGACTGTTTTTTCCCTTTTCAGCAGTAATAATCCTGGGGCTATTTATAAAGTGTATATATCATAGAAATCCAATAAAACAGGACTGGAAGTAAACATGAGATCATCTAGACTCTCACACTGCCCTGAGTCAGGACAACTGTACTTGTGTCACTCCCGATAAATATTTGCGCAGTTTAAAATGCTCCAGTGATGGGGACTCTATAAAAATCCCTTGACAATCTACTCCAGGACTCCATTACCCCTGCTGTTAGGAAAATTACCCTGATGTCAAGATAAATGACAGAGGAAGTTAGGCTCCCTTCTGAAGTTTATTTAAAAAAAAAAAAGCTAGAGGAAAAAGAGTTACTACCTCAAGCAGATGCAAAGGCCATCTGAAACAAAGACAAATAGCCAAATGAACTGTAGGGCAGAGGGGAAAGCTGAATGCCTGGGATTGTTTTGCTGGGGAACAGCCTCCAAGAGCAGTAAGAAATAAACAGAGAGGCTGGAGTAACCTGCCCAGGGAAAGAAGTAAATGAATAGATTTTCAAACAGATCGCTACCTGGCAAGAAATACAGGTGGAAAAAGCAAACCACAAACCCCCCTCTTCTGCTGGAGTCCTATTGTGTTCGGGCAAATAGGCCTTTGCAAATTTTCTGTAAATATTGCATCAAAGAAATACTGAATTCTATCATCGGTCTCTTCTTGAACACAAATACCCTGAAGGACCCTAGATCTTGGCTATCCGTGCAGGTCAGAAAGGTACATTACAAATTCTCTTTAAAAAAAAAAAAAAGGGCATTATTTTCAATTATTCTTGGATATTTACTTGTTCTCATGTGCAAGAGGGGTATAGACTTCAACAACTGCTTGAAAATATTTGGCTCTACTATTGCTTCATGAACCTTTTTTTTTTTTCCCTAAAACGTGACTGGTTATATTCTATCAGGCTTTTTTCTTTAAATAAACAATATTTTTTTTTTTTTTTAGATTCGTGATCACTCCAGAAAGAATAAAAGATAGCATTTCC
>VFFE01007085.1:707853-748217 GCA_008921705.1 Burhinus oedicnemus
GCGTTGCCCCCCCCGGAGGTCTAACAAAGGCAGTGATTTCCACGGGAGACGGCAAACGCGCGGGGCCCGGTGGGCGGCTGGGGCGGGGGGGGCGCTGGCCCGGGGACCCCCAGCCTGGCCCCAGCATGGCGACACGGTGGTGGGTCAAGGCGGGTTCCCAAAACGGCCTTTTTGGGGTACAGCTGTCATATGAAGAAGAATTGGCTCCAGAGCGCGGGAACTTTGCTCGGTGTTCTCTCCAAAATACTCTGCTTACGGGCTACGGGGTTCTGAACTTGCCCCTCGAAATACAAATTTTGAGGCAGAAATCATCTAAACGCAGAAAAATATCCAAGTCTTTGCCAAAAAATAATAAAGTGGATAGAAGGCATGCTCCAGATTTCCCCCAGCTTTTTTCCCCTCCCATATAAGAAAGTACAAGCCAATAACATCTATGTAGTTTCAGTATACATTTAAAACAATAAAAGTTGTATTAGCTTCAAGAATTACTGAATATGCACAGAGTATAGCTGTAACCCCAATTTTTTTAACCTGAAATTCTCTGGAAATCTGTGGGCGCAACATTGACTCAGGTGAGTAATCTTTACTTAAGAAAGAAGTCTTTTCAGAGCCTATGATTTCTGAATATCTTTCCCTCACGTACAAAGCCACCCATAATTGTTTTCACAGGACTAGGGGAGGGGAAAAAAAAAAAAAAAAAAAAGAAATCAGCAGAAAATTGCCAGCCCCCGTTTAAGGGGATAGGGCAACTGTATCCCTTAGCTATAGCGGGACAAAGCATGCCGTTAGGAGTTACTAAATGAGTAGTATCGGCAAACTCTGTAATAAAACTATCTGGAAAGATGGCCTGTCCTCCCTTCCAAGTAACGCGGACTTCACGACTGGGTAGTAGCAGAGTCATGGTACATTAGCACTCAGAGGAGCTGAGAAAGGTTAGAGAGAAAGAAGTTGATGGGAGTTCATGCCCTCTTACAGTAAGGTTATGAAATGTATAACCAGAATGACACTGTATCAGAAGTACGCAAATAAATGTACAAGGGAATAACCTGACTTCACCTGTTTATGTAGAAGTTCAAGGACATCAAAATATAAATCACTCTATTTTGTTGGAACAGATAACTGTACTCTTGATAGTATAAGAAAGTGTTGCTGACGCACATAATCTTGCTCTACACTTTTTTCCCATGGCTTCACTACCATCAGCTCTGTGATCCTGGCAACAGGTAGAAGGCAAGAGCCAAGCCAAACATCAGGCACATCCCTTTCAACTGTTACTCCTTATCCTGAAATGGAAAGATATTTCAAAATGAGATTTAGACTAAGAACAAACAAAAATGTATTTTTACAGGACGTAACAAATTTTGGAATTCAACCTACTCATGCATCCAGCCTCTCAGAAAGTGTTTTGTGAGTAGCCTGGCTGTGATTTTGGGCAGTATTTAAATATAGCTACATACTCATAGGGCCTGCTGCTTTAATCCCCCTAACATGAGGGGGAAAAAAAAAAAACCAAAACCCAAACAACTGGATCCTGTGTGTGTTGGGCTTGCAGAATCAAGCTTCCACATGTAACTAAAACCAGTCGCATGCCCCTAGAGGTAGTACTTTTATCTGACCATTTAGCTGCTGTTCAGGCAAACAGTCTCAAGCAAAATTCACTGCTGGCTTGAGAAGTTCATCACCTGCAAAACAGTGTTGCTGGCCACTGTTTATCACCCATCCTTACAGTTCAGTAACCAAAACACAGAGTTTAAATACATTTATACATAAATGAAACAATCACACTCTTCCTTTTTTTTTTTTTTTTTTTTTTTTCTTTCCCCCCCGCTCGGCCCCCAGCCCCGCTCGGCGGCAGCGGCAGCGAGAGGAGCCGGGCGGCGCTCCCGCCGCCGGGTCGGGGATGGCGAGCCCCGCCGTGCTGGGGCTGCTGCCCCCGCTGAGCTCCCCGCCCGGCCCCAACCTGAACAACAACAACAACAACAACCAGGGCGTGAGGAAGTGCGGGTACCTGCGCAAACAGAAACACGGCCACAAGCGCTTCTTCGTGCTGCGGGGCCCGGGCGGCGGCGGCGGGGAGGAGGCGGGGGGCGCCAGGCTGGAGTACTACGAGAGCGAGAAGAAATGGAGGAACAAGTCCGGGGCGCCCAAGCGGGTGATCGCCCTGGACTCCTGCCTCAACATCAACAAGCGGGCGGACGCCAAGCACAAGTACCTCATCGCCCTCTACACCAAGGACGAGTACTTCGCCGTGGCGGCCGAGAACGAGCAGGAGCAGGAGGGCTGGTACCGGGCTCTCACCGACCTGCTCAACGAGGGCAAGGCGGCCTGCCAGGGGTCCCCCCACCGCCACCTCGCCTCCCCCTTCTCCGCCTCCTGCAGCGCGGCCGCCGCCTCCCTGGCCGCCGCCGGCGAGGACCTCAACTACGGGCTGATCACCCCGGCCGCCGCCGCCTACCGGGAGGTCTGGCAGGTGACGCTGAAGCCCAAGGGCTTGGGGCAGAGCAAAAACCTCACCGGCGTCCACCGGCTCTGCCTCTCGGCCCGCACCATCGGGTTCGTGCGCCTCAACTGCGAGCTGCCCTCGGTCACGCTGCAGCTGATGAACATCCGCCGCTGCGGCCACTCCGACAGCTTCTTCTTCATCGAGGTGGGGCGCTCGGCGGCCACCGGCCCCGGCGAGCTCTGGATGCAGGCGGACGACTCGGTGGTGGCCCAGAACATCCACGAGACCATCCTGGAGGCCATGAAGGCGCTGAAGGAGCTGTCCGAGTTCCGGCCCCGCAGCAAGAGCCAGTCCTCCTCCTCCTCTTCCTCCGGGGGGGCCGCCGGGCCCGGCGGCAGCGGCGCCTCCGCCACCCACCCCATCACCGTGCCCGGCCGCCGGCACCACCACCTGGTCAACCTGCCTCCCAGCCAGACCGGCCTTCTCCGCCGCTCCCGCACCGACAGCCTCGCCGCTGGCGCCGGCACCAAGTGCACGCCGTGCCGGGTGCGGACGGCCAGCGAGGGCGACGGCTGCCGGGTGGGCTCGGTGGCCGGCAGCCCCATGAGCCCGGGCCCCGTGCGGACCCCCCTCAGCCGCTCGCACACGCTTAGCGGCGGCGGCGGCGGCGGGGGCCGGCAGGCGGGGAAGCTGCTGCCGGTGCTGGCCGCCGGCGGCGGCGGCCTGCAGAGCAGCCGCTCCATGTCCATGCCCGCCTCCCACTCGCCCCCCTCCGCCACCAGCCCCATCAGCCTCTCCTCCAGCAGCGGCCTCGGCTCCGAGCCTGCCCACCCGCATCACCCGCAGCGCCCGTCCAGCGGCAGCGCCTCCGTCTCCGGCTCCCCCAGCGACGCCGGCTTCATGTCCTTCGACGAGTACGGCTCCAGCCCGGGCGGCGACCTGCGGCCCTTCTCCTCCTCCTCCACCGCCAGCAACCGCAGCAACACCCCCGAGTCGGTGGCCGAGACCCCCCCGGTGCGGGACCCCGGGGGCGGCACCGACCTCTACGGCTACATGGCCATGGAGCGGCCCCCGAGCGGCCGCCTCTGCTACCGGCCCTGCCCCGACGCCGCGGCCGACAGGGGCCATCGGAAGCGGACCTACTCCCTGACCACCCCGTGCCGGCAGCGGCCCGCCCCGCCGCAGGTCTCCTCCGCCTCCCTCGACGAGTACACGCTGATGCGCGCCACCTTCGCCGGCAGCGCCGGCCGCCTCTTCCCCTCCTGCCAAGCCGGGGCTTCCCCCAAAGTCACCTACACCCCCTACCCCGAGGACTACGGGGACATCGAGATCGGGTCCCACCGCAGCTCCGGCAGCAGCAGCACCAACCTAGGGCCGCCGGCAGGGGGGGGAGGAGGAGGAGGAGGAGGAGGAGGGGGAGACGATGACGGCTACATGCCCATGACCCCCGGAGTGGCTGCAGCCTTAGGGCAGGGAAGCCGGGGCGGCGCTGACTACATGCCCATGAGCCCCACCAGCGTGTCCGCCCCCAAGCAGATCCTGCAGCCCCGGGCGGGGGTGGGCGGCGGGTCCCCCGGGAACGGGAGCAGCTACAAGACCAGCTCACCCGGGGAGAGCTCCCCTGACGATAGCGGGTACATGCGGATGTGGTGCGGCTCCAAGCTGTCCGTGGAGAGCTCGGATGGGAGGCTGAGTAACGGCGACTATATCAATATGTCCCCTAGGGACCCCCAGCATGGGCCCCAGGCTCCCTCCCTCACCCCCCCGGACTTCTTTTTCGCCCCTTCGGGGCACGGGTCCAGCGAGCCTCCCAAGCCCGGCTGCTATTCGTACAGCTCCTTGCCCCGCTCCTACAAGAGCCAGGGCCCCGTGAAGGACAGTGACCAGTACGTCTTCATGAACTCCCCGGGGAGGATGATCCCGGAGGAGGCGGTGTGCGGAGCGGGCCAGTCGCCCGCCGGCACCTTCATCCCCTCCAGCCACATGGTGCCTTCGCCCCTGCGGCACAGCCGGACCGAGAGCTTCCTGAGCCAGCGGTGCCAGCGGGTGGCCCGGCCCAGCCGCCTCTCTTTGGAGACCTTGCGGACGATGCTGCCCAGCATGAACGAGCACCCCCTGCCGCCTGAGCCCAAGAGCCCTGGCGAATACATCAACATCGACTTTGGGGATGCTGCCGTCTATTCTCCCCCGTCGCTGCCCGCCGACAGCCCGGCTTCCTCCCTGGGCTCGGGCACGGGGCAGAGGCGCTCCCCTCTCTCTGACTACATGAACATTGACTTCGGGTCGCAGTCGCCCTCCCAGTCGGGCACGGTCTCAGTGGGCTCCCTGGAAGCGCTCTCGCCAGGCTCTTCCTCCAGCACCAGCCAGCCCGACGGGCGCTACCTGAAGGCGGCTGTGGGGGTGGCTTGTTCGTCCAGCCCGTCCGACGGTGGGGATTACACCGAGATGACCTTTGGCATGGCCACCACGCCACCCCAACCCATTGTTCAGAAGCCAGAAAGTGCCCGGGTCACCAGCCCCACGGCTGGGGTGAAGAGACTCACCCTCTCTGGGGTGGAGGCTTTCATTCTCTCCAGCCCTCCCCCAGACCCAAACCGGGGGGCCAAGGTCATCCGGGCAGATCCCCAGGGACGCAGGAGGCACAGCTCGGAAACTTTCTCCTCCACCACCACTGTGACCCCCGTGTCCCCCTCCTTCGCACACAACCCCAAACGGCACAACTCGGCCTCGGTGGAGAACGTGTCCCTCAGGAAAAGCGAAGGCCTGGAGGAGGAGCAGGGTAGCAGCCCCATGTGCCGGGAGACCTCAGCTGGCTTCCAGAACGGCCTCAACTACATCGCCATCGACGTGGTGGACGGGACCCTGGCAAACTGTGACAAAGCCAGGTCGAAAGCCAGGCACGTCCTGAATGGGGGCATCAACGGAGTGGAGATGAGCGCCTATGCCAGCATAGACTTTCTGTCTCACAACCTGAAAGAAGCGAGTGCTGTGAAAGGTGAGTAGCTACGTCTGACAGTGCTTGCCACGCGCGTCTGTGCTTAGTGTTTGTTTCTCACCGCAGGGTTGTGTTTTGCCGGGTAGAACACTATCCCTCCTTGCTTTCTTAAAACTCTTTTTTTCCCCAATATGTCCTGTAATAAACAGTCTGGCTCTTTGTATGAAGAAAAAGTTTAATTTTGGGATATTTCTTCACGTTTGAATTCTGCTGTGCTATTATTATGAGAGTATACTTCTGGGTACCCCGATAGAGGCTAATGTTTACGCAGTTACTATATTTGGGCTGTATTTCAGAGTTTTCTCGTGTAAGATTTTGGAAAGTGTTTGGAAAATGTGACCAAAATAGTTTATGTTAATGCAGCATCTAAATACTATTTAAAAATGTAAAATGATCGAGTTAAAAACCAGGGTTGTTGGACTGACGACATCGGATTACAAAAAAAAATCTTGGCTCTCTAGCTGGGAAGGTCAATCACAGCAAAATGAGAAGGATAAATTTAATATCTTGGTTTTGAAATACCTTCTCTCTTGCAAAAGTTTAACAGTAAATCATGGTGAGCGTGGAATGTGAATTAAAAAAAAAAAAACATATATTTTCTTCCAGAAGTCACTCTATGCATGAGCTGTTGCATGTTGTATCGCACATTTCACTTAAAGGCCCACCCTGCGGTGGTGTGGAACTACGTTCCGGCTGGTGGCTCGCTCCCAGCGTGAATGACCAGTTGGTTGGCTTGCAAACGCTGGGGCTTCCAAGAGAAAAGCAAACCGAAGAAATCTGCGGCTTAGGCTGAGAGAGAATTTAGGTTTTAATGATGTAGCTGTTCCTTTGTTGGGGTGCTAGTTACGCTGTTTAAAAGAAAAAAAGAGAGAGTGTGTCTGTGTGTCTGTGTGTGTGTGTGTGTCGCCCCCCCATGCAGTAACCCGCCTCCTCTTAGCAAGTGAGAGTGTGTACGCGACTGGGGGCTGGTTGAGGAGGGCACCGAGCAGCCCGTCTGTCAAGGATTAAAAGTTAATGATGAGACACCGTAGGGATTCTCTTTGCTCTTGCATTACTGCAGGACATGGCGCTTTAAATCTGCATGCATGTACAGCTGTACTGTACGTTTATGGGTCTAGCTAGGTGAAATGACATACCGCTAAAGGTGGTCGCTTGGAGGTGAATGGGTATTGCTTCTGTGTTCGCAGTGCTGATAGAGGTCACCGGTAATAACCAAACAGCGACAGCTTCTAAGAGCCGCTTGCAGGTTTGGTTGGGTTTTTTTTTCTTCCGTTTCCTTACCAGCTAGTTGATTTATTTTTCTTTGAAGAAGGACGTATTTTCTCTTTCGATAGGAAGGTGGAAAAGATGAGCGCTCCGCCGTTCGCAGAGCGAGCTCTGAACCTGATTAAGACGAGGGGATTGTTGAAGGGGGTGTCAGAGCCTGCAGGGCCGCCCCGAACGCGCCTGTTGCGGATGGCGGGGCGGGGCGGGCCGAGGCAGGGCGTTCGGTCCCTCCGGCCGCTCGGTTCTGCCGGGGCCGCCTGGAGGGTCCCGGCGGCGGGACCCGGCCCGCTGCCGCCGCCCGCCGCGCCCGGCCGTGGGAGCGCGGTCCCGGCCACCAGCAAACTGTCGCGTCCCTTAGCTTTGCAAATGGATTCTTCACAGAAACGAGGGAGTTTTTCTTGGTTTTTTGGGGGGTTTTGTGTTTGGTTGTGTGTTGTTCTTTTTTTTTTTTTTTTATTTATTTTTTCCCCTTGAGCCACCTACAGCCCCAACGGCGACCCAAGCCCCGCGTTGGGAAAGAGCTATAAAGAGCTATTTCCACAACATTCCCCAAACTGCTGACCCGGGGGTGGGGGTGGGGGAGGAGGAGAGGAGCGGGCACCAGTTACCGAGAAAACCTGGAGTGGATGGCAGCGCCGTCACCACCCAGGCGAGAAGCAGGCATGGAAGAGCAGAGGAGCCGGGAGAACCGACTGCTGTCCTGCCCATCCAGTAAACGGAAGGATAACGCAATAAGCAGAGCCGTGTTAATTTGGTACACGGCGTACGGAGGAAGAGGGTCCGGTTCTGCTAGGTGCTCGTCAAAGGGTGCTCGTCGGCTTGCCTTATTTTAATATTTAATCCGCACGCGTGTTTATTTTTCCTCTTTCCCGTAAGCTTTGGAGCGCAGACCGCGTGGAGAGAAGCGGTGCGGGGACGCTCGCTGAGATTTACTGTCTGTGTAGGAGGCCAGGCTGTCTTCTCCACCGTCCCAGCCGCCCTGAGCAGGGCTGGGGCTTGCTGTGGCCAACCTCAGGCCGAGGCGGTGAGGAAGAACCTCGCAGGAGCATCATCGGGCAGCAGCCCGCAGGGTTAGGTACCAAAAACGGGGTTTCGGGTTGGTTGCGCTTGTGGCTGGCAAACTGGAAGAGCCACGGCGCGGGGAAGGAGAAATACATCCCTTTATCCCTCTAAGTCGAATCGAGGCGTTAACTTTTGCAGGTTTCCTGGTTTCTCTTTTGGTTTTCATTGGGATTTCGCACCAAAGTTTGTGTACGGAAGGACTTTTGCCCCTGTTTAAAAAAGATCACCGAGTATTGTGCCAGTGTATTTGAATTTCAAACATTGTGATTTGGGAGACTACCAAGAATTTTATGTTTTTCAGAGAAGCACGTATGCAATTAAAGAAAACTGTATGTTGAGCATAAGCAAGATTATTTCAACACAGTAGTAATTCAGGTACAGTTGAGAGAATCTAATTTTGTAAAAATTAATGTTTTGCACAAGAGATAGCTTATATATAATCAGCAGTGTTTACGTAGTTGTGTATATTTTTTCAAATTTTGTTTTTAACTGTGTTAGCAAAGTGAGCTTTACTTCTTCAAAAAACCAAGAGAGGTTTCTAGCAACTTTAGAACAATGGAGAATCCGCATACATTTGATATTTAGAACAGGAGAATCTGAGATACAGGGTATACAAACAAGCTCCTTGTAATTACCTTCTCTGTAAATTAGTATTTCGATTTGTGTAAAATACATGTAAAAAAACCAATTTGAATTCTTCCTGAAGGTCTGGAGCAGTAGATGTGTTTCTGTGTGGATAAGTGTTCTAAGGGAAATTATTTGTGTCATTTAAAGGTGGCTGGAGCTTGTCTCTCTGCTATCATTAACTTGCCTCAGCTGTAGGGAGTGCTGTGCTTTTGGAAATCTCTGTCCATATTATCCTGTTGTGGCAAGAACAAGCGAGTGCATCCTCACCTGCTGTCAAAGCCGAGAAATTAAAAGGTTACTTGAAATTATTGGTCCATTTAGTTTTAATGTGTTCTGAAAGTGTGCGGATATTTAAGAATTGGAGAAACACTTGCCTTCATCTGATGTGTAAATAAAATAATGCTGTTACTGGTTGGTTAAAACTTGTTACTTGTTGATAATTAGCCTTTGCTCTTAAATTATGACTGCTTTTTTGCTTAAAAATGTATGAACTGTGTATGGTTTTCATTATTTATGGAGACATTTATACTAATTTTTCTCGTGTAAATTATTTATTCCAGTCTATTTATGCCAGATTATACCCAATAATGATGTGACTTTTTATGGTGGATCTTAGTTCTGTTGAAGTCAAATGGGAGTTTTGTCTCTGTTTTGGTGGGATTAAGATTTTAGCCTTTGTGTGTAATGCTGAAATTCTTAAGTAAAATTCCCATTAAATTTAGTGGGTGTGTAATAGGGAATTATGCTTAATTGAAAACACCAGATTTGGGTGTGTTACCTTTAATTTTGTTTCATTTTCCGTTAAAAAAATGCTCTGTAACTTGTAAATGTTTCTAGTAGTTGGTCTAGTTTTCTAAAATTGAACAGATACTGCCATTCTGTGATTCTATGTGTAATGGTGCAAAAAAACCCCTGAGGGTTGTTTTCCTCTTGCGTTGGTTTCTTTTGTCTTGATTTATTTAAAGAAGTCATCATCTGTAATGCATCTACTTAAGATCGTAATAAGGTGATTTTTTGATAATAATGTCCCCCCCCACCTTGTCAATTAGCTCTTAATTTTGTGAGGGTTTTATGATTGCACCTAAACAATAAAAAGCCTATCTTAAGAAATCTCTTCCTGTGTCTTTCTAATGGCATTTTAGATTATTGAAGACATAACCCTTGTTTTCCTTTTTCTTTGGGTTTACTTTGCCCGATGAATTAGATTATTAAGGTGGTGGGGTTTTTTTCCCTCTCTAATGTGCCAATTGCCATAAAGTTTTGGTTCTCCGAGCAGTATGAGAAAGTTTAATTGTCTCTTTGAGAAAACTTGTGTTCATTTTAAAAGGACTTCTTAGAAGTATTAGAAGAACTATATGCTGTGTTAGAAATCCATACATCTTTTAAAGTATTTTTTTGAATAAATTACTCGTCGTTTCTCTTACTGCTAAATTCTGTGAGAACATCAAAATTAACACCAGAAGGAACCGAACTGCTTTTAATACCTTATATAGTTTGATTTTATTTTTTTTTTAAACCTTTTACGCTTAGAATTAAAAAATCTGAGGTTTTCTTTTACCACCTCTGGAAATTTACTTCTTGCCTCTCAGATTGCATTTTACAGCTGATCAAACCAAAATGGTTAGGTCTGAACCTAGCAGTGCCATTCATGAAACCCGAAATGTAAACTGAAGTTATCTGAGATTAAATGAAGCCTTTGATATTTTAAATTACGTTGATTATACGGATGTCAGCTTTTTACAAGCAGATAGAATATTAAAATGCGTAACATCTATTAGACTTTTATTTTGCTTTATACTTCAAATTATGTTTAGCTATACTGCACATAGAAAGAATGTCATGGTTACTTTGAGTCACTTAAGATAAATTGTTATAGACCAAGTTGAATGGTGGGTTTGTTCTAAAATGAACCAGTACAGTCATTGCTCAAGGCAGAGGAAATGCTTAGGTTGATGATTGCTTCTGATTACTTGATTTCTTTCAAGATAGCTACAGAGAGTAACGTTTGCTTGTAAGTAAAATGGATAAAGGAATGTTTGAACAGAAAGAGTATTAGGACATGTTTTATATGTTTTGGTTTTTTTTTGTTTTTTTTTTTTTTTTTTTTTTACAAGGAGAGAATAACATGAGTTTCTTTACACTTGATTTACTATTATTTTTAAATAGCATTAATTACACTGGAATGCTGAAGTGGTTTAGAAGCTGAAACAGCAAGCATCCACAGAAAAATTAAACTAGAGTTAGTGTATGTAATCTAACTTTCCTCCCTGTTCAGAAGTTAAATGGCAACATAGGTGTATGCAGGTACTTTCTGTTTATATCAGATTTCGCTAAAGCACCATTAATATGTTTCTTTTTAAAGTAATAAACACATGAAGAAAAGGCTATATCTGGGGTCTTTTTTTTTTCCCTGCAAGTTGTGTGCTATATACTGGTCCTGCATATGTTATCTCTTTGTGTGTAGGTGTGTTGTGTATTAGTCATGATATACTTCAGCAGAGTTTGTGGAAGTTTTAACGTTATGTTGGCACAGTGTATGTGATAGCAATTCAAAGTGAGTATAGTGACCGATGTGATAAATTAGGGTGTGTAATCATGAGGGTTTCACAACTCTGTTTTTTGTTGTAGTTTCTTACAATGTTTGCTTAGAAGCGATCTGTGTATACAGGAAATCAGTAGCATCCCTTGAGTTTTTAGAAAATGGTGTAGTGACCCCAAAGTTCAGATGTGTTTTGTTTGTGTGTCTGTTGTCTGGCATGTACTTATTTTTAAAGTTTTTGTGCATATGTGTGTAGGGGGTCAAGAGTGGCAGCCTTGAAAAGCCAAGTTCAGCAGAGTAGTCCCCTTGCTGCCTGTTGTTGAAAAGGCTGGTTTTCCTCCTGCAGCCTTTCCAAAGGAAAACTTTTCTCATTTTTTTCACACTTGTGTTTGTCTCAACTGCCTGTAGCTCTCCAGCCATGTGGGCATCTTGGGTTAGTCAGTCCGCCAGGCGCTCCCGAGAACCAGCAGTGGTGAAGAGAGCCAGGAAGGGTGACTGCTCCCTTTTTAAATGCAAGCCTTTTAAATGCAAGTTATGAAGTAGCATGGATTTTCCCCTGCGCCTCCGTCAGCTATAGAGGAAACCAGGAGTACTGGTTTAGATTGTATTTGCAGTTTCCACACTAATTTAGGTAGGATGAGTCCCTTAGTTGTAGGGTTTTAAGTGTTTGTACTTAAAGCAAGCTTTTAAGGCTTAAGTATTATAAGCCTGATCCAAACCACAGAGAAAGCAATGTAAAGATTGCTCACATATTACAGAAGCTCACCTAAAAAATACACTTCATGGAGTGTTAAAGTGCTGACGCACACGGTAACATTTGAGGCTCACTCAAAGACAGTAGTCATGTGTAATCTCCTCTGTGGTGCCAGTTAAGACAGTAACGAATAACATTCCTGAAGGAAAGGTATGATCACAGCGACTAGCCTGGTAAGTGCATGCACGTTTGCATGGAGTTATGCTCTTGCTCGGTAGCTGTGGTGAAAAATGGGCCACTAAACTAGCACTGCTTAGGAAAGATGTTCAATCCGATCGTGAGAAATCCCTTTGGAAATCGATGTAGAAAACCAAAGGCAATACCAGTTGTTTTTTTTTTCATGTTCAACAATTGTTTTTCAAAACAGACGTTCTCAATTTTTTATCAGTGCCCAAAATTGTGTATAGGTGTATCAAAAATAGTAATTAAAAAAATCCAGTTCTTGCGCATGATGAAGGGCAATACGGTGTGGAAAAAGGTACATTACAGGTTAACAGAGGGAAAATACTTTCCAAAATAAACCTCTTTGATACTAAGGTAGTTTTTTTGTTTGTTTTCAAATCCAGATTTGCCTGTCTCAGTTAAAAAAAAGAAAAACACTCTAAAATAACTTTTATTTATCTCAGTAAATCAATCACAGAAATAGTTAAGAGAATTAAAACCCAACAACCCAAGCCCCAGACCGAAGCCCCCACCTCTGTAACATCTACATTGCGGAAGAATAATGCAATAACATGATTCCATAGATTAGGAATGATTCAGGGGTTTGTTTACGTTATTTGTCAATCTCTTCAGCATCCTAGAGGAGAACACTTCCTTCCTGGCAGATGGCAGCCCCAGGGCCATGCACCTGCCATTACAAGCACTACGTGCTAGTAATCTACCCCAGCATCGCTGTTGACAAGAGGCTAATGATTGGAGACTGTCTGCCTGACAGCCTAAACAAAGTAGGAACATATTTGTCCTTCAGCGAGGATCTGAGAGATCTTAGGAAGGACAATCAGGGCGCTATACTGAAGAATTATAATGGAATTTAATTTAGACCTCTTTGGTAGTGTTTGCAGTGCGAGCCACTTTTAAGATAATGATGCTGCAGAAAGCGAATGATGTCTCGGAGAAGGGATTTTCTGTTTCTCTGGCAGAGCGATAGCCGACTTCGTATTGAATAGCTGTGTGTCGATGGGAGGAAGGCTAGTGTGACTTAGCGGGCCGTGGCACAGTCCTCTGCAGCAGCGTCTGCCCTGGCTGGAAGCTGGGGGTCGGATGTACTTGCGCAGGGCTCTGGCTTGGGCCATTGGTAAATGGGGCCAAAGTGGTGTTCAAAAGTCAGAATGTCTCTTTAATTGTCTGTGAGTGGTGTGTTTGGTGCTTGCATAATGCATTCCTGTTTTGATCGTTTGATTTGTAATATTATATGTTTTTGTTATGTCATTAGACCAGAATCTGTTCTTTCATCTTTTGTTCATTTCTCTTACGCGTTTATGTGTTTGCTTTTCTTGTTTGAAATGAGTGGACGCGATGTTTCCAGGGGACGATACCGAAGGCGAGGGTATCTTTGAAGTAGGCCAGGATGTTCTTTGCTAAATTTAAAAACTACCCAAATATTACCCAGAGTTTGTAGAGTATTAAGCAGGATTATATGACGCACGGATTAGACATTGTTGAGCAGCTTGTTTTTGTTTGAAGGGGTCAGAAATGGAGGCACTGGGGCTTTACTCTAATGCCAAAATAGCAAAGTTACTGATACCAGCAACAGTAGACACAGTGGAGAATTTTCCAAGCTTTTCCAAGTGATGCTTTAGTAAAATTTGTTTGATATGTGCCGTGGTGATGAGTGTAAGGTATGAAACTCATTGTCTCCATTGCCAAATCTGTTTCACAGGCAGTTCAAAGTGGACTAAGAACAACCCTGTCAGTGTGACTTGAGGCAGAGGACTTTGCTTCTCTTCAGTCAAAGACAAATCAATAAATCATTCCAGTAACAGTGGGAAAATCACGTCAATGAAATAAGATCTAAGCAGTTTCAGATTTGTTCTCCCAGGCAGTATATTATTTAAAAACAATGTTTAAGACAGTCCTCTAACGTCCAGTTTAACACCTCATTAAATTGGGTAGCATTGTCAAACTAATGTATGGAATGAGAATTTGGAAGACTACTTTTTTTCTTTGGATCTAGGCTTTTGCTTACCAGAAGTCACAAGTTTGATTGAACAAGACATATGACAGCCTTTCGGGGGAGAGTTAGACTTAACTCTTCCGTAGGAGATGGAATGGTGTTGGAACAGTTGCTCAAGAACAAGAAAACAATAATGATGCTGGCTTAGTCTGCCTTCACTGATAGAGAGAACTCTCTGTAGTCTGTTACTTACAATAACTGGTAATGCTATGTTTTAGCATTGTTTAAAAGAAGTAATAATAGAATTGACAAATGGATGCAAACCTCATCAGTTTTCTGGTTAATGCAAAACTGCGTTACGTCACCAAGTTGACTGCTTCAACTACCGTGGTCTCTCCAGTGCTTGAATTATTGGGAAGTCATGGTGTGAATTTCTTTGATAGTCTTTTTACCAGCTTCTCTGATACTGTGGGTTTTTTGGTTGGTGTTTTTTGTTTGTTTGTTTGTTTTTTGTTTTTGTTTTTTTTTTTCCAAAAACTCCAGTGAGTAGTTTTAGTTTACTTTAAAAGCCAGACCAAATGTTAGGTAACTTGTCTAACCAAAATTTTCACTGATATACAAAAAAGACTTCTTGCAAGTGATTTGCGAGATTCGGATCTAGAAGGTGGAGATAAAATTCTTCTGTAAGGCAGGTTGCACTCAGTTGTGTTGTAACATCCTTTCTTTTTACAATGTAAACATTTGGAAAAGTTTATAGGAGGGTGGACTTGCATCTTTTACAACAGGTTTCAGTCCTGAGCAATTGTTTCTGCCAAAATTAATGAACTAGAACTATAATAATACTGTCTCTTTAGCATAACAAAAAGAAAAATTCACTTTTATTGTAGCGATTTTGTACAGAAACTATTGATAAAGTCTTGTGATGGTGATTAATATTAAAGTTTGTGAATTATGAAAAGTCACTTTCTAATAAAATTATTTACAACTAATTAGTTTTGATCTAGCATAAAACTTTGAACGTTTATGTTTGGATTTGGAATCAAACTTGTATAACAATGCAAGGGTACATAATTCAGTAGTGAAGTTAGGGAATTAGTGCTTATGACTTTAACAATAGGTACACAGAAACGGCTATTTGGAGGAGCATTAGGTATGAACATGTATGTATGATCCTGAGGCACAGAATACTTGAGAGGATTGGCCATAAATTTATGACGTCATAATCCCAATAGTCTAGCAGTTACTCTCACAAATACCAGTGAGAGATTCTAACATGCACCAATGAGTGCTAGGATAACATCGCTTTCTTTTGGATATCTACAGAAAGGTAACTAATTACACTGTTATGTTTTAATCTTCAAATGTCCGATGAAAATCCTGTCAAGATAAGCTCTTAACTTTAACCATAACTGGTGTATTTTTCAATAAATAGTAGATTGCATGGGTTCTAAATAAATAAATTGGTAGTACTCAGTTGTTGAATGTTAGCCAATAGGATGATTTCCAGATACAAACGCACCAACGTATTTCAGCACTGTAAGTGATTTCTAGTCCAGGTCCTCTCAATTTTTTTCTGTTAGTATGAATGTTCAAGTAACAGTAAACTAAAAGCTTTGTAAGATATGGTAAAATGAGATAGTCCATCTGTTATTTAACAAAAAGTCAGAACTTGGTAGTAGTGAAACAGCTGGACTTCTTTTTTTTTTTTTAGTAGAATTAGAATTCAGCCCTCAGGAAATAAATTGATGGACTTTTATTTTAATAAATGTGTACTTGACTATGCTAGGAAGTGGAAGCAGTAGACGTAGATCTTGCGGCTTGAGTGAGCACGGTCACACTGGTGTGCCCAAGTGCAGAGGGAGCTGGTCCGTGCTGTGAATGAGCGACGTAGGATGTTTAGATACCGTGCTGCTGTTTGATGGAGTCGTTGCAAGACGTCATTTGGAGAATCTTCTGTGAGTCTGAATTACTCCCTAAGTCTTGTCTGCTTCATATGTAACGAACATGGCAAGCTTTAGCTTGCCATACTTGCCATGTGGTTGCTAGGTTGTCATATTAAGAAAAAACACTGCAACTTTTTCTGTTCCTCTCATTCCTCAGTAGTTGTTTTCTGTTTTCTCTGTAGTCATAGATTGGCTGTTGTCGCTTTTACAAGGTGATAACATTTTAACCATGCTATTTTAAAGAACAAATTAAGAGGTATTTACATATTTTTGGTCATGTAGGCTCAGGCTTGTATTCTACTTGTATTTATTTTGCCAAAGAATATAATTGTATTGATTTTTTTTTTTCCTAATAATTTCCGTATTGTTATAGTGCAGCTTGCTCTGTGTCCTTAATTAAGCATAGGAGAAGCAGAATGCTGAATTTAAAAAAACCAAACAAACAAAAAAAAAAAAACCCAAAACCCAAACAAAAAACAAGTGCTGGGACTTTAGACTGTATACCTGGAAAATAGCGAGTGCTTCTGAGGATTGGTGCGTAGGAGACAACTTCACGCTCTCTACCCTGAGCGTAATGAAGTGTATACATCTTGTCCTTAGTCAGGTATCTTAACTTTGAAGATGTTCTTAGTATTTCCTGTTAGTTTGCTTTAGATCCCAGCCCCTTTATCAGGCACTGATTCTTCACTTGTCGTCTTGAGGCATTTTCCCCTACATTTTGTAAACAGCAAAAGTTGGCTGAGCAGCCAACTCTTCATTCCACTCTGGAGGCAAAGTTCTATAAAGTTCTGCTGAAGATGGCAAAACAGTAGACAAGTCTTTTATTGAAAATGTATATTAAATTCCTTCTTTGCAGTCTTTTAGGGTTTTTTTAATCGTGTAAACCCATTGTTTTATTGGACTGTGAAGTGAGTTTGTCTTGCTCATTAGTGTAGCTGTGCTTTTGTGCGTATGTGTGTGTACCTGCGTAAGATCTTCATTTTGCTTCTGTAGTTGAAGAAACATTTCACATTTTGGTACGTCACAAAATATATTAACTCGTTATTTGCATCAGATACAAACAAAGCAAATTCTTACCTGGAAGAAGGGAATAAAGTGTATACAATACATAAAAGCCTGTTGTCTCATCAATTAAAAAAAGCACTGTGGTAGAAAGAATTATATTTGGTAATTGTCAGTTAATCCAGGAGCAGGAAACACTTGTCCTAATTCGTGATTTAGTTTAGGAAAAACATTGGAAATGAACGTTACCCATATTAGTACAGGATATAGCATAGTGGGGCTCTGATTGTAACTGTTGGAATGAGCAGCCTTGCCATCTGTCTTTTGAGTCTGAAATCCTGTTTCTTCATTGGATCAGATGCTACCAGAGGGTTTTTTTTTTTTTTCCTAGTCTGTGTGTTTGTCTTGGTGTATGTGGTGGCACCTTTCTTAAACTTCTCCTCTGCTTTTTTAATGTGGTAACTTTTAATTTGACAGAGGTTTCCCAGATTTTTCATAGCAGCCATGAGATATTAATAGGGAGGCTTGGAACCATTTCTCTTCTTTCTCATGGATTGTCTTGGGTCCCTTTTTGGGCCATTTGTGACCACATAATATCTCTCTGGAATAGTAATAATTAATTACTTCAATTAATTTTTTCAATGTACTTTAATTAAAAATAGCTACTGGAAATAAGGACCTCTGATACAGTCCAGGGACTACTTTATACTGTAATTTGGAAAGCTGTGATGTAAATGAACCAGTTATTTACAGCCTGTTCATGTTGGGTTTATTTTACATGTGTTTTATGGAAATGGTTAAATGATTTTGCCCAAGTCTTATTTCTGCTGTATAGGAAAGTGTATCTGTGGTCTCTTGTGTCAACCATAGATTGAATCTGGCTTTTTGGGGTTTGTTTTTTTTACTTGAGACTTTTTTTGATGACAGTTGGAGAGGCTGAGGCATCAAAATGGAAGACACTGTCAAAATCATTGTGCCTTTTATGAGTGCCTCAGGTTGGTTACTTTTTCCTCCTTGTAAACAGGCATCTTGTGATCGCTGCAGAAAAGTTTTGGTAGGGTTGTTTCGCACAGACAGTCTGGGAGTATTTGCAAGCCAAGGGAGGATATTCCAGAGGAGACCATTTATCCATGTTTTTCCTAACAGGTTTTGTGGAATTCAGCTGTACTGGGCTCCTATTTTGGTTTGATGGACACAAGAGTATAAAAAGGCAGAAGTATCTTTGTCTGAGGCCACAGGATGACCACAGGACCTCAGAATCTTAGGGGGCTTTAACGCAGGTGTTCTGAGTGAAGCTGCTTAACGCCTTCCGTGTTGCAGATTCCAGCTCAAGTGTCTCCAGTATGTCCTAGAGGTCCGTGTTCCTGTTTTAGATTTCCACGTGTGTGGTGGGTTTTTTTTCATCTAGCCAGTGTTCTTGTACTTTACGTAGAACTGAGAGGCTTGGCCCAGTCTGTAGACACCTCATTTGCACCATATTAGGAGCCTACCGAAACAGTCCTCTTCAAATAAAGATCTGGCTTCCATAAGTAGGTACTGGAAGGATACAGGTGCCTTTTAAGTATGGAAGAGGTTGGTCAAAGCCAGACTTGGAGATTGGTGCAAACCTGTCTTCCCTGATTATAGAGGGAGCCTATACGCTTGGCACAAATGGAACATCTAACTTCCAGAGGTCTGTGGCTTGTGAGATCAAACTTGCTGCGTGGAGTCTATTTTAAGCAGAAGGACTTGAAATGAGACTGATATTTGTATGTGGATCAGCTGGCGTAGCTAAGCATTCCTGCCTGACCTGGACTGTACTCTAGTTGATGATGTATTGTACTTGTTCAGTAAATGTGAAATTAAAAGGGATTTGTGTTTTCTCTAGCTATGCAGCTGCTGCGCTGTTGGCTGAATGCTTTTCAATATATTTCCTGGTCAGTCACAATATGTGAAATATGCAACAATATCAGGGCCTTAGCACTTGCAAGCAAACTTGGGCTTTAAAGGCGCAGACGCCTCGGGGGAAATACTGGTATTTTGCAAAGTATTTCTTCATGCGAGCTGTCTGCGATCTTTCCTTTTCTGTTCTTTGCAGACCGTCCTTCTAGGACAGCATCTTAGCTTTATAAAGTCTCCCCTACTGCACGGTATCCTACAGGAAATTATAGTTCCTTCATGTGACCTCCTGTAGTGCTCAAAACACCTATTTGAGATGTCTGAAGCAGCTCTAAAGAGCTGGGGTGCTGGCAATGGGAGAAAATATACGCAGGTCTTTGGGTCCTGGGAAGCCTCCCTGAAGCCTAGGGGAATTCTCTGCTGAGCGTCATGGGACTACAGCCGAACTCTTAAGTTCCCATCTTAGGTGACAAAGATGTTTTTTAATCTGTTTTATAGAAGCAGACCTTGCAGCATAATACAATTTCGAAAAGATGACAGTCTCAATTATATAGTTGTGTGGTCAGATAAGGCTGCTGTAAGTAAAACGTATTTTTAAAAAATGCTAAAGGAGGTACCGGCAAACCTTGTTAAGAAAATTGTCATTGGTTGCTTATAAACATATTTACCCGGCAACAAATCAGGGAAGCCATAAAGCAAAACGAAGACACCTATGTGAGAGCGCTTGGGAGGCAAAGAAAAACCAGAACTGGTGAAACAGTAGAGTACAGCTCTGTTTGTGTAAATATTTACTGAGAGCTCTTAAAATTACAGAAGAAAGTGCATCTTGCTCTGGAGTTAGCAATATTGCACACAAATGATGTGCATCACTTTATGCAGTGAACTGTTGGATGGGGAGGATCCAAGGCGTATCCAGTGGATCTGGGAACAGTCTCACTTATTTCGTACAATCTGTTTCTCGCTTGAGAAAGAAAGTAAAATATGAGTAAGACAGAGGAGGTAATTATTTTATATGCTTTCTGCTATCACAAGCTACTTTATGACCAATTGACTGGTGATCTGAGAAGATAAACTTTAACCACCAAAATTACTCTTCTAAACAGTTTACTAAGCTTTTTGCCCTTGCTTTCAAACGGAGTATCAGTTAGCCTCCAGAAGTGATATGTGGATGATATTTATGATGCACATGTGACAAAAATGCATTCTCTCCTTTCATGTCTTAACATAGTACTAGCTTCTGTATGCAGTACAATGCATATCAGCTTCCGAAAGAAATGCTAATTCATCTCAAGGTTAAATTCAGAGCAGGAAGTTACAGGTGCCCCTATTTGTTTTAAAAATGCAACATAAAAATGTTTTTGGTTTTTTTTTAATTTGTCTAGCATTTCTCAGAAATGCATTTGATGCAAGGGAGAACTCAGTTCAGTTTGTAAATAAGAAATCTACAAGTAATGTTCTCTAAGACATGGTTTTGCTTTGATTACTAGGCCATTTGTCTGTTTATTGAAGGAATAGTAGGAGATGTGTGCTGGGAGATTGTGTTCGAGAAAGAGTGGCTGTTTTCAGGGAGACTCGGTGGGTTGCTGTAGAGTGGTAAGTATTAAGGTCCCAGTGGACGAAGCTGTTGAAATCAACAGGGACAGGGCACCTCACTAAGTTTGTGAATCTGGCTTTCAGACAGTATCCACTCTGCCAAGCGTAGCTGTGGCTTGCAAGCCTACAGTCCCAAGGAGGTTAATGAGAGCTCAGCTCGTGGTCGTTAATGAGCTAGCTAGGAGTACTTTTCTAAACATTACCTGGAGAGATGATCATAGCCCTGTTGTGTGCCTGAGCAAAGGGTAAGATGTTTTGATCTTTCTCGATGGAGGTGTTATAAAGTATTTACTTAAGCTTAACTCTGGGCAGGATCTGTCTCCCAAATCCCATGTCTGAACTGTGAGACCAGGACATTTGCCAGGCCCTGGGTTCATGGCATGGACGCTCCAGTCACCTTCTGATTGCATGCAAGGTGACAAAGGCCCAGGTTTGCATCATCTCCCAACCCCCATCCTGTCCCCTGATACTCATCTAGGGGGGAAGCCCAGCCTCGGGCAGGGAGGGAGGGTCTGAGCACTGCAGTGGGTTCTCTGGTGGCTTCCCATAACAGTCTTGCTTACAGCTCAGGACTTCAGAGCTATCGGCAGAGCCCGCTTGCCTCTTTTCAGGTGTGCCCGTAGTCGTTTCTGAGTATCTCAAATTGTGACTGCTTTCTCTCTATACCTAAATGTATTTCTAAGACTGAATTTATGTATTTTCATTTTGTGTAACACAGGTTACATGTAACAGATACCACAGGGGTAAGGAGTATAGCCAAATACAACAAGACACATAGATGATGATAAAATAGCAACTGTAATACTCTAATGAGCAGAAATAGGTCTGTAAATGGTTTTCACCAGCGATAAGCTCAACTCGTAATTCAGTCAGAAATAATGTTCCTGCAGAAATATTTTTAAGACTGAAAAAAAAAAATATATATTCACAGAAAATGGGTAGTTTCTCATCTTTGTTGTGTAGTGTGTCTGTGACAGCACACTGAACCTGGCGATCGCTGGTGGCTGGGTGTCACAAGCAGAGTCAGTACCAAGGTGTGTTGCGAACGACGTGAAGGAACGTGCTGAGGGGTGATGCAGTGAGGAGTAGCTTGCCGGGCTTGGAGGAAAACCTGCTGGTTACGGCTTGAGCGGCAGCTGGGATCCGCGTCCCTAACGCCTGATGAACTGCTCAGGCTGTGCTTTGGTTTTAGCTCCCCCTCATCATGAAAGGTTTGTAAGTGGTCTGGTGGTATGAGGAAGTTCACCTCTTCACAAGGTTTTGTTATAATAGCTTTTTCTCACAAATCTAATCTCTCAGATTCTTTTTGCAGTGGTGTTTCCAAGCACTTCTCTGGAGTGGTTTTTTTAGTTCTTTTATGTGTTGCTAACAGGAGCAATACTTTGATAAGTCATAATCACAATTCTATTCAGTTTATTTACTGTGGTTAGTAGAAAAATGTATTGTGCCTATGTGCATGTACAGTGCCTGGAACTATAGACTCCATTAATAGAGGTTTCTAACAGCAGCAATATAAAACCCCAAAGCTTACAGAATAAAAAAGCTTTTAAAATAAGGAGACTGGCTTTATTCATGGAAATATTTTACTCTTTTTTTTTTTTGATTCAAACATTTGTACATAGAAGCTTGAATTATTGTTTAAGTGGAATTAATAAAGGAAAAAGTTTAAGGGTTTAACCTGATTTGCGCTACTGTATTAACACTGAACTACAAGACATAGTTTTGAAAGCACAGGGGTAATATTATGTGCAGCAAGAGCAATAGCTGAAGTGAAAGATGTAGCTGTTTAATGACTCAGTAATGACACTTCAAAAGATACAAAATTGAGAAAGTAAGCTGCTGTTACATTTTCTAAGCAATATTACACAAAATGCATCAGCTCATTCTTTCAGTGTGAGAAAAGGATCCTAACTTGGTCTCGTGGAGAAAACCTCTTTAAATTTGGACAGAACAAACCTCAAAAGAACCAGAGGAAAACAAATCTTCATGTAAATGTGGTTAAAATGAAAAATTGTAGGAGCTATCTGTGTCAAATGTTGAGAACCTATTAGGAAATTACGTAAAAAGAGAACACCTCCCTTTTTCCTCTTTTTTGTCCTAGAGAACAGACTTTAAGTAAATGGCCAAAATAAAGTAGTGGTCTTCGTTGGGAAACACTGTACATTTGTGTATACTTTTCTCTCTTCTCACAGAGAATTTCTTTTCCCTCCCTCTGCAATAGTAGACATGTAGACAGTGCAACTGATTTCCCATAAAAGTGTTAGAAGCATTTTCAGGTACCATAGCATAGTTTTTCTTCTCCCAAGAATCCTGCAGAAAGTGTTGGCCAGCTGTACAGGGCTTTTCGTCCCAGTTTTGTGGGGCTGTGTAGAAATGCTTGGGCACCGTGCTTTTGAGCCTTTCCGTTGTCCTCTCAGGGTGTAGATAGGAAATGACCGCACGGGGAGATTGCAGTTCCTGTTGCTGCGTGTCTCGATATAGAGACTAAAGGAAGGACAACATGTGATGATACATGGACTGTGAGTCTTGACTGTACACGGGGATCACAGAATCGTCTAGGTTGGAAGGGACTTTGAAGATCGAGTCCAAAAAGTAAGACTTCAGCTTTATTGGCGGCATTAAGCTAATATGTGGCAGATTCAGAACAAGCAGAAGGAAATCATTCTTCTTGCACTCTGTAGTTCAGGTGTGAAACTCCAGGCTACGGGGTACTAAAGGTTACCGTGCAGGGGGTCCTGGATAGGTAAATCGTTAGAAGCTAGATGAGAACTTGTGGAAGTATCTCCTTATGCTTGTCTTGGTTTTTTATAGTCTTGCTTTAGCAGCTGCTTTTGACCCACTGTCAGAGAGCGGAAACTGGATTAGAGGAGTCTTTACCCTGCTTCACTGCAACTGTTGGTGCTATATTGCTCATATCACTAAATGCTTTTGAGGAGGTTGGGGGGGTGGTGTCTTTTCATCACGGAACGTGAAGTCTGCAACTTCTTACCTAGCTTCATCTTTTCCGCACTCTATTACTGACTGATTCACATTGACGGTGGTAAGAACACAAGATTTCTAGAGAAACATTGACAGAAATTGAAAATCATCCTTCAAAATCTTTTTCTGTCCTACTACCAGATGCTCAGAGTTTTAAGTGAGGGTGTGACAACAAGAGAAAGCAGTAGGGAAAAGGTTGCCCTCCCATGCATGCCCGGTTGTTCCTCTTGGCCCTTCCCTGCTCTCTTTTTCTCTTCCTTCACTCCCCCATGTATCTCTTCTGTGAGAAGAAGTCTCTCTGGATGTATCTCCTAACTTGAAAGTCCAAAAGCTGCAGCAGGCAGCTGGTTTAGTGTGTCACCATCCAGTGTGTTTAGATGCGTAAATGAATGTATGTAATGCCAGAGGTGTTTCAGTCTCCTGAAACAGTCTGAAAGTCAGTTTGCAAAACAGGCAGGTAGTTGACTGTGAAAGTGGAGGAGAGCCTTGTGTTTTAAAACATGCTGTTCTCTGGAAGATAAATGTCTTCCTCAAGGATGGAGGAATGCTTCAGTCTCCATAAAGACTTTGTAAATCTGAAACCTCTTTTGATATTGGGTGCCTAAGCCCTTTTGGCAATGATGGAGGTGGGGATCAGTCTTTCAAAGAGTGCCTGGAAGGAGTGTTTCTGTTCCTTGCCCGCAGTATTTATGTGGCTAGAGCTCTCACCCAGGACTGACCAGCATCCAGTACCTTTCCGGCTGAAAAAAACCCTCATTCCTCTTTCCCCTCCCCATCCCTAATGCATCTTACCCATATATTCTTTGGTAGAGTGCTCTCGTTCTTTCTTACTGAAGCTGTTTTCATGGAATAATTAGGTATCCACTGTAACGGAAAGGGAGAGTGAACATGACTTCCCACAACTTACATCAGTCCTTATCCCTGTTGCCATGAATATTTAAATCTTTAATATGAAAAATTCTTCAATTTAATCACAGGAAAAGATGGCTTTTTCTCCCAAGTGAGAGAGAGAAAAAGCATGCTTTTAAGCTCTTTGAGAGCACTCTAGCTTTGTGTGTTCAAGCATGTGGATGGAGGTAACCTAGTGGCTCAGAAGAAGCTATTGGACTTTGGTATTGGCCATTGATCTCTAGAATGGCAGTCAGGTTCTCACTTACGGATCTATCCAGAAGTCTGATTATACTTCCCCCCCGACTCCCAACTGTTACCTGCCTGAAATAGGTCCACCAACATTGATGGCATTTCACTCGGCAGCTGTGTGAGAATATCAAGCTCTACTTAGGAGAGCTCTTCTCTCTTGTCAGACTTTGTTGCCCTTGTTAATGACTACTGATGTATATTAGAAGAGGGACAGATATGCCTTTGACGTCCCAGCTGAGCAAACTTCCCAGCAATCATAAAGGTGCGTAAAAGGATATGGTCTCTGCTCCTAAAATGAATACCAAGTCATATGCCTCACAGACTTGGAGATCTTTCATAACTCTTATTCATCTCAGCCTAACATGAAATAGGGCAGCAGAATTGTTGCTTAGAAGTGCTCATTTCTTCTCCTTGACTATAAGGAGCTAGAATGACTAGCTCCTCATAGGGTAAGTAGGGCAGAGGTGTAGAGGTGCCCACCAGGGGTGGCAGAAGTGAGCTGCGTGTTGCTTAGTGTATGCTGTAGGGACAGATGTGCTAATTCAGTTGGGTTTGTTGTGTCTCCGAAGATGGGGTTGGTAGGTAGCTGGGTGTTATTAGTCACCAATCCCTTCCTCCCTCGCCCTTCATCAGTGGTAAGGTGAGTGTGTTGTTTTGCAAAAATCCTGTCTCTTAAGAAACTTCCAGCCTCACTTAGCGTGCAAAGTGGTGTCGCTGGAGTTTGCGCAGCGCTGACTGTGTGTGCTCGCTCCTTGGGGTGGTGGAAGGAGCTGTAAAAATCAAGCCAACCGCCTCATTGAGGCCGCGTTTCCAGTGTTGGGTTTTGAATCCGCGCTGATAAAGTGAACGGTGTGATAGTTTTAAGGTGGGCGGCAATTCCAGTTGCATGATAATGGTCTTCAACCAAGAACGTGACTTCTTGTTCCACGATGGTTAAATCCCGTGCATGTGAACTGTGGAGTGGCTCTCTGGCTGTCTGCCACAGACTAATCTTTTCAGTGGCAAGTTTTCTATGTAGTTTCCACATCTGCTCCTCTCTGTGTGTTTCTGTCCCTCTTATAAACTCCCAAGGGAAGGCCAAAAGGACTAAACATTCTTTTTTCTAGCATTTTGTTTGCTCAGAGAAAGCAGCTTGATTTTGTTAAATTTCACATAAGGTTTTTGAACGGTTGTATACCCAGCTTGCAAGGGCAAGGATAATTGAACAAATTTCAGATGTTGAGGGGTTTTTTTGTCTAATTTATTTTATCCATAGTCATGGGATTAAATCACATCTATACAAACTTGTTTAATAGTACACAGTGGCTGTAGCTCTGAAATTAAGAGATATAATAGCAACTGTATTAAGTTAATCCTGGAAAAATGAGCGTGTCTAGTTTCTTAATTTTAAATTTGAAGTGCCTATTTTTATTATAATTAGTATGGGAAATGTATTTCTGGACCAGCACTTTAGCTATAAATTAATTATAATGGCATTTGTAAGCTTAATCCTTTATTTTCCACATAATTACATTTTAATGTTTAGTTATTCATACTACAAAATCTGTAAGAACTTTGACAAAATGATATGAAACACAAATTATATCAAATTCTGAAATCAACTAAGCATAGCTCTCATCGTCTTCTGTACTTCTACCGTAGACTCAGCTGCTTAAACTCTAGTGTAAGATTGTAAGTGCTAGTTGTGTAAATATACAGTATCAAATACAGATTACTTTGATTTTTGGTACCTTTGGATAAAACTTGACACTCATTATAAATTGTGGGGATTTTTTCATGCCATGAGATAAACATTTTAGCTTCTGGTATATGCTAGGACAAAAAAACCCAAACCACAAACTGGCAGGTGCTGACACGCAGCATCTTTTTCCAGATAATCAGTGTTTTGCTTCCCACTTTAGAAGATAATATCTTTCCCATATATTCCATTTTAATGCAATTCAAGATGTTACGATTTTTAACTATTTGACACGATTTAAAAGTACTATCAAGCTCATTTTAATATAGATAACTGTGGCTGCAAAATCCCTACTTTGCTACTTTAAAGAAGTTCAGTGATTATTTTTTTTTAATTTTTTTTTTATTATTAGTCATGAAGAATCTGTGTTGACCTGGTGCTTGCTTTTCTAAATTCATAAAACAAAACAACAGAGACATATCTAAATAACATTACATACTGTTTCTTAGTGGAATAACATCCCAAAAGAACCTAGTTACTTGGGGCAGCATGTCTCCAATTATGATCAACCATGACTTGGTTAAAAAAATAATAACAACATGGCTTTTTCATTTCATGGTTTTTCTTTTTTCCCATCAGATGTGGAAACATTTTACTTTGGATGGATGTTGTTCATGGGCTTTGTAAACCGTTAGAGAATACTACTTTAGGTTTTCCTGCGAAGTGTTGGTAAGGCGAATGTTTAAGCTCTGATGGAAACCTTTTCCTGTGATGATGGCCGAGCTCGGCTTTATTTGGTATGAGCAGTCCTGCTGAGCAGAGCTCAGATTCCCTGGAATTACTTGTGGAGAGCCATAGCTCAGCACATGAGTTGTTCTGTTATCTTTAGCAGGGTTACCTTATGTACTTAAGTATAGTATTCATTAAATTGCTTAATGAGAGTCAGAGCCAGGTCAGGATTTGGCTCCTACTGTGTACATCCTGGGGAGCAGGCAGGCTGCATTCGCCTTGGGTTGCTTGGCCAAATTTGTGACCTTACAATGTGTGAGTGTGCATCCTACGGTATCTCCCGTAAAGAAGCCCTTGGAGACTGCCGTTCAGACCATCTCCTGTTGCTGTTGGTGCCAGGTCGGCATGGCTTTATTGCCGTCGGGACCCGTGCTGTCCCTCCCCACCCTCAGCCCCTGCCTCCTGCTTCCCTGCTCCCTTGCACGCTGGTGCTCTGGGCGTAGGGAAGGTGCAGCTGAGGTGCCGGGCTACAACCCCTGCGGGTGCCCGCAAGCCCATCTCCTGCGGGATGCCTGGCCAGGTACAGTGCACGATGCCGGAGGGTAGGGAAGGCTTGCTGGCAGGGAGGACACTCGCCTTTTCTGGCCGGCCAGCTGCCTCACTCAGGGCCACGCGTTCCTTCCTGGGTGCTGGGGAGGGGAGCCAAAGGCATCTCCCTGTGGGTGGGATTCGGTTCCTTGGGCTGCATCGTCTAATGGCCTGGCCTGATGCCTGCGGACGTATGTGGTGTTAACCTCCAGATTTGGTTGTATCAATAGGATTGCTCTTCCAGGAAAAGTTAGCGGCATCAGAGCCTTAATGGATTTGGCAGGCAGCATGGGGAGGGGAAACAAAAGGACAAAGCCACCGGGTGATGTGCCTGGAGTCAGGGCAGAAGCCCGTGGCGGAGCTGGGGGCTCTGCGTCCGATGCCTGATCCGCTCTGGTGGTCGTGCTGCCAGCGGAATAAATCTACTGGTTCTGAATAACCAGCAGCGTGTTTTGCCGTGAGCCAGATGAATTGCTGTTTCTCTGTCTGCATGCTTGTTAGCAGATGAGAATTATTTTTAGGAATTAAGAAAATTTTTATTCATTGCGTACTGGCTTTGAAAATTAATAAGAAGACTAGATCTTCTTTAATTGACTAACCATTGTATTCCCTTCACAATATATTTTAAAAGTCTTTGAGTATTTGGTAGTTTCCTAGCAATTTGTGTGTGTATTTATTATCTGATTTATTCCCCAAGAAGCACTGGTGGAATCAGATGACTTTAGTTTTGGAAACTCAGCAGTGATCGTGGATGCTTTTCTTAATAAAGCCCAAAACCAAGAGGAAACTTCAGTATTGAAACAGTGCTGGACTTTGTATTTTGATTTGTGCATGCTCACGGGGAATGAGGTTATCAAAGAATATGTTCGTGTCCTGTAGGAATTCTGTTTAGTTCCTGGATGAAGGCAACGTATACTGCTGTGACTTGCTGTGTAAGTGGAATGTTGACTTGAGACTTGAAATAAGTAAAAGATACTAATAGCTGAAATAAAAATTAACAGTGACATTGATGTAATTTTTTAAATTTTTTTAATTTTTTTACTTTAGCAAGGAACTTGCAATTTATTTCTTGCAAGTAGGCTTCCTCTGAAGCTGTCATTGCAAGACTACATTTGGGTTAGGTTTTGAGTTATAGGTCAGCATTATAGACTCATCGGATGATGTGTTTATTGCATCAGGCTCTTAGGCTTGTGCCCACAGTCCCATTGTCCACCTACAAAACCCTGTGAACCGTGTTTGGAAGCACTTTGAAGCATCAGCTGCTTCACCCGCTCCAGGTTAATTCTGGCTGGAAAGTACATATTGTGCTGTAAGAACAAGAGGGCAGGTTTACTTGGTTGCTAATAGTCCTCCCTGATGACTGCCCTAGGCTGACATCCTTCTGGAAACATACTTGTTTGTGTTCTTTGCATGTGCAAAAATATCTTCCTCTGATTTCCCTATCTGACCACATGATTTTTTTATTTTTTTTTTTTACTTTATTTGGCTTTCACTACCATGTGGCCACTTTTGGGAACTTAAATTTAGTTGTCAGGTTGATTTCCATTTGGAGGAGGAAGGCAATAACCCAGAGTCAGCATGTATCTTTAAACACTCACTTGTTTGCTTACATGATGCATGTGCCTCCTGCTTCCCTGAGCAAAAGTCGGAATGAAGCAGTTTTTTAGGCGGCTCTTCCTCAAACGGGATCTCTGCCCCCTTGCGAGAGCCATCCATCCTGCCACACGTTCTCCCACACAGCCTTATTGGATGATGATGACCATTTTGGGGCTTCTTTGATTTCCTCATCAGCCAGTTCAAGTTCTTAATTTGAAACACCCTCGCAGTCCAAACAACGAAAGCTCATTTTCTGAAGACTGAATGGATAGATTTAAGTTAGTTTCTGATTAGAAAGGTGGCAACAGATAAATGGCAATGGGTGGGGGCAATGGGATGCTTTCCCTTTGGTCTTTGCAAGCTATTTATTCATCTCGAGCTGTATCATGTAATGAAATCCTAAGTAACATTTTAAATAAGTGATCATATAGTGACTCCGGTTGAATTCAGCAGGACTTAGTCGTTAGGTAAACCTTAGCTCTGAGAGATTCAATGGCAATTTAGCAAGTCTCAGCACATGCCAAGATACATCAACCTTTGTTTTTGTGTAGACTTGAAGGAAAAGCCTTTTTTCTGGTTTATCAAAGGCTTACATGGATTGAAACTTGCACAGATAAGGACTATGTTTACTTGGACATCCGGGTTTCATATATAATTTATTTTGGTTTTACGGTCCCTAAGGAATTAAAAATACACAGGAATACCGCCTTCTTGTATCCATACAGTCAAAATTAATGAGCTATGTCCTTTACAGACTTTTCTAAGTTAGTTCCCAAAGTGTTCCAAACAACTTCAATTTTTAGGAAAACTAGTGTAATACATCTCCATACTGAAATTTTCATCTAACTTATAAACTTGGGGACAACAACATACAACAAAAAAATTTGCTATAAACTATTAAATGAACTAGACACTATTAGTAGCACTTAGTGCGAGTGTAATTTTGCAGCCTGACATTGTATCGGGTTGTTCCGCTGAGGTGGCACCTTTCAAAATGAGGTGTCAGTGTTTTGTCATGTAAAATTTACAGTCTTGGTGTTTTAATCACTGCGGTTTGTGCATTGCTGCTTTCCAAATATTATAGCAAACAGGAAAAATCTATATAATAAGCAACATACTAAGGAAATTTTGATTTTTTTAAAATTTTTTTTTTTAATGACCACATTAACAAACGATCTTAATGTTGTGAGTTGATCAATATAATGTCCCTTTATGGCACTGGCACATACTATTAGTTCTTTGCAGTGAAAAAACATGAAAAGAGTCAGCTGCGTTCTGTAAAATAGAATGGGTCACTTTGTAATCAAATTCTGCTTTACTGCATAATTCACTTTGACTGTTTAAAGCAGCTTTGTGGCCAGTAACCTGGAGAAGATTCCTTCCATTTGCCTACCTACCCACTTTTTTTACTTCTGGAAGTAAAAGGTTCTTTCTCTACTTTGTTTATGTTTT
This sequence comes from Burhinus oedicnemus, assembly GCA_008921705.1. Classification (NCBI taxonomy): domain Eukaryota; kingdom Metazoa; phylum Chordata; class Aves; order Charadriiformes; family Burhinidae; genus Burhinus; species Burhinus oedicnemus. Next base: position 738,234 of record VFFE01007085.1, read on the forward strand.
TAGAAGACACTTTCCCTAAAGACAGCATAGTCTCAAGAAACTTGTTTTTAATATCTGAAAATGGACAGCTTTCGATAACTCTCAGCAGACTAAAAAAAACCAGTTGAGTTTGTACCTACTTTCTGCAAGCCCTTTTCCTTTCCACTGATGCCAACAGTGATGGTCACAACTTGAACTGGGGGGATTTTGTGTCGGGTTTTCTAAGCAGTTCTGTCTGCTGTGGTTTGCTGGTCTGAAGAGTCACAGCTAAAAAGTTCTAAAAAAAGGAGGTGGTATTGGACTGGGGAATACTCCCTTTATTGCCTCTGCAATACCTTACAATGTATACAAATATAAAAGCAGTTACTGCGTAGCTTTCCCCCCCACCCCATGAAAACCCATTCTGAATAATCTCTCTATGGTATTTTTTGTATTGTTTAAATCGTAAATATGGTTTGGGTTTTTTTCAGCTTTTATTGACTTTCTTTCATTTTTCTTTTCAGAGTGAAGGAGTTGGTTTTTCTCACCATGACCTCAAACAACAGAGTACAATATTCAAAGAAGCTGCTCGGCATATACTTCTTTTTTCGGTTGGTTGGTTTTTTTTTTGTTTTTTTTGGTTTTTTTTTTGTAACTGAAGCTGCTTAGGGTTTACTTTTTGTTGTTGTTGTTATTGTTGGTCCGGACAGTTACTTAACTTTCAACCTGTTGTGGACTAAACCGTGCAACAAATCTGGGAGGAAGGGAAAGCAACCTGCCTAACTCATTACCGGTCCATGGCATCTACGGTATCATTTTGCTGCTGTTTTCGACAGGAGTTGGAGATGCTCTTTAGATCCTAGGAACTTTTCTGCCGGCCTCTTTAACTAACGGCCAATGCCTTTATTTCCTTTTTCTGCAAAGACAAACTGTATTTATTCTTCGGCATATTAGGGGATTCTGTAACACCTGCTGAAGCAGTAAGATCTGGTATTTACTGGCATAATTTCAAGCCTACCACAGTACTACCTCAGTTCAAAGTAAAGCCGGATTTGCGGTGTTGGTGTACGACAGGACCTCCTTTATCTCTATGCTGAGTCTCTCTCCAGAACGGTCGTCAGCCTTACTGAACTTGCAACGCGTACAGCTGCTGCTGCTGCTGCTGCTGCTGGGTTGTGAATCACTAGCCGCAGGGTTTACTTCTCAGACAAAGCCGAACCAGGGCACTGAAATGTCGAAAATGGGATGAAACTCTGTGAATCGGACTTGGACGGAGGATTCAGAGTAGTTAAAAATGTAACACGTGTAACTGAAGCAATGTAAGTTAAAAACAACAAACTGTATTGGGGGTATCTCTCTGTACCTTTGACACACTTGTTTAATCCTCTCTATGTAGGTGTTTATGTAGGTACTTCAGATTGCAAAAGCCTTTTCTCCTATTTAGAAGCTCACTTTTTGTCAGCTAACCCTGTTCTTAGCTGCGTTTCTTGTAACCAAAAATCCACATAGGCATGCTAGGAATGCAGGGATGATAATGGGTATGGGGCAGATTCAAGCGCTAATATTAACACAGTATTATCTCGCCATCTGGAAAGTCCTGATATTTGCCTTCTACCAGGAAAGCACCGTTGCAGCTGCAGGCGTTATTACAGGGAAGAACAACCATTGCAGTCACTTATCCTGAGTTCTTTTCAAGGCTACCTGTGCATCACGTTTCCAGTAGCCTGAAAATCCGAGTGATGTGGCGGCTACTGTCACAAATGTCACATACAACTGTTGCACCAGACTAGCAGAATGTCATGCCACCTTGTTTCTCCTTCGATAAATTTGTTGACGAGTTCATATACATTTTAAGGGTACCTCCCCAGTGCCTGCTCTGATAGACATGTAAGTATTACTAAGTTATTTGAGTTACGTGAGATTTTTTTTTTTCTTTTTTTTAATCATTGTGCTAGGTGGAACCTGTATTTAATGCATTATCTTTTGGGATTTTTTCTTCTGAGGAAGACGAGAGTCAATGTCTTACAAATATAATGAATGGCAATGCGGTCTTCCTGCTTACATGCTGAATTTTTAGAACTGAGGATTGTATTACAAGACAAAGATGAATGTAAACTAATTCCTTCCCTACCCCATGACACACTTTATTTTTCAGTGTCATTTTTGGGGTCTTAAATCACAGCAATGCATAGGCTAATACAATATTAGATCTAAAATCAATTTAAATATCTAATCTATCTGTTTGAGGTTTGGGGTTTTTTTTAATAATAATAATAATAATACTATAAACGGTTCTGAGACATTCTAAAATGCTGCTTGTTTAAGTCTGGAACTAAAAAAAAAAAACAAATACCTTTAACATTTTCTGTCTGAACCTCCCCCCCCAGCACTGAGTGTGGTACCTGCTGAATTCAATGTTTTGAACTTCTTTTTTGAAGTAGCCCTCTGTACCAATTAAGAAATCATGCCACTAAAACAAATGGCTCAAATGCATACAGCAACTTCAAAACAAAAACTTGACAATATAGCCAATTCTTCTCTATCCTGTATATTTCACAAAGGCATATGCAATACTTAGATTCTTAATTTAGTTTACAGAATGGAACCAAAATGTATAAATGTTATGTTTGCTAAAACTTCACAATGTATATTGGGTCTTTGTACATTTTGCCTGACTTACCTTAAATTTAAAATATTTTTTGCTATATAACCTTAACAGTTATTAAGCAGTGTTTTCTTTTTGGGTATGTATTGTTTCTGGATATCAAGATGTTAAATATATTTCTTGCTATTGTGATATGACAAGAGACTTAACTTATCTTGCTGTGTCTTCCAATGTACACGCTGTATATAAGGATAAATGTGATGCTGCTGGAGACCAGAATAAATGGAACTAGAGTAGTGTATTGTATTTAGTCTGTATTGATCATGGATGCTCTCCTTAATAGCCATATGCAATAAAATACATTATTTATGAAAGGAGTAAAGTATTTGTGTGCCTGTTTTCTCTAGGGGCGGGGTAGTTTTTCTGGTTGTTTACATAAAATCAGTTTATTCTGTCTTTTAAACGGAAACACACTTTCTCTGAATAAATCTTACTGCTCTGCACGTACTTACCTGCTTTCCTTTTAACGCATATAACACTCCTGAAAAATAATGAAATAATTTAGAATCTTGTTTAAGAATATAAAGAGCAGTATTATAAAGGCAAAGTCTGTATCTTTGAGGAAATAACTCGGAACAGAATTTGGTCTTAATTTTTAATTCCAGTTTTAAAAGTGAGTGGAAGACTATGTTGCCACCAAACAGGCTGCCAGAAGGACTCCCAGACTTGCCCTATACGTGCTGTATAGACAGTTACACTGGTATGCGGTGAATGGTGTAGGTATCTTCATCTGCTGGCTTGCATGCAGGGGCTCCGGGGCGCAGTCATAGACACCATGGGGTCACCGTAGCCTGATCCACTCCTGGTCAGTAGGAATGTCCCTCATACTTGTAAATGACCCTTTTTCAATGTTCCTTGCATCCAGGTAAATGATCTGGGTGAGGTTCGCTCAGTCCTGACAGGGACTGGGGTGATGAGGGGCAGGGGATGACAACAGTAGGTTAATAAAAAGCTTGATGTCCCTTTCACAGCGGAGTCTTGCTGAGATCTCCTTTGCTTAAGCTGAGTGTCTGAGCGAAGCATCTTTGTTGATCACATGCAAGGCCTGTTGGCGCAGGAGGAGACATGATCTCTGTGTACCACATTTAAAGTAATTTGGAGTGAAATCCTGCCTTGGGACATGTATGTTACATTCTCCTGGCCATGTCTACCACTAAGTGGGCTGGTAATTTCATCGTTACCTTATGTTTTGGGGATGGTTGAAGGACCCTACTCATAAAACTTTGTCTTAAAACAATAAAACCTGCGTTATTGTTGCAAGCTCAGGTTCTTTCTCTGAAAGTGGCTTGAATGGAAAAGAGCAATCCTGCCTGCTGCTGCGGTAGGATCATCCTGTGGCTGCTGGAGTGTCCGTATAAGCCACAGAGCGCAGACGTAAATTACAGATAACGTATATGCTGCCCAAGACAGAACGTTCAGTTCCTTTTCTCATCTGTCCTTACAGTCTTAGCTGCAGACTTAGCTAGGGGACACTGAATGAGACATATGGATCTTACAGTGCCTACATCCTTGGAGAGAAAGAGCAATTACTTTAGCCTTTGAAATCGCTCTGGAGAAATACAACTATACAAAAGTATCTTCTCCTTTTCTGCTGGCAACAGGGTCTGTGAGTGGTAGCTTACAATGCCATGGAAGAAGAATGTGTTTGATAAGACATCTGGAAATCCAGTGCCAGATTCTCTGGTGAGTTCAATTTCTGATAGAGCATAAAGGAAACTTTTGGATACTTGGCCTGCTCACAGCACAGTCTGGTGTGATGTCGGCTGCTTCCAAACAAAGCAATGTTTGCGCTGACCCAAGAGCGTTGCTCCTAAGTCCTCATCTAGTGACTGTCATTCTCCAGGACCTCAAAGCAGTCCATGGCTGCCTCCTTGGGAACCTTGGTTTACTTTTTGTGGTACGGGGTTCAGAGAAGGGCTGATGTGTGTGCAGGTGTCACCTCAGCTTGGAATGAGGTTACCTTGAGCGTATACCTGTGCCTAGAGCTTAGAGACATTCCCAGATTCTCCAGTTGAGTGGCCCTAGAGACCACTATATAGGCATCATCTTTCAATAGTTTTTAAATAATGAACGCAGGACAAGCAGGTTGTCTTCTTCAACACCTATTCCTACCATTCAACTTGCTTTCTGTTCTCAGAGAGGATGGGAAGAAGAAAGGGTTCAGGTCTTTGCTATGCTAATTCTGAACTCATTTGTGAGTATTCTGAGTGAGGAAATGCAACTTGGATTCTGCTTTTGGGAGAGCCATTGATGAATAGTGCAAAGGGAACAGATTTGGTCAGAGATGCAAGCCTTCGCACTCTGTGGGAGGCAAATCACCTACCAAATCTTTCATTCTATTACTACTGCTTCAGTCATTCTCAGATAGCTTTTCCACCTCGAGGAACTTCAGCCAGCTCTTGCAGAGACATCAAGATACACTGCAAAACTCACCTGACTTGCACCTGGCTTTTCCTGGGGGACAAGAGTCTCTGAAGCGATCTGCAAACAGAGGTTATATTTGATGAATGGGTTGTTTGCTTTTTAGGAGCCCTAAATACTTAACTTACAGTTGATGACAGGTATTTCTAATTTAAGGATACAATTTGTGACATCTAGTGGGAATCTGACTTCTGAAAACAGGACTTCACTTTGAAGTATCTCAATGGCCTACCAAAATAACAGGGACAGAAAATGTCACCATACGCTTTTGAAAATACAGATCCCTGGTGGTTTTTTATTTTCATTCATTATTTTGATGTGTCCAATCTATATATCAGACTAAACATGTTTTACAATGTTTAAACTAGGGATGGGGAAACTATGGCCTGTGGGATGGATATGACACATAACATCGCTTCATATGAGCCATGGCCTCATAAATTTTTTCATACTATTAGGCAACATAGCGTCATGTGTTGAACATGTGGCTGCTGAAAGTTTTTGAAAAGTCTGCTTGATCCTCAGTATTTCTTTACAGGGCCTCTTTGCATCTTCTCTTTTCCCCTCTGCTTAAAGCAAGTAATACACACAATCATAAAAATGCATCAGTAAAGTGCTAAACTGCATGTAGAAGGTATGTGTAGAAGGTGAGGAGCACTACTGCCAAAATATTAGCTCTTGCACAAGGAAGCGGATATAAACATCAGGCTATGTTTACATATTGTAAATGGAAGAGGCAGAGAATGGAATTAGACACGCCTTGAAACAGCCATTAATAATGAATAGGAGGGGGTCTAGATAAAGGAACAGGATTTCCTTACTTGGAAACGTGCTTGCTGCAGATGGACCAGTCAAACTGAACTCCTTCATTTGACAAGAATTAAACATTAATATAGCATTCTGTCTCAACCTTTGAAATTTCTGCTACTGCTCCTAAAAATACTTTTACTTCTCATTAAGTAAGGATCCTGTGTGAAAATGTGGGTGTATCCAACAATGCAGTTATTACTTCCCCATTCATTCATTAGCCTGAGTAAGCTGTATTGCAGAAGTGAAAATCCAGGGCTACCGTTCTACCTCAGACAAACCCCGATGGGGAAATTTTGCCCAGACAAGAGGGTCCAGACTTAGATCTTATAATATGACTTAGATTTTCCCAAAGAAAGTGAATTGAAGTCTACCCTTAATTCAAAATATCAGATCGGATGATGAAACTTGTGTATAAAGGGATGAATTTACTACATTGCCAACTCGTATATTTTTGTGTGAAACATGACCCTAAAACTGTGGAGTTCGTTCATGTCCTAATGCTCCTAATTCCATTTAAAAATTTCCTTTCATGCAGGCATAATGGCTTTTGGGACAAATTTCCACACTAAATGACTGCGGAAAGGTCTCCCAGGTATTTCCTGTGAGGTCTCCAAGGTACACTCTAAATTTGTGGTGCTACAACACATTATGACCCTATTTGACAGAGCAGTTACTCCTGGAAAAAAACGATGATAATTTCTGTAACATCGTCTCTTTACTGGCAATTGATCTGAAGCAGATGTTGAAGAGAAAGGAACTGGTGAGACTGATTGCCCTCAACTGAAACTCAGATCATTTGCTCAAGAATGCTCTTATCCAGCTGCAGATGAAACTCCTCATTCAGCATGATGAATGCAAAAAAACAAAGCAGCACCATGACTGACTTCTCTGACAGTTGCAGGCAGTATCATTTCGTATCAGGAGACACAAATGCTTTCCATATATCAGGAGAGGAACCGTCCCAAGTGTTACAGAAGACTGGCAATCCCCCGCGCCGAGGAGGCTCAAGGCATAGTGGGGCATCCGCACAGGGCTCCCACCACTCCTTGGGCATTAGAGGTGAAGCTGGTCAGCGTGACAAAGCAGTCTGTTCTCATCAAACCTTTCAGACAAGTATTGCCATCCTGCAAAAGGACCAGAAAGTGTGGGGTGGTATGTTAGGCCATTACTTCAGCTGTGTGATAAACCTACATGAAGCTGTCATGGTTCACGTGAACATGTATATACTTAAACAAGCTACGGATGTAGAGGAGGAGTAAGGGATTCAGCAACCACATCGTCGTATCTATCATTTTACTTAGTCTGACCCAGAGGTAACTGTGAGGTGTTTAGTCCCTCCCTACGGAGCAGTGATTACCTCAAATTATCTCGCACTTGCCATGGGATGAGGGTATAAACACAGAGACTGGGGAGTAAGTTCACACTGAGCTTGCCCTTAGTAGGATCACCCAGATCACATACAACGTACCCACCGATTGCCCTTTTACTGCTGCCAATTTGCAGTCTAAATATCACAAGCTGGTGCGCAAAGATAAACCTCAGGCCCCAGTCTCAGTTGCTGCAAATTAGGAATATGCCACCGTTGCATTCATGGTGATTTACTGCAACTGAAGCTCTGATTCAGAGTTGTCTGGGAGGTTGTTTATGTATTTTTGATATTTTGTTTTTTAAACCTTATGTCCTCTGAAGGCTTTTCTGTGTTGTGGTATAAAATTGCCTTTGAGCAATACTTCAAGAAATGTAATCATAGTCAGTTATTTATCATGTCTATCAAGCTGTTTCATATAAAAATCTTGATTCTTAAGTGGGATATGCAAAGAACGGTTTGGGGTTTTTTTTGCTAGAATGCCAAACCTCACAAAGAGTGCCCATTTTCTCAAGGCTAAACTGCTTTTAAATGACATTTATTTTTGTTCCTGTTCAGTGTGTCAGTGCAAGCAGAGAGGAATTTCCATGGCTATTCCGTGCCTTTAGCCAATGAATCAGTATTAATTTCAGCTGCAGATAAATGAATGTTTCTCTAAGGGTTTCAGAAGAGTAAAGGTTAAAATTTAATCTTGTTTATCTAAAGAACAAATATTGAAGTGTTTCTACTTTGAGTAGAGTCTTTTCTTAGTAACAGGCTTGACAAAAGAGGAATAATATTTTCCTTCTCTGCCTTTGATGCAGAATGATTAGTGTCCCACTGCTGGATTCTATATTATTTTAATCAAATAATGGTTTTACTATTTCACAGGAAATACTTGGACAACATAAACATTTCATTACTTTATTGACTTTGTGTTTCTCGGAAGGTAACAGATCCGAGGATTTTTCTGTTCTAGAGGAATAAAGAAAACAAGATTTCTAATTGAGCAGCTGTAGCCCAATGCCTTCAAAACCAGAAAAGCGGTACTGCAGAGAAATTCAAGACAGCATAATTTTCATTTTGGAAACCTGCTCTTTTGTTGTTTAACAAGCACACTTGTTATGTTGATGTACCTGGAGAACTCCATTGACAGATCATATCTGTGATCTTTGCTCTTCATTTACAGACATGGAGATTAGGAGAAACATCCAGGTGTCATGGTCAGACATAGTCTCATTTATGTTTGGACTTCCTTCCTCCAGCCATTGAACTGCCTGTCCTGCTACAAATTACAAGCTCCAGCAATTCTGTCCTTTTACACTGTGATTGTCCTCAATTCAATGTGTAAAGTAGCAGTGTACCTTCTCGGTGTGTGAGGTGGATCATCTGTGGGTGAAGTTCTCCCACGCTGTTCAGCTAAATGCTCCGGTTCTCCTCTTCTGCAGGAGCAGCGTTCCATTTTCATCAATGGATACTGTTATAAAGACCTAATTATACTCGATAGTACACAAGAAATCTCGTGTTTTGTGTGCATTCAAACATAGCTTGACAGATGTCAGTGTACCAACTGACATGTATTTGGAGGATGTTGTTTGTCTTGTTTTGCTAATGAGTGGGTGACTATTCTACTTGTCCTCTAGCACAGAAGATCCACAAGGCGAAAATCTATTGTCCCCTGAACGAAAACAGGAATTTCAAACGGACCTCCAACTTTTGCCAGCCACCAAAGACCTCATCTTCCTGCCTCAGAGCTTGACCCGCCAGCGCATCCATTTAAATCGTCACATTCATCCATGTGACTGAGGCGCAGGGCGAGGGCTCTGCAAAGCTCTTGTTGAGCCCCGGTCTCACTGCGTTAATCTGCAAGGTGTCTCTGGAGGATGACTGACTCGAGGAAAAGAAAATTGAGACTGTTCATATTTCCTTTTGCATTTCAGGTTTTTCAGGAGCCTTTCAAGGGAAGAAATAAAAACTTCCAGCAAAGCACAGAGCGGCATGCATCATCATACAGGAAACCCTGTAGCCTTTATGGTGGTGGGTACAGAAGCAGTGCAGAAATGGACACCGGCCTCCCCGGCCACTGGGAGGGGGAGAGCTAATGGGACGGACGCCTCATCTGCCAGGCTCTGCTCAAGCTGCTCCCGCTCCAACCAGCCGCCACCGGTGGGGAATGTCACAAACCATCAGGCTCAGCCTCAGCCGATTCCTTCCGCCATTGTGCTCTCCCCACTGAGAGGGTCCCCGCTCCCAGACCCTCGAGGTGTTTCAGTGCCTTCCCTGAGGCGGCTGCTGGAGGAACCCGGCCCCTGGCAGCGCCCCTGGGCTGGGGCCTCACGCACGCATGGCTACCCCGCGCCGAGGCTGGCCACTGGCCCCTCCGCTCGCCCCTCCGCTGTGTGTGCGGGGGTGTGTGTGTGTGGCGCAGCCATCGCTCAGATTGTGTCTGCCTCATTTACCGCACTGAAGAGGCTTTGTCGGCTGCTCTGCTGCCCTTTCTGGGTTCCCTTGCTTGATTTCGATGCATGCCTCCTTGGCGAGAAGCCAGCATCTTGTTTACCTCTTAAAAGAAGATTCATTAGTATGTTTTTCCTGTTCTAGTTTATTTGTGTGTCGTTTACCCTGCGTAGGCAATTTTGCTTTCCTAGTATTTTATTTTTTTTTTGTTGGCTGGGGAATGGGGGAGGTTTGTTTTTATCATTGATATATTGGTGAGTTAAGTAATTGTTTGCAAAATGAACCACATAGTGTTTGTGGTTTAAGAATTTCTTTTTTTTTTTTTTTT
>VFFE01007085.1:751295-788029 GCA_008921705.1 Burhinus oedicnemus
CCCCCCCCACCCCCCGAAAAAAAAAAAGACGATGACCACTAAGCCTGGTTCTAAACTAACAAACGACATGAAAATGAAGAGGAAAAAAAATCTGTTGAGTTTTTGTTTGTTTGTTTTTCCTGCTTTGTGGTATACAAAAGAGCCTGAAAGGTTTGAAGATCAGATACGGTGACTCCTGAGACAGAGTCCGATTCCCCATGTTCAGAGTGGTTGAGTTCAATATTCAGGTTTGTTCAGACGGTTCTTCTCTTCTTTGGAAGGATAGTTTGCAATGCCTGCTGTCTGGAACTGTAAATGATTGCATAAACTTTAAAGTCCACCTGAAAATCTGTTCCTTTTAACTTAGCATAGTCAGATACATGTCAGGGATCGCTGTAGATCCCTAAAGGTGTTTCCAGGAGCACTGTGCAGGCAGGGTATCATGAAATCAGTTAAGAAGGCCCAAGGACTGGAGCTGCCCGGTGAAGAACTATAAATATTTGTATGAGATGAATGCACTTAGAAATAGGTGAGTAACCTGTTTCTGACACAGGGAATTCATCAGAAAGTCTTCACACAAAGCGTCTGAAAGATCAGGCCCGGTGTCATTTGGATTAAGATGTTGTTATCTGGGATGAAGTGTAGGATTTATATAAACATTTTCTTTCCCTTGCTGAGGATCAGCCAATTCAAACAACTTGTACAAGTGGTTTCCATGCTAAAGAGGACTGTGTTTACATCTCGAGCAGCTGTTGCTGTATTTTGGTCCTGTACAAAACCAAACCAAACCAAACCAGTAACCTATTTCATTTCACATTTGTTACCCTGTTTCCAGTCCTCTTGGATGTAGTGGCTGCTTTAGTCACCTGACAGCATAAAAACCAGACAATTTGGCCAGAGAAGGAATATTCTCGCCTAGCAGGATCCCTAGGTTTTGGGAAATGCTGTCATGCTTCCTCTGCCACCTCCTTTCAGAAATGAGAAACGAAAGAAAAGCGAAGGGAAAGGGATATTTTTTCCTTCTAGACTGGCTTTATGTGAGCCATACAAAGACATCTTCTACTGTCGTCTAACTTAGTCATTGCAGCTCATTTTTGGCCTCTCTCAGTGATATGGGGGAAGGATCTGGCAGCCTGGGATAGCAGGGCTCTGGACTGATCGTTATTCTCCTGATATTAAGTGCTGAAGCAGCCATCCCAGCTTCATTAGGCACCTCCAGTATGATGCCTTGGAGAGTGTCTTCGAGATGGGGGACCTGGGATTTGGGGTTCAGAATTGATAATTTAAAACCAGTTTCTGGCCACCCTAATCAAATGCACTGAGTTTCCTGAGAGAAGATCCAGGGTCCTTATTTCTCCCTTAAAGACGAAATGTTAAGTCCTGTTCTTCAGTGTTTTTTCTTTCTCTATACAAATATACAAATGTCTCCTTGTGTAACTCTGATAGCCTGAGTACTTTACAGATACAAGCATAAGGAAGAACATAGCTCTTTATATCTTACTCATTTTGCAATTCATGCGGCCCTGCCAAGATTTTTTTCTTTAAAATTTGGAACCTGTGTATTAATGAACCTCATCTTGCCTAGCTAGCTCAAATCAGGTCTGATGAAAGCCACCTTTGATTCAATTTTTTGTTTGCATTAAATGTCTTTTTGAACTTTGGTGTGGGTGGCTGACCTTTAGAATAAAAAGCTACACTGGTGCAATGCAGCTAGAAGCATTAAGCAAAGGGTACTGACAGTTGAATGAAAAGTGACTGGCTGGGCTGAGGTACACCTGTCACATTAATGCTGCCAGGGGAACTCAGTGCTCACGTTTGGGGTTGGTTGTTGTTTTTGTGTCGTCGTCCCCCCCCCATAAATCTCAGTTATATAAATTTGCTAGGGAGATTTACAGCTACAACTCTGGCTTCAGAGGCACCCCGCATGATATTTAAAGGAACTCTGGTTTCTTTTCTCTGGAATGCAGGATCAAGAGAGGGCTTACGCATTAAAAATGAAAAACTAAATCAAACAGCAGTGGCTTATTCTTTAAAGTAAACAGAGCAAAGGCTATCGGTGTCAACCACAGCAGCAGTCAGGTGCATGCTGACAAAGGAAAGAGAGTGAAGAAATTCTTCCTAACAGAGGAAATTATTGGGGTTTGTTTACCTTTTCCAGGGAGAAAATGATCTTTTAAAAGGATGCAGGATGATAATAATAACAATAACAATAATAATAATAATAATAAGAATAATAATAATCCACCAGAAGGCAAATTTGTTTGCACTAAACCCATTGAACATTATCCAGCTTATGGCCCTGCTCGGAAAAGTGCTGAGCACCCAAAGTTCAAAGAGGTCAGTAGAAAATTAGGTGATGGTCTCAGAATCAAGCCCAATGGCAGCATGAGGCAGTGCTTTAGGGAATGACTCCCTGATTTATCATTAATAAGCTGTAGGCGAGGAACTCCAGACCCATGCACAATTTTGCCAATAGGTAAAGCTATTTTGCACAGTCATACTAAAGGACATAGTAATTTGCTGGCCCTGCTGCTGTTTACCTTGCTTCTTTGTGGAAATAAAATTTCTGTTTCGTATCTCGGGCTGCCTGGATTCTGTCATCTGTTTTGGGTTTCTTAACCCCATGCTAAATTGATGTGTGTTTGACTGCTGTGTGCTCCATCAGGGGTTAACTCCAATGCAACAGAGTACAAAAATGGAGCATGCCAATGAAAAAAAAAGTCTCTTCTATGAAAATGGCAAAAATCAGAAAGAACTGTGTTTTCATATAGTGGCAGTTATGTATCAGACAGGAATTTTAGTAACTTATCAATGATAACTTCTTATCATCTTATCGGTGAGAAGTCAGTGATTTCAGGCTTCTTACTCCTTTTTCTAGGCAAGGCTGTTACTATTGCAAAGGAAAAAGCCTGGTCTATCCTTATTTTGAATCTTGTAGGTAATGCAAAGGAGACAAAACCTGTCTGAACAGCAGCATTGCAGTGATTTCTGGCAATGGCATCCTGCTATTTGCTCTTGCTTCAGAGCCACGTGCAACAAATACTGCTGGCTTAAATGAAGGTTAGGAGGAGTTGAAGGCAATGCAGGCTGTATGCTGGGAAGTTTTGGAAGGAAGATGAGTCCCTGAAGGATGGCTCCATGTCATAAAGTTGCCTCTCAGACAGATTTAAAAATTATGTCAGACAATGGACATGTTTACAGCTTTGTTGCATCCGCTGCTCCAAAGTTCAGCCTGGCCAGGTTGGGGTGCAGCCTCTCATCTCCTCCTGCTGTAGTGCCAGCAGCGTGAACACACACGTCTGTGAAAATAACATCGCACAGAGGAGTTTTGCTTAGTAATAACACTCCATTTCTGTCTTTATAACAAGAAGCCTGACTGGAGGTGAATATTTTTTATTGGTTGCAATGGTTATCTTCTTATTAGTGCTGCTATTTTTTCAAAGAGTAATGGCAATTTTTCCTGACACAGCTGAGCCAAATGAATAACTGCCACCCCTGAAGGGGCAGACCTCATTTCACCCTTTTGCTTCTCCAGTTCTTTCTTTTCCTGCCCTCTTTCCCACCTCATTTCTTTTCCCACTCATAAGCATAATTCCCTTCTCTTCCTCTTCAAGCTAACTCCCTCAGTTGAGAAAAAAAACCCCAAAACCAAACACCAAACACAACAACCCTACTTATTTTGTTTCACTGAGTTTTAGTATCATTTTAGTGAACTGAATTCACTAAACTTCTTGGTTTTCCTGCCGTGCTAGTGGACAAACAGCACAGCTGGCATAAGGCAAGTGACACGCGTGTCTCCACACATGGGAAGGGAGCGCAGGCTTTCTCTTTTTCCTGCAGCAAAACAGCTATTTGGCTCATCCTGCTGAACAAAGCCATATCCTGAAAACTTCATACCAGGAACGTTTTTCCCATCATCAAAGCCAGTTTAAGAGGTCCTGATTTTTTCCTGTTCCTCTACCTGTTCCCCTCTCTGCCATGTTTCTCCTACTTTCTTAGCTGTGCTGATGTATTTGTAGGGATGTGTTGCAAACTGGATCACTGAAATGATCAAAATCCCTCTTCAAAAGTAGTTTTTTAAAAAAATAAATCCCTCTGACCCTTCAGGTGATTGTGATCAGAGCACAGCCCAAAGCAGCCCTGCAGCCCTTTCAGCTGCAGCTGTGAGCCAGGTGAGTTTGCAAAGAAGGGAACCGAATGTCCGGGGACAGGGCAGTGACAAACTGTTTTACACTGCCTTGCTGTTAGAGAAAATGAATGTCTAAGTTATGTGGATTTAGTTTTTGTTTTCAGTAAAGGCTGCAGTGAACACAACTGGGTAATGTTCAGCAACAGATGAAGCAGAACCTCTAATCACTGATGTAAGTACAAATATTTTACAGTGACAACAAAAGGACATCAAGGTGACAGCTGTGTTTTCAGCTTTGATCATATAAATTGAGAACCGGTGCCAGCTTGGAACAGTTCAGCCTTTCCTGGAATCCAACTTTAACAAAGAAGCAATTTTGCTGTGGGAGCTTGTGGGCCTTATTTGTTACACCTGACTGACCTGTACTTAGAAAATACATAATAAAGAACATTTTCCAGGTTTGGAATGAAAGAAGTGCTCATCATCATAGCTATGATTGGTTGGCATAGGAGGATGTGAAGTACAGCATGATATTCTCCAAAGTCCAGATTAAGGAAACCTTCAAACCTACTATCTCCTAATAGTTCTTTGTCTAGTGTTATGTCCACCCTCAATCAACAACGTGTAATGAGCCACCTCACACTGTAATTATATGCTTGTATAAAATACTACTGTCAGCTTAGATGTTTACATGACATACAGATTTTTGTTTGCAAAGAATATATACACTGAGAGCTGAATTCTTTGAACACCAGGGAGGAGGGAACATTGTCTCCCGAGGGGGTTAATGACTTGTTTATATTAAATACAGCAATAGTTCTTAGCAAGTTTCTGTTTATGGGGAGATGACTCCACCTTGCTATCTGAAAGAGACCTTAATAAGTCTCAAAGATAGATGGCAAGGGCCAAAAACCCTTCAGGAGAAGTGTCAAAATTACCACTCTGATTAAATTGCAGATCACAGTTATTGGTGGTGGGGTAAAGGTTTGAGTTTGAATATGACCTCATCGGGACCCTTTGCCTTCCACAAGATTTTCTTCTGACAGTGAAAGATAAGAGTTTCACCCTAAGAATAGTGTGCATGGGAGTATTTTGGCAGTATTTCAAGCGAAGAAGAAAAATGCCTTTGAGTGGATCTAAAGTACAGACATATATAATCATTATTCCCTTTTACTTCCTTAAATTTGAATTTAAACCAAGTAATCAGTCTGTAACTCTTTGAACCACAGTCAATAGTTGTTTTTCATAACTGTTTCTGCATCTGCTTCTGTACCTATTTCTTTATGTCTGTCTTGGGATAAAGTTATTTTGACGGCTTTTTTTTCTCTGGATGTGGTGGCCCTTAAATCTTGGGTTGTTTCTCACTTTTCTGTGCCATCACCACAGTGGACGTGTTTTGGAGGACTGAAGAGTTAGTATTCCTTCTCTAACTTATTAAAATGATTTGAATTATAGAGCATCACGGCAAATAAAATCTCTTTCAATAAGCAGCGTTAGCCAGAGTCTTGAAGCCTTGCACTGGTGCAAGAGTGCTTGTGCTGAACCCTAGATATAACTGGCAACAAAGATGTTTCAAAGAACTGGTCGTAGATGAACCATATTCTCATAGTAAAAGACTAAAATAAATGCATGATTAAATAAGCAAACACAGAGCAATGCAGTGCAGGCTAGTTGTTTTTAGCATATGTAACAGTAATATGGAACATATTAGATCTGTAATTGTGTAAATAATAAACAAAAAGGAAGAATATTCTAGAAATTGCTGCAGGTGTATGACATTTAGGATGCATTCTACCTAACTTAACCTCAGTTCAGCATTTGAATTTCAAGAAGGTTTTAGGGCCTGTGTCGATGGGAATCTAATCAGGAATACGGGTTCAGTGCCAGAGGGGACAGAACTCTCCCGTGTTTACAGTCATCAGAGCTGCTTTCTGACCTTCACCCATTGAAAGCTCTCATTCAGCTTTAAAAATCTGAATGTTCTCACTGCTGATGCTTTCTAGACATCTCATTTCTTATGACTAAAGCTAAGCTAGGCACACACTGTTTACAATTGCTACTCATGCTTTGCTAAGCTGGTACTGATATTGTTATCTCAGACTATTTCTAATGCTATCTTATACTATTCAATATATTAAGGTCTATTAAAAGAGTTAAGATTAAATTTTGATCCGTACCTGAACCTTAGCAAAATCCTTTTAGAAAGCTTCCGTGGAGGTTAGAATTCATTTTCTCTCCATTTGAACAGGTCTGTCTAGTCCTTTCCTGTAGCAACCAAGAGCTTCCAAGGAGTCATAAAAAGGTTTGTAATTTTTATGAATAATAGAACCACGGTAGTGACATTGTAATGGCTAAAAAAGATTAAAGATACACACCTTAATGCTTTAGGATCACTGTTATCTTGGTGGAATTCAGAAAAAACAGTGTCTGCCAGTTATTTCGTCTATCTTAGAAGTTTTTGGAAGAATTTCTTTGGCTATTTCCAAAGGTGAGTATGGTCTGCCGCTTTGAACTATTGTGGACATTCTTGGCCTATGAAGACTTATTTTTCGAGCCCCAAGAAACATGCAAGTCATCACCAAAAGCGAGCAAAGATATAAAGTATGTGCTAGCAAAACTTCAAAGCAAGGAGAAAAAAAAAGCGGCTGCAACTGTGTGGTTCACAGGAGATTTATTTTCCTAATGAGACTGATTTGACAAGGAGAGTGCTCAGATGCCGCTGTGATGGGGAGCAGCATAAAACATGAAGGCTGTCGCCGCTGACAGAGAGGTGTGTTTTTAACATGGAATTACCAGGTTACATTAGCCAATCCCCCCGCAGAAATGTAATAGAATCAACACTTAGTTGTCAGGCAAGTGAGATACTAACCGTGTGGGGACACATGGATATCGCCCAGTTACTTTGGGTGACACCTAGTTTACTGTAGGATTTTAGCAAGGTCTGTAACTGGAGGTAATTTTGTAAGGGAGGAGGTGCTAGAAAGCTGCTCTGGTGGTGACTGGGAGAGAGGTTTTGCTGATGACTGGTCAAAACAGGTTCTGCTACTGCTTTCTGGTTCGTTCTAGCTCCAATCTTCCTGTGTTTATAAATATTCCACGTTAGACACCTTGTTATAAGTGAAAGCTTTTGTGCTTGTGAATATAAATCCCCAGATGAGATAGGGCTAAAAAGATTTAACAAATAGAGATAAGACTGGACATTCAGGAAATAAGAGCAGACAAAGATGTGAGAGTAGGAACGTGGGAAAAATGTACCCCAGTTGGACATCTTCTTGAAGAAGTTGTTCAGGAGAGAGTTAGCAGGAAATGACAATATTACTAGGAAATTTTTTAAACCAGTCAAAAAAATTAATGGATTTTGGAATTGGGTTCGGTATGGCTTGGAATGAACATCTATAGAGTCCTGCTGGCTTAATCCAGGGATGTAAACATTGAATGAAATCAACCCATCTTATTTCTGCTTTAAATAAAAAGCATGATTTCTCAGCTTGCATAATATCCTTTGCCCTTTTTTTTTTTTTTTCCTCCCAGGGTCTAAAGACTCTATTTGAGACAATTTTCTATTTGTTACTAGGACTTTATCCTTTTTCCCTTTCCCATAACTCACAATCGACCCTGAATCAGGTTCCAAGAACAACTGGAACTGTTTTACAAAATCAATAGGAACGTTTTATTGCTTGTTATTCCTTGCTGAGTTGCTTTATTTCCTTGTTCCTTACTGCGCCCCTGTCCTATGATTTTTTTTAATTTTTTTTTTTAATTAGGACACTAGTAACCAACCATGTAAATTGTCTTGTTGGTTCCTTTTCCATTTAGTCAAAGGAAAATTCAAAATATAGGTTCTTAGGAAAATTGCTTTGTGCAGGTAACAAAAAGAACTACTTTCATTGCTCCTGTGTAGAGGAGGGTGGATGCAAGAAATGAGTGCAGGGGATTTTCCTTCCTTTGAGGCTTTGTTCCTCTCTCTGGATACCTAAACAATACCCTGATAAGGAAGACAGGCTTTACTGCTAGTTTATAAAGAACCTGTTCCCACATGTACAGAGCATCTCCTCTGCTATAAGGTATGAAGAAATGTATCAGATATGCCTGAACTGAAATAAAGTCATAACTGGCAGTCACTGTGAATAGTCATTACTTCTGGGTGTTTATCACCTTACAAAGCTGGGCTCAAAGATACTTATAATCAGATAAGGGAAAATCTTGGCCTTTAAAAGTCTAAGGGATCTTTGCTGCTGACTTGACTGGAGTCAGGATTTCACCTTGAATATGTAGCTTGTTGGATATCCTACACTGCACTAAAAATCAGGTGTTTTCCTGTCTCTCTAATGGCTAATGTCCCCAGATCTGGTAGATCCCTGCAAGACTTTAATTCCCTATCCCTCATTGTCACATGTGCCATAAGCTACTTTCTTTGCAAACTACTTTGAAAATAGGTGTAGTCTGCACACAGGTGTTAGACCGATGCAGAGTCTGAGCTGTCAGCCAGTTGGTCTTCTTGTGATAGGGGCTGTTTATTTATTACTGATTAAATCAAACATCAGACCTGACAGCAAAGTCTATTTATCATTTTAGCCTCCAGAAAAAGAAACAGGAATTTAATTTTATTATGAGTTTGCCTTAGAATCATTTCATTCAGATTCATGACCCTGCACTCATATATTGATATTCAAGAGATTAATCTTATTTTAAATGACAGGTGAAAGTCTTCAGATCAGGCATATGGTACATATCTATCTGTGCAGCAAGTCTCCAAATGGATCCTTCCTAGATAATTAACAGATTTCAAGGCTGTGACACAGTGATAATAATTCATTCTAGAGTTCAGATACATACTTGATTGACTTTAATTTAAATATGTTAAGATAATAATAATAATAAATTCTATAATTCAGGCATTGTAAGAGCTTAAAGGCAAGTGTCAGTTGGTTCCGCACCTCCTAGCAGATTAGTTTTCTAATATATCTGTTTTCTAATGAAATTGCAGTGGCGAAGCTGTAATTTGGGTTATCTGCCAAATGTTCTCATGCCTATTTACATTATAAGCTTCAGCTGAAACTGACACATATGAGGTATTTCCAAAATACACGCCAGATTTATACAGCACACAGAGAGAATGAGACATTTTTAAATTCGAGGTGGAGACTCCTGCTCATCATAAGCCTTTCTCTGTCATTTCATCGCAACGAGCTTCTTTTAGTAAGTACGAATAACTGTATCAATTACGTAGGGTCTGAGAATACCAAATTTCATGCCACATGGCTGAGTGCTCTAACTGCTTGGCTATTAAAAAACCAAAATCACCTGGGGACCATAATTTCTTCCTCCGAGTAGTCAAGGGGGGACGTGTGGGCAGGGGTTGGATTGGGGTCCCAGAGAAGACTTTGGTGCTTAGTCAAGTGGTCTCCAAACAGCCTTTGAGAGAGTGCCCGTCACCACAACAGTGGCAGCCCCTCTAGACATGTGGAACAGCAACATTTCAGGTATCTGAATAAGCTTTTACCAGCAAATGTGGATGTTCTCAGCACTTGTCTTAAATGCACAGTTGGTCACTATATTGACCATCAAAGCACAAGTTGCTTGCTTGCTTTTTAGGCCTAATCTGCTGTTTTATGCGTCAGCTCACCTGCAATATGACTGGCAATAGGCAACTCTCCTACATATGCATAACTCATGGGTTTTGTCATCTTGTGTCCTGCCTTCTATGTGACAGAAAACAAAGTGGTGCTACTGGTGTGCCTACTTCTGGTGGCAATAATGTGGAGCTCAGCTCTGTGCCATCAGCTGGTGCTGAATGTGGTGTTGATATGGACCACAGCTAGGGCTCCTGGAGCCTTGTCTCCCGTTGAATGCCAGGACACACCTTCACAGAAATTTAACAGCAAGCTGCTCTGTTACCGTGGCTCTACCTTATCCCTTACCATCCCTTTACCCTGTACCCCCTCCTATTTACTAGTCCCAGAGCATCTTTTGCAGGTACGTGTTGTCCTATATTTATGTGGTGGGCCCCCCTTGATAAATTGGAGGACTCGTGAGCAAGTGCCCTATAGAGCCTTTGGAAATATTTTAATTATTGACAAGACTAAAGGGAGGATAGATAGCTGAGGTAGGGCAAACCTCCAAAATATAGCTTAAGATAAAAACACCTCATGACAAGAATTTTTGATAAAGGGAAAGAAATGTGTCAAAATTTGATTCTTGCATTTTTCAGACTTTATGCATTTAGGCAATCTTGAGTCTGACTAGTCAAAACCTTGTAACAGAAAACAAATCCAAATAATTATTCACATTAATAAGAGGAAATTATATGATTATTTTATATGATTCTAGCTCTGGGAACTTAGTGATGACTGTGTCTTAGGGTTTCACTTTGGACCTCCTGGTATGACCCTAAATATTTCATGAAAGAAGTTTGGTCACAAAAATACTGGTTAAAAAAAAAAAAATTGCCATTATGAAAATCCAGATATTTTCCTCAGAATGGTGAATAAATGAGTCTGTTTCTGATCTTACTGATGCTGGGGTAAAAGTGGAGAAACTCTAGCGAGACCACAGAATTACATTTACATTCATGCAAAAGCAGGGAGAAATCAGAATCAGTAATATTATACTTTTCTATTTTAGAAAAAATTGGCAATATTGTCGATATTTACTATAGTCATAGTTCTTAAGGAACCGTGCCTTGACCTCCTATCTCTAGTGATTAGTCCAATGAGCTCAATTAAAGCAAAGAAAGTTATTTAGCATTATGTTTACTAAAAATAGACCTGATCCTTATGGCCTTAGACAGATTAAACTATGCTTCAGGTGGTGAAAGTACAGACTTCTCTGGCATGATGTCATTATTGAGCTATTTCTCTCTGAAACTAAATTATATGTGGAAAAAGAAAAAAAGATTTATTTTATACTGCTCAGAACCTTAAAAGAAATTGCTATTGTCACCTACCCATGTTTTCCTGATTTTCTGTCCAACTTCCTACCCACCTACAACATGGAAAAGATTAGAAGTGAATATTCTTTATTTCCCAGACTTATAAATAGATGATACAGTTTTATTCTGTCTGCCTTTCTTCTGATTGCACATCAGCGAGTGATTGCAATTGTTTCAGCATAGATATATTTTTGCACAATAGAGCCTATAGTTATATTAAGCGACTTTCACATTTGTTAAGAAAAATCTCTGTATAATTTTATTCTTGTTTTAAATTTCTAGAAATCCTTTCCTTAATCTTTTCTGAAAAACATCAGTGTCTATAATGCTAGAGCTAAAAACATCAGCTTTCTCACTGCGGCAATTAAGCCGCTCTGTGATTAGCAGCAGGTTGTGCAATAGAATAGAAGACATTGCATCTACCGTTTTGCTTTTTCTCTAAGGTCTGGTAAAGTAACCTTTTAAGTCATCAAGGACAGAAGCACCTTAGCACCTAATAACAGATATAGATCCATGGTCCTAGAGAAAATACAATTGCCATAAATACCATTTTTTGCAATAACTAATGTGTGTGTAACTTACTACTCAGTCCAAAGCTTTTGGAACTGAAAATCTTTTTCACAGGAAAACATTCTTGATAGCTCCTGTATATAAATATATATTATTAATGTGCTACCAGTGCTGTGAAACAAAATAAACAATCAGAAACTGGATGAAGCATCATTAGGAGAAAATAGGCAGAAAATAATAAATTTTATTATATTAAATTTATAATACTAGTGAACTAGAACTCAAGCCCTCAAAGACATTTAAGTGCTTAACTCCTTCTGATTTCAGTAGGAATCAGGCATTCAAATACATTTTTAGAATTTGGGACTGTGCAGGTACTGTAATGAGAACAAGGGAAATGCAATAAATGAATATTTAACACAAAATTTTTACTTTGGCAGGTTTATTTCTTCAGTAGATATTTATTTTTAGTGGTTTCATCATACTTCATAGCCTAGCATAGTATATCAGTAGGATGTGGCTTTTACACCAGATCAGATATATTTGTATCAACATTTCTTATTTTTTGAGGGTTTTCATAACTTTATTGTCAGACCTTTCTTTGGGCTAAGCCTTGGGTGAAGTAAATCTCAAGTGAATGCAGGAACTGCATTTAGTTTTCAAAATACAATCTGAAGTACCTGGATCTCCCCTTTCCTTCAGATCAAGGGGTGGTAAGGCGGCATCAGTGACATCGCTTTGCTAACACTAGAGCAAAATCTCTCCTGCTGCGTTATTTTCTCTTCTAACTCCAACACCTCCCATCCTCCCCCTCCTCTTCCTCCTCCTCCTCTTCCTCCCTCCACCCCCTGATCTGTCCCTCTGGCTAAATGTTTGTAGGTTAGGCAATGAGTGAGGTAGCATTTGCTCTCTAACAGTCTGTGATCTGATTCCACAAATAGTTTCCCAGGCACAGAGTCCAGCTAAGATCAATGAGATCATTCACATAAGCAAATACAGAGTTGTAGGATCAGGCCCTTGATCGCCTCCTCTCTTCTCCTGGGACTAACGTCCTTTCCCCGCACCACCATAACAACACTCTTTGGCATCTCTTTCTCTTATTGTTTTCCTGCCAGTTTGCCCATTCAATCTTTTATTCCATCCCTTAACTCCCTTGAAAGCCCCATCTGTCCTTTTTCTTCCCAAAGGCTGGGGATTTTTGAACAGTGAAAACTCAGGTAAAATTAATTAAAATGTTTGATTCCTCTTATGTTTAATTGCTGGAATATGATTTCTTCTCTGAAGCCCGATGTGTTAGCACATGCTTCCAGAGGCTTTCTATCCTGCAATGATTCAGATCCCATGCTTGCTGTGCCACAGAGAATTATCATTATCACTGAAAAATCACTCCTCCATTTCTGTACATCTATACACACCACGAGCATCATTTTTACAGTGGGTTGCATCATGTGATTTCAGAGCTTTAAAGAAAACAATTTCTTAGTGGGAAGTATAGAGAAAACACCAAAGAGCCCAGGGCTGCTTCATTTGAAATCAATAGAGATTTGGCCACTGACTTCAGTGGGAACAGAATTAGGTCCCAAGACTACAACCTCATGGCCTCAGAGGGGCTGATTTACACAAACACTTCTTATAAAAGAAATAATGCATTCCCTAAAGTAGTAAGGAGAAGAGCATATAAATACTTAAATGCTTCCCCCTGTGCCACCAGTACCTTTATGCCTGGTTGCCCCCACTCAGTCCTTTTAAAAGGGGAGACCTTCAGTCCCTAGAAAATCTTCTATCTCTGATAAGAGAGGTGTTTTCAGATGGAAGCCCTGGGAGATCAGTGACAAGGGGTTCACATAGGGGAATTTGGAGGAAAAGGTGTGGCTGTGGGGAGGGCCAGAAAGGAAAAGTGCTTCAACGCTACCTTTCTATTTTGAGATTTAGAATTTAGGTCTTGTCATATTTTTGTTCCTTTGGCAGAAGCCTGCAAATGATACTCAGTTGTCATCAAGGCACCTGTAAATACGCAGAATTTCTAGCAAAGGACCTGTGAGGGCCCTGAAGGCCTCCCACACTTGCTCCAGAAGACTTCTGAAGGGGAAGAGGCTCTTTTGCAAAGATCAGGTGTTTTGCAGAGATTCAAGAGGGCCTTGAGCAGATTACCTTCCAGTTATGCCACGGCTGAGCATAGGTTAGGTGTGTAGGTTGTTAAGGGCCAAGGTACGGGTCTGCATGCAGACTATCAGCTACTATGTCAGCTATCTTAATCTGGCTATATGGTCAACAGACAACCAACTAGACTCAATATATCTTCAGTTAGAAAAATCCAGCAAGTACCTCTATAAACCTGGCCACAGGTATTTTTGTAGACAGGCCATAGAGGTGTCAAATTCATCCTGAGCTCCTTTATATGGAAAATAAGAAGACCTGGCTCCCTGAACAGTCCATCACACTTTCAGGCCAGTACCCCATCCTTGCTCTTGGTATTGTCTGTGACACCTCCTGTGGGCTGTCCTTTCCCCTTGTGAATGGAGATGGGATTAGATTCCGCGAATGCAATTCTAATGGGGATAAATACCATAACAGATAGAGAGAAAATCATCAGATATAAGCCACAAGCTTTGGAAAGTTGCCCGAATCTAGTCCTGCTATTTACCTTAATGTATCATATTTTATTCTGTTGCATTATCCCTGAACGGCTAAGTAAGCCTCTATGACGCCATTATTTGTTACTGGCAAATTGTTGGCTACGTGGCTGTGTTTCAGTATGGAGAACTCAAAAAAAAAAAGTGTAAAAATTGCGAACTAGCTGTTCCTGGGCTTACAACCATTATATTCCCCATGGACATGTTGACAAAGATCTTAATAGTTGTGAACCAGCTATTTCTGTGCTCATGGCTATTAGAAAGTCTCCACTTGAGAAGCCAAAGGAGTTTATAATGGTCATGAACCAGCTATTTCTGAGTTCATGGCTATTACAGATTCCAAAGAAATGCCAGTGAAGTCTATCATGTTCATAAGCTGGATGTTTCTGTCTCACAGTAACTATAAACTCTGCTGAGAAAGTGAAAGAGTTTGTAATGGACACACATGAGCTGTTTCTAGGGTCGGTGCTATTACTAACTCAGATAAGAAGCCAGAAGTTCACAAAGTGGTATTTCTTTCGCCCCTGGCAAACTCCATGTAGAAACTGATAAAGCTACTAATGTTTCTTAGAAAACCACACTCTAATTCACAATAACACCTCTCAGAGTACTACAGTGGTGCAAAGTCTCTGCTCTGCTCAGAGCCACTGTGGCAACTTGCCAGGAGCCTGAGGGCTGCAACTCATTTATATATGCATTTACATAAATTTACATGAATTTTGTGTCAATTTGTATTCCGTCAATGTTGCAATGAAACCTATACCAAAGAGGATAAATAACATATAGCTAACTGACTAACACGAATACTGTTTTTCTATTTTTCATTGTATTTCTTTCATGCTCATTTTCTTTGCAGCTAATACCTGTTCCTTAGCTGGACTGAGTTCCAGTCTCAGAAAGAGTCTGTTTTGCAGGGTAAAGAAAAAGCCTGTTTCATCTACATTTGATGGCAGGGAAGCAGAGAATTGTAGCTTCGGCAAATTGCTTATGCCGTACACTTAGCGATCTCCCCAGCCACCAGTGGCTAATATACATATTAAAGAGGGCAGTGCTAGCAGAGTCCCTTGCTGACCTCCATGTGTGAAGCCCTCAGAATATTCATGAGGTTTTAAATGTACACATTAAAAAAATCCTGAAAATCAGAAGTAATAGGTCCTTTTGTATGAAAATGACTGCAAAGGCAGAGTTTTAGAGATAAAAATAACTCAGTGGACTGAATTAGGCATTTAATAGCAATGGTCCCCTTTTGTGGTAGGATCTATTAGGAATTAATGGACTTTGATGCCTTTATGTACCTTTGCCTTTTCTTAAGGATGCACAGTTTATAAAATGCTTCTTTATTCTTCAGTGCAGCTTTCAACAAAGGTCGCTATGACTTCAGATAATTATCTTCAGGAACCACAGCCTCATATTCCACTTTCTGCCATCCTCGTGAAAGCACTAGCTTTGAGATGAGAAGAGTTCCCCACTTGTTGCTTGAGGGTATGACAAGATTTTAAAGCGGAGGTGGGTTTAAATCTTGGGTGGTTTTGCCGGGGTCGGGAATCAACAAATAGCTGTAAAGACTCAAGATCCCTTTGCAATTCCCTAGCACTCAACTGGCTGATAACACTTATTTGAGAAGCCTTGCTAGGGTTGGAGAAAGTGGTGGAAGGGGCTACAGCTAACCACAATCAGCTTCAGTGTTTGTAGGCCTTGCAAGTGCAGTTTATGCTGGCTGTATAAAACCTACCTTTAATTTTTTTTCAATTTGCTGCTGCTATAGTCTCGTTAGCATGTGGCTTGTGTTGGTGAACAGCTACAGCAATAAAAGCGTTTTTTAACAGCATTGCTCATTTGAGTGACTAGGCATTTACATCTAGGCCTGTATCACTGGAGTTCTTGTAGTATACTGCTCTTCACCAGAAGTGGAAGCTTTAAAACTTATGCTTTAAAATTGCAGAGAAAAAGCATTAAACATACTGGGTAAGAATTTACTGGGTTGGACCAAAAGTTCTTTAGTCCAGGACCTTGTCTGGGGATGTGGAAGTCTTTCAGATCTATTCTTTTTCAGTGTAAGCCAACAAGAATGGTGACTGGGCACAGATGCACAAGGAAAAGAAAAGCAATGTGGTTACCATATTGTGAGGTTTCCTGTGTTTGGCATCCGAATGTCTGGCAATCTTTGGAATAAGGACTGCCTGGTATCAGGTGGTGGTATCAGCATCTCAGCATGGAACAGTCCTGATGGATTTTTATTCCATGACTTTGTTTAATTGCTTTTTGAAACCATTTGCAGCTCTGTCCTCTCAATTTTACGTTAGAAGGAGTAGTGAAGAAACATTTGTTCCCTTTCCCTTCAGAGTCTGTGGGAATGAAACACAAAGGAGGATATAGACAGGGAGCCTTTAAGCCAATTGAACAAACACAAGTCCATGGCACCAGACGGGAAGCACCCAAGGGTGCTCATGCAGCTGTTTGGTGTCATTGTGAGGTCCCTCTCTGTCATCTTTGAGAGATCATAGCAGCTGGGGGAGGTTCCCGATGACTGGAAAATCTGTCTGTGGAGATATTCAAAACTCAGGGGTTGGGGCTGGGTGATCTGCAGAAATCCCTTCCTATGTGTGCGATTCTGTGATTCTGTGTGCCTGTTCAGCGGTGTGCAAATGGGAGTCTGTCAGTTTTTCCAAACACTTTACGGTGTACATCTGGGTGAAAGAAATTCCGTAGGCAGACAAAACTGAGTTGTTTAATTGCAAATTACATGAACACTAGCATTAAATGGAAAATCTAAATAGTTGATACGCAGTGTTAGACAGAGCTTTGTGTAGGTGTATCGTTACGCTTAAACTATACCTCGCTCCTCAAGAACTCAAAATGATTTGCAGACGTTAAATGAGTCTCACAGTCATTCTGTGGGGATGGGAAGTGTCCTGTTTGCAGAGGCAGGTAAAGAGAAGCACCACGAGGCTGCATGACTGAGCCAGGGCCACAGAAGTAGGAAGGTTAGGCTAGGTCAGTGGGGATGCCACAGCGTGCAGAGGAGAAGACAGAAGGAGAAGGCAGAAGCTTGTCGTATGGACCTCTGTGCAAAGTGCAAGCCACGATAGGGTCTTTTGCTGCAGTAAATCTTTGAGAGAAGAATGAGAAGGCAGGGTAAGAGGTCTCTCCCACTGCCTCTCTTGACCATCAGCAAGGGTTTGTAGGCTGCCAAGGAACAGAGCCAGCACATCTTCTGTGCTGCTGCTGTAGCTGTCTGCTTCTGGTATGAAGGATGTTGTGCCTTCTTCAGGTGGGGAGCCCTCCCGAGCTCCAGCTGAGTCACTTGGGGTGGCTGCCAGTCTTGCACGCTAAAAGACTGTCCTTTTCTCCTGGACTGGGCCCTTCAGGGGACTAGCCTTGCCCCGTTTTAAAAGATGTCCCTCATTTCAGTGTTGCACTGGGAAAGAGAAGATTGGATTGGTCAGTCAAATGATCAGACATTCACAGTGCAATGCTAAACAATGTAAGTGTTGATTAAATGTTGCTCTAAGTGCAAAATTCAGCCTGGAGAAATCCTTTAACAGAAAGTAATGACCAAGCTCAGAAGAAATGAGGCTCTTCTTTTCTGAAGATTACACTGAATTGAATGCTTTGAAAAAAATAATCATGGATTTGGCTTCATGTTTCAGATTGCTGCTTAAAACACAATGTTGCTTCACAGTTCTGCTTTGTAATCCATACGAGAAATTTCATGCAAGCAAGGAAACTTCTGAAAAAAAATTGTTAACGGCGGTATAAAGAGTAAATGGTTGACACACCCAGGTAGCTGAGGGTCAGCTGTGAAGTGAGTCAGTACCGTGTGCAAGGTAGAGTTTTGACATGTGACGTCCAGACAACTTCTTCTGTCAGAGCCGGGAGGTTTTAAGAGAGGATTTTTACTGGAGCTCTCTGGAAACCTCCACCCGGCTCAGTAGCTCATGGCTAGAGCAGAACTGCAGCTCCTTGCAGGGTCTGGAGCTTGGGGTGCAGCTGGAGAGAGAAATGGACTCCCCTGCATCTCCAGGCAATGACATGGGGAGGGTGGCAGAGGACAGGGGTAAAATATTCATTGTAAAAAATTATGTGGTCGGAGTCTCTCAGTTTCCATGCTGACATGCTGCTCAAAGGCTGAAGGATCTTGCTAGAGCACGGTGGGGAATGGAGGGTAAGCCAGGGAGGTACCAAGAGTGCTCACTCACTTAGAACAACATTTGAGTGATTTGTTCTAAGCCACCTTTGCTGAATGCCATTTCATTTATCAAAGCCACATAATGGCTTGAAATCAAGGTCTATGTACTTGATAACAGCCAACAGCAGTTTCCATTTTATATAACTCCTTTAAAACCAAAAATTGTTATATTTCTTTGCAGACTTTATACAGAAATGATCAAATCATTGCTGAAACATGAAAAGCTAAACTAGAAATGTATTGCCCAGGAGAACTGTAACTAGATTCCCCTCCGTGCTCAACAACTTCTGGTACATGGAGACTGCCACTTTCGATATGTCTAACACAGGCTAAAAACTTGCTGTATGGGAAAAATACTCACTGCTTGCTGTGCATGTAGTATCTGGGATAAATTGGTCCTGTGCAATGCAAAACAGATAGAATTGACAGAGATCCGAGACTGGGCTGAGGCACAATTTCTGTATTTTTAGTTGGCTGACTTCTTGCAGTCTCTTGTGGACTGTGACTGACCACTGATTCAGTGGCCATGTTCTGATGAGAAGCCAGGGTATACCCACTAAAAGGCAGAAACTGTCACTTTGTGGAAGGAGCAGAGAAATGATTTTGCATGGATCAGATAGTAGTGATTACCATAAGACATATCACAAAATATACAAAAGTGTCTCTGTTGGTTACAGCAGACCGTCAGATGGAGGCCTGCATACAAATGGAGCAGATGATTAAACTAAGTCTAATGTGACTCCAAAAAAAAAAATGTTGAGAAAAAAATTTATAGTAAGAAATGTGAAAACACAGTAAATAACATTTTTTTTCTGCAAAGGCAACAAAAATATTTTCGTCCACCGTCATACCAATAGATCACTTGATTGTGCTGGGAAATAAGAAGCACTAGTTTCCCAGCTTGATGTATATCTAGAATGATACATCTTTTTAGGACGAGGCTTTATGTATTGCAAACATATTAATGTTCTTTCAATTAAAAAGAATAATTAAAGATTTACTTGAGAGAATATTATTTTTCTGTGGCCATGGATGCCCCAAGCCATGGAAATACACGACTGTTACTGATGATTCTTGTCCTTATGCTGTGGATGCAACTGCAGTACAGTGGTGAAGACACAACCAGGGGAACAATGAGCTTTAGTGCAAGGCTGGGAACTATGGTCTGGGACAGGGACGGTGGGAACTGCTCGAGCCAGTTCTAGCAAGGCTGAAGGATTTCAGGGGCTATTTCAATTTGTTGTCATGATGGCACAGAAATGTTAAGGCTCATCCCCATATATGCTGGAGCTGAAAGGATCTCAGAAATATTTTCCATTTCCATCTCTTGTTAGCACAGAATTGCCAAGTTTCTGTTCTTTATGAATGATGCAAAGAAGTCTAACTGCTACTTCTATTTATTTCACAAAATTCTTGAAGTTATTATGTTACAACTTTGAGTTGGAACAATATGCTTTGTATGTGCCAAAGTCTATGACAGGAAGTATAAGTTTAAGTAAAGAATTGTTGATAAATTGTTTGGTAAGAAAGGTTGCTCTTACCTGAAGAAAAATGATGACAAAGCAGAACAAATGGAAAGGGATTTCTCCCCTGTGTGTGTATATTATCTCTTAAGTTCCTGATTTCACATGTAATTACAGCAAAAGTTATGTTATTCTGTCTTGCCCATGTTCCTTGAAAGGCTTTTCAGGCAACTATAAGCATTACTGAAGGATTAGAAAATAACAGAGGACTTGGTACGGATTTCTGGATTTTAGGATAAATGTTTTATACTGAGAAATTCTGCAAACTCTGTGTAAGTACTTCAGGAGCCAGTCCAATATTCTGCCTTCAAATTCTATTCACTTAATTTTTTGAAACAGCTGGAATGTTTATTCCAACTTCTTCTGCAGCAGAAGAAATTTTTTTGAGGTACTTAGAGTCAGACCTACTAAAAATGGTGAACGCTGCACCCAACTTAGAGCAAAATTTTTGCAGATTGAAAGAATTTTTATGAATCAGTTAAAGTGAGGTACCGAAATGTATTCGTACTGACCATAAATCCTATTTGAAATAATATGCTGAAATTAAGGGTAATTGAATTGTATATATGAAAGAAACTGAAACATACACCAAAGAGAAGAGTGTCTTTTAAAATAACCCACTGGTTTGGTGCTGAAATTTCAATTCATGTATTTGTTTTTAGTTATTTTTCAGAAGTGTGATTACCTAAGTAATTATTTTTGGTGGGGATTTTTATTGCAGAGATTTTTCTTCTTTTCCCCTAGAAAATACTGTACTTTCTCTCTAAGAAGAATTTACAGTACTCAACATTTTACAGGATAGAGCCCTGTTGGCAGAGTCCAACAACCACGATAGTTCTCTACAGTTCATTACTGATAGTGCGATGAAGTGCCCTGTTTATTTTAGACCTCCCATCACACTTGCCTCCAAAGTATCTCAGCAGCTCAATGTTTGAACTTACCTGCCTGTGAAAAGCAAGATTGTTTCTTCTTATGCATGTACTAGTGCTTTATCCAGGGTAGTGTGTGATGTGTCAAGATATGAAATTTCCACTGCTTCACTTAGGAGAATATCGTACCCTCGCAGATCTCCCTGGCAAGTAGTTTTTGCCTGACATGCAGGCTGACTGATACCAAGCTGATAGTCTAAATTGTTTCTTCACTATCAGTAAGCTTTCTGGAAACCTCCAGTATGCACCCTGAATGCAAAAAATCATTTATTGGGAAGAAAAACATCTTAAGCAGCATCTTCTGCTAAATGCCCCAAAAACATTACTAGGTCACGAGAGTATGGAAATTCAATGAGTGGTGACTCATGTGCCTCTGAGCTCCCATTCTGTCAGCAGTTTCCATTCTTCTGCTTAGCTGATGTAAACAACAGTGAATCTATGCTGATTTACCAAAGGAGAATTTGGCACTGCAGCGTTTTTGTCTTCCTAGATTTAATATTAATTTTTGTTTGTTTTCTTCCCTTTGTGTTGCACCTTTTATCTCTTGCAGCTAAGAGAAGATGCAGGATACAGCTACCCAGCAGTAACTTCCAGGCAGCACAGCTACTAATTTACTTATTCTGAGGCACAGAAACACAAGAAATATAAACACTGAGGATTAGGGAATCGGATCTTGCTTCCCACGTCCTGGATCCAACAGCAGGATCCCAGCTCCACACCAAGGGAAGACATGCGTGTGTCGCATCTCCCACACATTGGCAGCTGAGAGCCAGAGACTTAGGGAGCTCTGAGTCCCCTCTGCCCCGGCTCCAGGTAGCTCTGGAGCAGCTTCCCAGTCTGTCTCACCCCTGTGGAAAATCAGAAGCAGCGAATACTATTTTCTATACCGGCCTGTGATTCTGGACATAAAGAAATGAAAATAGAAAACTGGTAAGCATGTGGCGTTGTTCCTACAATTGCATGTTTGAACACATTCAAACGAGAGTATCACTGCCCTGGCATCGCTGCTAAGAAGAGATCAGAGAGGATTACAAAGTATTTTGACATAATAATAGCTAATCAGCTGGGCAGACTCAGACTGCCCTGATCAGTAGAAAAGGTAATGGGATTACTATCAAAAAAATAAATAAATAAAAAGCGCATGCTACTCACAGTGCCCACAAAAGCGGACTTAAGGGTTTGGGAATTTACGTTAACAGTCCTCACACAGACTGTTTTTTAGAGAATTTCACCAGCTATTTCCCTGTAAAATCTGTGGAATGTGGGGATCAAACTTGGGAAGTTCTTGGGAACCAATAACGTATGCTCATGACTAAATAAATCCAGCGAGAGAGCACCATACAGCAAACTGGTTTCAGTCTTTCCTCTTAGTGCTTGAGCAAAGCAGGAGGTACAAGCATTAAATATTTGGTATTGATCACCAGGACTCAATCTGATGAAAGTAATCTGAGCGGTCAGTCCCAGTGCTGGCTAGATTGGCTGTCACTTGGCAATGCTGCTGGCAGTTGAGGATGTTATTGATTGTAGTTCATGTTGTTTATACGTTTCTCTGAAACAGTTAATTTTAGCACAGTGGGAAAGACTGTCTTGCTACCCGTGGGACAGCCAGAATGAATGGCTTCATGGAATTTTTAATTACTTTCTTTTATACTGTCATCAATTAATAAATGCAGGAGCAGTTTTGCTACTGTCAGAAGATGCTTTCAGTGTTGTTTGAAGAGGATGACTATGAAAAGCCAATTAAAATGAATACTTCTGCGAAGAAGGTTCTCTTCCTGATAGTGTACACAATTTTTTCGTTTTGCTCTTCAACAGGGAATGAAATCTCTTTAGTGGTACACTGCATGAGGTATTCCCTTTGTGATCTGAATGCACTGTACCTCCTTAGAGATGCGTTCCTGCATCCTCGTGCAAGTTAGCGTGCTGATGCTTTTCACTATACTACTAAGAAGCGCTAAACTGACAGTATTGCTATTCTCAATTACTTTTACAAGGCAATAGTGTGTCTTTTGTCAGTATGCAAAGAGTGTCTTATTTTTTTGGTATGCCTATGCCCCTGCTGCCCCTCCCCATTACTATTATGTTTGAGCACCTTATGATCTGCATCATCTGGAGGTTCAAAATATTCTACCGATGTACCACGATCCCTGAGAGAGAACTGAGGTGCAAACCCAGAGCAACCAAAGTCCGTGTCTTTATTAGTAGTCTGGAACCTGCTTGTCCTGGTGTATTGCTAGGGTGCTTCATCCCCTGGTTCTGGCCTAAATCAACTGGCACTGTCACAGTCTCTGGAATGGTTTGGGAGCTTTATGGGGCGGGATCATTTCCCACCCGCAGTCTGGGTGTGAGCGAACTCTTCTGGAGGCTGAGAGCATTCAGGTGTATGAACACGGTCAGTTGTAGGCCAGTTGGTCTCGATGCCAGAGCACAGCTCACGGCATCTTTAATTCCCTAGTACAGACATGATGCTCTGTCAAATCCTTTACACCCCTGCTCACACAAGGATTCAAGTAACGGAGTGCTTGGGTAAGTAAAAATTACTTTAAAGGTCCACCTACTGTCATAAATTGGGAGATAACCATTGACAGTTGTGACAATGACAAGTGCTATAACGGTCTCTATAGAATATAAAAGTGATGTAATAATATTACCAATATAAGGTCACCTAGGTTACAAAACCTTGTTACTAAACTTCTTGCCCTGAGGAAATGCAAATAAATGACCTTGTGCTTACTGAGTTACCTAAAGACAATGCAGGCTGTGGCAATACAGATGAATGACAGATACGTTTCAATAATGTCTTTGTTCGTGCATATGATCCTACCAAGGAAGAGTGGAGACAAATACCTTCTAAAGCAAATAAGAAACCAAGAAGGCTAGGTTGCTGTGATTCAGTATGTTTTCTCCAGAACAAAGAGACTTTCTGAAGCTTCGGTGAAGTATCATTTAGACTGCTAAGCTCTCTGGTGGCAGTTTGCAGTAGGGGCTCGGCTTGTGTTCATAAAAGTGATTAAGTGAAATGGAAGATATCAGCGGTATAGTATAAACCTCTTGTGAATAAGATCCAATAAAGCATTTTAGTCCTACTGCGCTGACTTAGTTATGAAGTCCAATATTATTCGCAGGGTTTAGTCCTCATAAACTCCCTGTCCTTAGCACAAAGGTTCATTAAAGATGGATAGCATTAACACTCTCTTTTGCAGCTGATCCACATAAATAAAATGTAAACAAAGTACAACTAGCCACAGCTTATTTTCTCAGCTGTATTCTGGTGCTTTTTAATTTCAGAGAAAATTGAGCTGAACAGGAAAATTACTAAGCTGCTTTTATGTGAAATCTATCAAAGTATTTATTTGGACAAAATAAAGTACATACTTTTTTCTAAAGTTTTGAACTGTCTTCTTTCTTAGTTATTTTACACTTACATGAAGCTTCTTTCGATGCTGATAAACACAATAAATCTCAAAATTATTTAAAACAGATAGGAGCTGAGCAGGATGATATCCCAGTGAGGTATAATAATACTGTCATTTTTGCAGATGGGGTAATTGATGAAGATAGGTGTTAAATGGACTTAAATTAGCCAATGTTTTGGTGATGAATTCCATGTTCTTAGGATTTGGTCCTGTTTTCCTAGTGATAGTAATATCAATACTGATTGAAAATATACTAATTCAACAAAAAGAACTCTCCAGCTCACAAAGAGGGATTAGTTAGTGAAATGATTTACAAGCTCCAAGCTGTAGCTCCTTCTCCTACTGCAAAACCTCAAACTCTCATCAAACATCTGCCTTCCTCAAAATGCAGTTCCATAGCTCCTACACATATCCTTTTCCTTGCTTTGCTGTGACTACATCACTGACTCTTCTCATTCTCAGTGCTCACTTACATGATCTAGCTTGCTGCTAGATGGACTAGAAGCATCAGTGCATGGCCTGAAGCTACATATGCACTGACTGGCTGCTCTGAGGCGAAGGTGTAACTGGTATATAGATATATACTGAATATATGTGGTATATATACAGATATTTCTCAATACCAGAAATTTCTGATGCTATGGGAGCCAAAGAACTGGCTTTTTAGGTAAAACCATGCATCCTGGTTATTTACTGTGCAAGCAACAGCCAGGCTTTACTCATACAGGAGCTGGCTGGATCTCAGCTCCTGCAATGTAAGTATAGTTAATGTAAGGATGTAAGGAACAAGCTGTACTGAGACAGACCATAGGGGTCTGATAGGTTCCTTATCCTCTTTCTGACACAGCCCAGTAACTGATGATGAGGGGAGGGTATAAGAATAAGCGGAGTATAATGAATGCTCCTTAGCTATGCCTTTCATCAGCAGTGGGCTAGAGTCCACCTGGCACAAAGATGATATTTTGCCTCTTAGTAGCTCACAATAGATTTTCCTTCTGTGAGTTTGTGAAGCTAGTTTTATAGCTATGTATATTTTTGACTTTCTACCACCCTGCAGCATCCAAAAGTCCCACAGTTTAATTATATGCCACGTGGGAAAAAAAAAAAACCAAACCTCACTTGTTTTGAAGAAGCAACAGCTTTTGTACTATAACATTCCCTCTTCAATCCTCTATTCCACTCTTGTCTCCTAAGACCCCTGTCATATTATTCTGCCTCCTTCCCAGGCTGAGAGGTCACAGGCAACTTAATTCCCTCCCGCAGAGCAGCCCTTCCACACCCTTGCCAGCCCCTGTCTCCCTCCCGTGAGCCTTTCCTGGGCCACCTCATTGTTTCTCAGGAGGATGGCCTGGAATTGCATGGAGCTTCCAAAATGCAGTGGTGTCATGGATTTATGCTATTGAGCACAGAGGACATATGGAGTTTTATAGGTGGGGATCAATTATCAGGGGCAGATTTACCTGGGGTCTGCAACCCCTTTCTTTTCACTTATTGCCCATTCTTCTGCTGTAGCACTTCCTGCTGTGGTGTTTGCTTTCTCACGTCAAATAATGGGGACAGTGAATCAAAGTCACAACTGTCTGAATCTGGCCCCAGTAGGGTTCATTTGATAGTTTATGTAGGCATTTCCTAAAATAGAGCAAATTGCTCCTGCTGCTGATCCCGGTCAAAGAAGATTTCTGGTAAAATAGCATGACCTCAGCAGAGATGGCAATTCACCCCATTTTTTGCCTTTCACCCCATGCCCTCAAAAACAAAGCCAAATCAGGATGTTATGAAGGACAAATAAGGGAACAGAGGTACAGGCTACCTCAGAAGAGAACAATTTTCCTGATCTAATGAAGTCTACTCTGCATTGAGAAGAAGTAATCCATGCAAGGAAGCTGCATGCGAGGTCGTTCTATCCACCACAGTCACAGATAATGCTCTTGCACAGCATTCATATGCCTCCCAGTTTCTCCTAAAACCTGACAGAACTGGGATCATTAACTATTTTTTTTCCATATTGCATCAGCTGACATTGTTAGCCTGTATTGTGTTTCTAAACACACGTCTGTGAAATCTCTCAGAAGGGTTATAATGTCTCACAATTTCATTACTTTTTGAAGAAGCTTTTTCACAGAATCACAGAATCACAGGGGTTGGAAGGGACCTCTGGAGATCATCTAGTCCAACCCCCCTGCCAGAGCAGGGACACCTAGAGCAGGTCACACAGGATGGCATCCAGGTAGGTTTTGAATGTCTCCAGAGTCAGAGACTCCACCACCTCTCTGGGCAGCCTGTTCCAGTGCTCTGCCACCCTCAAAGGAAAAAAGTTCCTCCTCATGTTTAGATGGAACTTCCTACGGTCAAGTTTGTGCCCATTACCTCCTGTCCTATCACTGGGCACCACTGGTGCTCAGACTGGTGTCATCCTCCCAGCACCCTCCCTTTAAGTATTTATAAGCATTGATGAGATCCCCCCTCAGCCTTCTCTTCTCCAGACTAAAAAGACCCAAGTCCCTCAGCCTTTCCTCATAAGAAGGGTGTTCCAGTCCCCTAATCATCTTCGTAGCCCTCTGCTGTACCCTCTCCAGCAGTTCCCTGTCCTTCTTGAACTGGGGAGCCCAGAACTGGACACAGGACTCCAGATGCGGCCTCACCAGGGCAGAGTAGAGGGGGAGGATAACCTCCCACGACCTGCTTGCCACACTCCTTTTGATGCACCCCAGGATGCCATTGGCCTTCTGGGCCACAAGGGCACATTGCTGGCTCATGGTCATCCTGTTGTCCACCAGGACTCCCAGGTCCCTTTCCACAGAGCTGCTTTCCAGCAGGTCAGCCCCTAACCTGTACTGGTGCATGGGGTTATTCCCCTCCAAGTGCAGGACCTTACACTTGTCCTTGTTGAACTTCATGAGGTTTCTCTCTGCCCAACTCTCCAGCCTGTCCAGGTCATTCTGAATGGCAGCACAGCCTTCCTGTGCATCAGCCACCCCTCCCAGTTTTGTGTCATCAGCAAACTTGCTGATGGTACCCTCTACCCCTTCATGCAGGTCATTGATGAATATGTTGAACAGGACTGGACCCAGCACTGACCCCTGGAGAACACCACTTGTCACAGACCTCCAACTAGACTCTGTGCCACTAATCACAACCCTCTGAGCTCTGTGTGCCAGCCAGTTTTCAATCCATCCCACTCTCCATTCATCCAACCCACACTTCCTAAGCTGAGGGGTGGTAAGCCTTCTGATTCTCAAAAATACTAGCACGCTGCCCCACAAGTGCTGGGCTACAGCACGTGGGTGCCTCTCCAGCGAGCCCAGTTACATCTCCATCCCCCTTCGAACGTAGTTTGAAGCTCTCTCAATGAGCCCTGCTAACTCTTGTCCTAGAACCCTTTTCCCCCTGTGAGATAGGCTTTTCCCATCTGTTACCAGCAGGCCTGGTGTCTTGTAAATCCAGCCATGGTCAAAGAACCCAAAGTCCTGCTGGTAGCACCAGTCTCGGAGCCAGGCATTGATCTGCTGGCTCTTCCTGTTTACCTCCTCATCATTCCCCACAACTGGAGGGATAGAGGAGAACATGACTTGTTTTTTTCTTTTCCTCCCAGGGCTGATTTTTGCAGTGGGTAGTCAAGAAGCATGAAATGCTGAAAAGAAAAGGCAGAAAGAAATACGCCATTACAGATCACATTATTTCATTAATTCTCTGAGAAAGTGCTCTAATGCAACTGTGTAGTGTTTAATTGTATTTACTGATAATTCCTGATCCATATTTCATTATTCTAAAGGCTTTAATACTATAAATACAGTATGCTGTGACAGGAATAAAGAGGTGAAATATATGACAGGAAACACAAAAGCTGCCATAAGTACTGTACAAATCACTTTTTTCTTTATTGTGATTTACAAAGCAAGCATATAAGATGCTTTACTACAGACGCTGAGCAGCTCCATTCAGCACTTTGATGTGTTCAAGCTAATATGCTATTCTGCTCTACTAATTTGCTGTTATTTCAGAAGCAGATTTTACTCTTAGTTAATTAATATAAGTGAGTATGAATAGCGTTTTTTTCCTGCACTGGGAGATGTTACTGAAAATAGGTGTCTCTGCAGGTTGAGGTATAATAGTAAGTGCCTGAAAAAACAGTCTAAAGGTAAAAATGCAGCTAGGAGCTCAATCTCTCTGTAGGGTGTTTCTGGGGCATGTGCCTTTCTTACTTCCTCCCTGATGGAGCTTTGAAATTCTTAGCGATTTCCAGCTCTTGGTGTAAGTAGCATAAAGCTATTAACATATGCTCTGATAAGAGGACCAAAACAATTGTACTAGAGGAATAACACAGCATGCCTTCTGGAGTGCAGAATAAGTGCTACCTTCACACATCGGATTCATCAGGACCCAGTGAGGTATCTAATAGCAACACATTCCTGCTCTTTGTCTCTCTTATGTGCATGTTCTCATACACAAATACCTACAAAGACTCCTCAAAGTTTCCATTGATCAGCCAATGCTTGTGAGCATGAGTCACAGCTCTCTGCAGTATTTTTAGGGGCCAGCTTGCTGTAGAGTTATCCACGGAGCAGGATAGATCAGCTTTACAGTTAGTGAAACCTTGTTTTGATTTGGCTCTTTATTTAAATTTACATCTGTGATATTACATCCATGGAACAATCTATTGGAAAAAAAAAGGAAAAAAAAGAGACACAGGAAGGAAGAGGAGAATAATATATCCAAAGGGAGAAAAACATATTGCTTTCCCTCATACCATTTACATCTTTTCCTCATCCCTTTTACTGGTCTTATATGACTAGTCCGGACTGTGACAAGAATTTTTCTACCTCCCCTTCTCCCAGTCTTCCTCTGCTCCAAATATTCCTCGATATCTATTTCAATGAACATCTTTCCTTAGCCTTTCAATTCCTTTTCTTGGGCTTTGGCTGCTGTCTGTTTTTTCAGGGCCAAAAGATGCATTCCTCTGAGTGCTCTCCTTCTCACAAGCTGGGGGAGTTTACACACCCTTTGATCAGGTAAACTGGGATGACAGTAATTGTACTGCAAGTTTCTAGGTGTTCTCCACATAGATGACCTTACTATGGCTGTTCTTCCGTTCTTAAGCCAGTCAGGTGAACACACCTGTGGCAGCAACAAGTGTTATATCTGACGGATACAGCTCTGCCAGGAAAAGCCTCGGTATATGCACAATGATCCTGGCTAAACTTGCTCTGACCTCAGCTGCGGGATGTAGCTTTACTATTCCACTGTAACATTTGCTGCTACATCAGTGTTTACAGAAAGTCTATATTGATATAACTTATTGCTCTTTATGTACCAATGGCATTTTGTACTTTGCTTCACGTACTTTGGTTCAGGGCAAACACGAGGTATATCCACTTCTAGTTGGCAGGGAATTGTGAATTGGGAACGGGTAAAAAAAACCCAAACCTGACTGTCTTGGGTGGTGACTCAGACCCTGTTGGTTCAGCCCCCTCTTTGCTGGGATGGGGAGACTCTTCACTTTGTATGCCGAGTGTGCATGGCTACGCGTGATGGACTTCACGCCGGACAGTTTAACCAGACATCTAATCTCGCCCGGAGGGAAGAGCGTTTTTTACAGTGTGTGTCTTCATTCTCTTATTCATTTAGCTCTGTGTTTCTGCACTAGTGGGTAGGAATAAATCTTTATATTGTATTCTTTGAATAATGCTAGAAATGCTGTCACCCAAATTTATCATGTCCCTTATTACTGTATAAACATACGGAATTTCAAAACCAGACATGCAACTTGTAACAATTTGGGTATGTATATGAGAACAGCTCAGTGAACACACACTACTACATTGTAAAAGCTAATTTTTGTATTTATATTCTCTTTCTTATACTTTTTTTATTTCTTATACTTTTTAATGTTATCTTTCATTTTTTGTAGGAAATGGGACAAGTCATAACTACAAACAAGAAGATAGTGCTAATATTTCTCACATACGATGCCTGGCATAATGGCCTATATTCAAGCGCCCCCTCATAAATATGTGTACCTCAGTAGTGCCAACAAAAATTCTCCAGGTGTAAATCTTCAGCCTAGTGGTGGAGTAAGCAAGCAAGAGAAGTGGCTATATTCTCTTTTCCACACTAAGCATGTCTTGAGCAGCTCTGTTGGCTCAGGATTTGTGGAAAGGTTGATCAGCCTCACAACATGTGGAGATGCCCTGTGGTGTGAAAAACATAATTTTGCCTCCTGCCTACAAACGCAAACTACAATATCTGCCTCCAGATCCAAACTTTCTCAGCATTTGTGAAGCTGGGATAAGGCTTGGGGCTTGTTTCTGTTTCAGACTTCAGAGTTTTTCATCCTTTCCTTTGAACTCTGCTGACCCCATCAGTTCAAAGTGGACACTTTGAACATGTAAGCTTTAAAATTCTAATTAAACTGGCTGGCAAAGGAATGTGAAAAATCCCAGCAAGACTGTGGGGCAGGGATTGATAAAACTCGGATTTAGTTTGTAATTTAAAAGGCAGGTTGTGTTAGGATTAAGAACTGAAGCAAATTCTTGCTCCCTTGGAGCTTGTGTTTTCACTTACTTTAGCTGTAAGGACCAAGATAACTAAACAGCGGAAAGGAAGCTTTGTGCAATTGTCATCCAGGTGAACACAAAACCTTTCCTGCTTATCTTACTTGCTCAGCATCATGTCATGACTTGCTCACAACTACTTGACCATCCTGGAGACCAGGCAAGACCACTTCTTTTGTGACTCTCCTCTCTGACGGAGGCAGACTTAAAACAATTCCTCTCACCCAAACAAGGAATTGCTTTATTGCACACCATGGCTCAAGGAAGAGCTACCCTGCTTCCTGCTGCAGACCAGCTCGGCTACATTGTTAAGCCTTACCCAGATTAAATTGCACATTAAAATCCTGTGTGCCTTAGTGGGTCACAAAGGTAGGGCTTCAAGATGCCATCTCACTTCCCTCTGGGAGAGAATGGGGGAAGGAGGGGTACACTTGCTCACTCCCATCCTGCTCCAAGGCTCCCACTTTGCGGGATGGAGAGGAGCAGGCAGAGGCACCTGTCCTCCTGCCTTCCACCTTACAGCCACGTGGCTCTGGTAGGCTGTGGGCAACTCTCGTTCTGAGTGTTTTCATTTATTTCGGTGGGAAACCTCAGTGAGCAGGGCTATGTATATACGTAAAAGCTTTCTGACTCAGGACCAGCATTTGCAAAACACCCTTCAATATTCCTCCCAGTGTGACCCACAGGAAAATGAAAGTTACCTCTGATTTCTTGACTGGTCTCACTTGCCAAAGCCCCTAAATCTGTTTAGTTTACATTAAAAATGTAATCCCCAAAATCCCTTTCGATGAAATCTTCTTGACACATTGTGGCTCACTCAAGATCTTCCAGAAGGCGTTGGACATCCCAGGAACCAAGTCCAGATCATCAGGTAATATGAACTAGCATTGGTGAATAATTTTACTACGTCAGTAAATTTGCATGTGATCTATGGTAACTATGTGCCACCAAACAGTATTTCCTTCTTTTTTTTTTTTTTTTCCTTTCCTAGAGACAACTTGGACAAGGAAAAGCCGCATTTTGCTGAAGACTGTAATCTTTGGATCCTGAATTAAGGTAGTTGCTGATTCTCCACGAGAAACCCTGGGTGGCCGGTGCTTTTGGTCTGTGGAACAGTTTGAAACCCTGGGTCAGTGTTTGGTTCTGACATCATTACATTTAATCTCTAGTTTTACAGCATGATAGCGCTAAGGGCACAGCATTTGCCTCTGCTGACTACAGATAATAGAGACCGGGCACTGAAGTCTTGTGTGCTGCAAATTGCTCTAGCCCCCCTATCTGTTGCTGTACATTACACTCCTTACTCTCAAAAGAGTTTACATTTGTCTTCCTTGCATTTTTTAGAGGTGGCTCAAGACATTTCAGAAAACTGCATTTTAGGTGACTTATTTCCACAGATTCGCATTCCATTCCGGCTCTGATTCATTTGCCGCAGGAGATCAGCAAATCTGAAACTGCCTGCCGAAGTCTTCATGACTAAATCATATCGAGTGGGCACGCAAGTGCATGAGGCATGGCTGGGGCTTCAGGGCTGAGGCAGCTGGGGACTGTAGGAGCCGAAAGGAGAGATTAATAAACAAGGAGGCATCTGAGACTGTAGCCATGAAGGTGCTCCTCTGGGAGAAGGGAGGAGCTGGGTTCTTGCCCCTGCTCCTGATGCTCTTTATCTGATGACACTTAATTAAGAAATGCATAAGGAGTGCCGGGAACAGTGCCTTGTTTACTCTGTCACTGCCCCCTAACACTCGCTTTGCTGGTGCCCTGGTTTGAGGTAAAACAGGACCAATTTTGTTCAGTAACTTTACTTTTCAGCTAGGCCTCTTCTAACTGCTGAAATTAACAGCACGTTGTGCAGAAAACTGTTCGCTCTCAGAGTGATAAGCCCCATGTTTATAGCTGATGCCCAAACCACGACAGCTGGGTACCCAGGCTTAGACTGGATGGATGGAAAATAACTGTCCCCTTGCCTTGCCTCTGTGCGAGTGGGGGGGTCTATAGGAAAGGGGGCAGTGCTGGGAAGATGAAGTCGATTCCAGTTCCAGTTTAAGAGGGCTGGATCCCACCCTGGGGCTGGCTTAGGTAGGGAGGGTGACTCAGAGAACCTCTAAGTGAGGCAGGGAGGCCTCACCACCAAACTGCAGTGGTGGTGAGCAGGGAGCACCTCTGGAGAGTTAGTGGGGTTCCTGAGGGTGATCCCTGATTTACTTGCTTGGCTGTACCACCGCGCACATCAAAGTCCTGTTTCCCTGACGATGTGGCTCCCACCTGGGTTTCCTTTCCCTGAGTGCAGGCTGGTGTGACTACGAGGTGGGCGTTATTCAGACATAAGCTCAGGACACAGCCGAGGCCTGGGCACACAGAAGGTCCTCTCCTTGTGGCTGGACAGTGAAGCTGAATGAGGCTGCCCAACCAATGGAGCTGCACACTTACCTTAGAGGCAGACTATGTACCTTCATCAGCTGTGGGAAGTCAGGCTAGAAGGAGTGTGTTTAAACAGGACAGAGGAATTTCTGCCTTTGTCCTCCTGCATTTCATGATACTAAGTGTTTGTTGTTTTTTCTAAGACTAGGCACCCAACGGAAAGGCAGACAGCAGTGTAAGCAACTGAAGTCCCAGCTTTCCTCAGCCAGAAAGGGAGATGGTTCCTACTCCCAGAAAAAATGTCTGTTTTTCTGTATCACTTTGATGTTAACATCCAGAAAGCAGAGGCTAGTAGCCTGGTTTTACCCTTTCCCACTTAAAGGCAGCCTCGTCTTTTCCTGCTCTGCCTTGGCTAGAGTGTGGCTCAGCTTTGCATTCCCAAAGGTGGATCAGTGTGCTCTGGGCCCTGTTATAACACCCTGCTGGGACATGGGGCCCCAAGAAGAGGAAAGCTCAGTCTCCCACAGTGCTAAAGAGTATACTAAGTACAGGAACCCACACTATCTACTGCTTTCATTTAGTACTCTGATCTGTAAACTGTCATCATAACCCTATTTTTCCATCTTTCACCCTTCATTGACTTATTTGAATCTGATGAACAGTGAGCTTCTCAGGTAGATGACGAACTGTTTGGATGTTTCTCTTTAGAAAGACGCTTGCTCTTGAAGACTGGCTTTGGGTGTTTGGTGTCACAGGTGCAGTGGCTCAGGAGACCTTTCAGAGTAACCATCTGGTGCAAGACCAGTTGAACAAGATCACCAGGGCACAGCAAAATTTGATCTCATGCTGTTAAGACTTCTACCGGTCAACATGTTAGGTCTGCAAGCAGTCCTTCATAGTCTTTTCATTTAAAAAGCAGTCAGCACCTCTGGCCACCACAAAGCCAGTCACCACAAACCAGCATCTCTAACAACTCTTGTGTTGTTATCAGATGTTGAGTTGGCAGTTGACGGATGGTCTTGATGATCCTGATCCTGCCTCTCTACCACACGTGTATTTAAACTGTGTCTTAAGTTCCTGCATGCACCTTCTGTATTACATTAATTTTTATTTAAAAAATAATAATGGTTTGCTATCAAAACTCTAACTACTGCAATTTCCAGGGATACATCCATGACACACAGAGAGATATATGCCTGTACTAGGCAGAGGAGGCAGAGACACTGACCTACTTATTTAAAAGTGACACATCTGAATGCTGATCCCTGGATAAGATGAGAAGGACTCAGTAAAGGGAGGCCTGTAATATGTCCCATTGTTCCACCTTATGACCGGCAGCAAGAAGTCAGTGGTTAACACAGGCAGATTGTATCGCCCTTTGGTGCTCTTCAGAAGAACTTGCTGATCCTTCCTTGACTGCATGTAAAGTTTAAGTCCTGGTGTCCTCCTGCCCAAAGAGCAGGTGAAACTATGCCTCGGCACAGAGCACATGTTAGGGGCACTGGGATGCTGAAAAGTGCCCGCATTAGTGTGCCTAAAGGCTTCAGCCTATATCTTTCCCTTAGGAAACAAGTGAGGTGAACAGGTGCCTCATGTACTTCAAAGTGCTTCAAAGGAAGTTGAGCACTTAACTGCT
This sequence comes from Burhinus oedicnemus, assembly GCA_008921705.1. Lineage (NCBI taxonomy): Eukaryota > Metazoa > Chordata > Aves > Charadriiformes > Burhinidae > Burhinus > Burhinus oedicnemus. The sequence continues at coordinate 786,083 of VFFE01007085.1, forward strand.
ATGGCTACCTCACATATTTAGGAGCCTTAAAAAAATCCAGTTAAAAAATTTAAGTACTTGGAATTTCTGACTGCTAATCTGGAGTAAATTTATTGTACAGGTATTACAACAGAGTTCAAAATCCCTCTTTTTATCCAGGTTTCCAATTGAGTGTGTGTGTGTGAGAGAGAGAGAGAGAGTGTGTGTGTGTGTGTGTTCAGATTCTGCAGAAAACTCAAGCTGAACTGACCTCAATTATCTGCTGTTTGAATCATAGTGTTAACTTTTTTTCTGAAATGGTGGTATTGTTTTGTCAGCCCCTTTGCAGTCTGTGGCAGGAAAAGGCACCAATAAATCAAATTTATATCATATATTGTTCCCCAGGAACATCATGATATTATTATCATCTTAAATACTATCTTTTGTCCAAAAATTATGCATTTTTTTCCCTAGAACATAAATAAAAAAATTTTTTGTAGGCCAAAATCTCAGTCTCATTAGCAACAGCAATCTCTCCCAAAACTTGATACTAATGCTCATTGCACAAATGAAATATTATAGGATCATCTTTATCAACATATCATTCTGCAGAAGTGACAAAACACAAGTGATATAGTTGCCTGTGGATCTCAAGGTCTGTATATTTTGTACAGTTTGTTTTCTTTTTTTTTTTGAAGAAAGGGCATTCTAACCCAGCTAAATTCCTTGAATATGAACATACAGACTAGGTTTTGTATTAAAGCTTTTTTGTTGCTTTTTTTTCCTGTGGTGATTTCGCTGGCTGGAAATGCAGGAGTTAACTCGTTTAAATTTTGCATGAAGTCTAATAAGCCATCGGACTTAAAGTAAACAACAGTCCGAGTTACATAGTTTTCTTTTTATTAGCTGACCTTGCAAGCTAATAAATTCATCCTGTATTTTTCTGCTACTGCCAATTTGCAGCATACAGGAAACTAATCTTGTACAATAACTACCTTCCTGTACTCAGTTCTTAAATGGAGCCAAATGGATTGGTGGCGGAAGAGCTCCCCAGCAGTTCCTGCGAAACAGTGCTGAGCACAGCAAGACCTGACAGAGGCTGCTTGCTATTATTGACTTTGACAATGTAATTATGTTCTCATTTACCTCCCTAGCACTTAAGGAAAAAAAAAAACCCAACAAATAAATCCCCCCCAAGTACAACGACTACAACAATTTTAATGTCAAATTAGATGTGAGATATGTATTTGTAACATGCTAAATATATAGCAATAGCTCTGATTTTTGAGAGGGTAAAACGCGCGAGCAGTGGCCATTTTAGCACAAAGGTCTTTCATATGTATCTGGCTGCCGCAGCAACACTTTGTTCCAGACACAAAGGCTCATGCTCGGTAGTGAGTTAATAAAGGATCTGTAGTCAGATTAGAAACTATATATGCTCTTTAGCAGTAAAGACAGAATACCATTACCATAGTCTACTACAGTATACTGCAAACGAATCTAGGATCACGGATTTAGGGACTGAGCTCTTTCTTTCAAGTTTAGAGATGACCATGGGTATTTTGCATCCTTATGAGTGGTTTCATCTTGCACGCACCGACATCAGTTGCAAGAGCTACCGAAGGCTTCGCTGTTGCGAGGCCAAATGTAGGAGCAGAGCCCCAGTGTGCTGTAGCGCCGTGGACACATGCGGGTGGGGGGCATGTGCCTGCACAAAACTGATATTCTCACTTTGCCCCGTGTGAAGGGGACAAGACCTTCCAAAGGGAGGTCCTCGATTCAGTGGAGTGAGGTAGCTGTCTGGTCAATATGGAAATTAGTGTGGAAAAGCTTTATTTTTTTGGATCTGACATGAAGTGTTTTTACAACTCGCGCCCCTCTCTCCAACCCCCCTGCCCCCCACCAAAACCAAGAAAAGGACCCATTGAAACAAACCAGAACAAACTACTTGAATGACATTTTTGAAAAACATGTTTGGTTATATATATC
>VFFE01007085.1:788049-940282 GCA_008921705.1 Burhinus oedicnemus
CCCCCCCCCCCCCCCCCCCCTAGTTCTTGATTATGCCTGACTCCTGCTTCATTTGCCCTCTCAGAAAAGGTTAAACACTAAGTATGGTTCACATATTGCTCTCCAGGGAAAAAGACCATGATAGCTTCCGAGCTGTGGCTGTCATTATTGTGAAGCATTTATGAGAAATCACACAAGCTACTCCGCTAAAATGGCTACATTTCTCTGCAGCAACCTTTATTTGGGCTCTGTACCAGCTGTAGCTGTGCATACAGCTGGGTAGATAGAAAGAGACAGAAAATAGAAATGAGTTTCTTTCTGGGTCTTCTTTTAATTTGTGATTTCTTTTAATTTATAAAAAGATAACTGGAAGCTGATCTCAGCTCCTAGAGCTCAGTATTCCATTTCAAATTAAAAGAAAATGTGTTTTATACACGCAGGTCTTGGGCAAAGGTTTTGTGATCTGTTAGGTAAAACAGTTCATTCAAGAGAAACGAGCGATTTGGATAGAGGTTTTCTCAATTAGTGACTTAATGGACATTTGCTATTGCGTTTAATGCGATGTCCTCTTAAAAACTCTCGACAGGAACAATTGCTGGTGTGACTCTGGAAATGAGACAGTTAATGATGGTTAGGAAGGCATCCTGTAGATAAAACTGAAACGTACACCATTAATTTAATTCAAATATGGGAATATTTGCTCTTAAGTAAAGGTATCTACAATACATTGCTGCCTTAATCTTCACCCTTTAACCTTCATCCCTGAGTGTCTTTTAGCTCCCAGAGCAAGTGTCTCAAATGCATGTACTTTGCTTTGCAATCAGGGTGGCCTGAATCCACACTCAGACACTAATGGCACCATAACTCAATCCCCACACTTCCCGGTTCATCCACATATCATGTCCATCCTGACTGAGACAAGGGCTCTGTAGAAGATGTTATGTGATCCTGTAATTAAAGATAATGTAAAAATCAGACTGCACAAGCAATGTTAGTTCTGGTCTTTCTCAACCTTTGAATTGACTATGCATGCTTAATATTCTTTAAAAGGCATAAGGTTTTTTTACTTAAAAATAAGCAGATAAAACACCCACAGGAAAAAGCAGCCTGTTTCCCATAGAAATCTAATCAGACAGAATAATACTAGGTTCCGATCTGGGATTTACTAAGCAGGGTTCAGGCTCCTGACTCCCTAGGTTTCTGTTGTATCATCTAATGAAAAAGCCGGTGGCAACTGTGAGCCCCTAAAGGCTGTTTAGGTAGCTGACTAGACTAGTGTGGAATTGGACAATGAAATACAGCCACACGCTGCACAGACATGTCCTCTGGGCTCAGTTTCTAGTTCTGAAAAAGAGCATGCTATAGGCAATCCTCCCTATGCAAACAGAATGTCTCCATCCTTGTTCTCCTCCTACCCAGTGGTCATTCAACACAGCTCCTGTCCTCCACCTCAGTTTCCTTCTCTCCAAATCATATGGCCTGTTGGCCCACCTTTTGTCACCTTCTTCCACTCTTCCTCCCTGCCTCTCTACCCAGCTCTGTTTCCCACCCCCAGCTCACATCTCCAGGTGCAGATCTTCTCCTGGCCTGCAATTCCCACTTGCTGCTCCTCTGCCCCTCATCTGGCACCAGCTTCCCCTACACTTGGAGGCCATCAAGAGAAGAAGAAATGGGAGCTCACTCTCTGTACCAGGGACCACCTCTTGCAGCTGAGTGCAGCAGCCCTCCTTGCAGGTGAAAGTCTAGTAGTGATCCCAGAGGTTACATTGCTCTGCGAAAAAGTGCAAACACAGTTTGACCACGTGGAGGACCTGTGATGGAAAGCTCGGTGAAAATGGACTCTTCAGTCCATCCAAAGCTGCTGAACTCCATCACAATCCTCATCAACTCAGTGCAGTCCTCATAAGATCAAAATTTCCCAGATTCTTTTACGACACTGGAAGTTTTCTTGGGGATAGCAAAAGACAGCGGAACAACTCAACTCAAAGGCATTTCAAGCCTTCACTCTGAAGTACATGAAAAAGACTAGAGATTGACAGTAAAATGACTTTAAAATTATTTTCTAAATAGGGAAAATTGTGTATTTCCATGATACTGTTCTTGGAAACTGTCAAACCCTTAGCAGAAAAGTGCCCCGATAACTTTCATGGGGCAAGTGTATAATGTATATCTGAAAAATAAAAACCATAAAACTGTATATCTGAATGGCTCATTTGATAATTCACTGAAAACATTATCTTGTAATGGGTATTTGGGCAACTTTAAACATAATTTGCATTCGGTTTCTGTCTATAATATTTATAGAACACTGTTATGGATGGATTCATTTGCACATGGCTACAGGAGCTGTATCGTCACACCTGTCAGATTTATTGTACACATGTTCAAGATGCTATCTATTTAGCTTTCCCTGAACCTCTAAGACACACATGTTTACTTGTTTTTGTACAGTTCCTTCTTTATAGTTCACTGCACTTTCCCTCTATACTTTTCAAATCCTGCAATATCTTGTTTAATCTGAATTGACAAGAACAGAACACTGTGTTCTAAGTGGAACCCTACCAGGGAAATGTATTATTCTCATCATTATCACTGTCTTAGACACCGTGAAAACCTGCCGTGAATGCTATTCTAGGGGCTTATTTAACTTCTTAGAGTCAGGAACAGAGAGGCACTCCCTTCCCTGTCTATCAAACCAAATTCTGTCTCTCTGTTTTAACCGAAACCATATCTTGGGTGCACAAGTTTCTAATCCGTTATTTTCAAAGGAATAATAGTTCAGTTGTCTGCTGGTTTGAGTCAATCTTATTAGCTCAAATGAACAGTTTTGCAGTGCTATAGGTAGATTTCTTCTAGCATTTCTGAATTTCTTAAGTAAACCTGTGTCTGCTTTGACTAAAAATGTGATCTAACTCATAATTATTCATCGAATAATTTACATGGACCCTGAAACTCACTACCATTTACCCACCAGTATGGGTATTTATTACTCCAAATTGCACCTAATTTATTCATAGTCATCGGTGGCAAAAAAATCCATTAACTTTCCTTATTTTACTGTGTTAACATCATACCATATTAAAACTATTTTAACTGCTGAAAGACCCCCAAACACAGGGGACTTTATGGAAAAGAGTCAAAAGGCTATTCATAACAGTGAGTTAAGAATAACTAAGGAGATCTGAGACTCTGTACTAATGATTTCAGGTATTTAGCTAGATGTCTTGGACTAAAACCTTTATTTTTTTGTACCTTGTTTTGGCACCGGTGCAAAAGAGCATGAAATGCTGCCATTCCAATTTAGTTGCATTTTATCCTCCTTTTGCTGAGTTGTACGTGATTCAGCAAAATGCAGATAATCTGGCCTCTGTACTTTTCCCGTTGACCCTCATTTTCAGGTACTGTGGCAGAAGGACAGATACATGTTTCTTCCTCTGTGGGCAGTTAAAAACAAGTCTTTCTTTGAATGCTGAAGGCTGACTCTCTCACTTTCAGACTTCTGAGACCTACTGTGAACTTAGCAAGTCGTCTGTGGTGGGGAACTGATCTGTCACAACACATGAGGATAAGCCCCATCTGTGCTCCCTGAAGCCATCAGTTTGGAGTTGCTCTAAGCTAGTATATTTCTGCTTCCCTACGCTGGGAGTTGTCCAAGATATTGGATAAGTAAGAACTGTGAGGCTGCTCTCTTTGGTCCATAACTACATTTATTAAGTTTTCGTTTCACACATGCTCTGTGACGATGCTTCCTGTCCTGTCCTGCACGAACCTAATCTCCCCTTGCCCTGGAACAGCATGGATTTTCTGTATCTCACAAAGGAAGGCTGAGAAACCTTGTTTGTGTATTTGAAGACCCGTTCCCTACTAGCCAAGACCGTCATTATCAGAGATAAAATTTTGGCACTCTCAGTGGTAAAACTCCTACTTCAGGATAATTTTCTCTCCTGATCTATGCTGCCTTCTTACTTGGGTCTCTTGTTCTCTGTAGATGTTTGCAAGGAAAGATGACAGCAATATTTTTTGAAGTTCAATTTAGTTCCCGATGGGATCTGCAAAATCTGCCAGTACCTGACTATTTGGTGCCCTGAAGACAATGTTCTGATAACTCAAGAAAATGGATGAAATGCTGTTGAAATGCACAACATGGGACGAAATCCTGGGTGCAGGCCATGGAGTAGCTTCGAACTGGGTGCCGTGGTTAAAAAAGATGTTTACCTGTGGGTTATACAGAATATTAGAATGAAGAAAATGCATGTAAACACGCAAGAATTTTTATTGTTTAGCTGAACTACACTTCTTACTCTCCAAGATATCACAACACTTTCTAGAAACAAAACAATATTCCCTTCAGTGTTGAGCACTGATATGAATGTATGATAAGGTGTTATGACTTTCTGGAATCACTGCAGTAAGTTGTGAATTATTCATGAAATTAAAAATCCCAACTAATTCACAGCATCAAACAGTGCTGGCAAGTGGCATATAATGCTGGAAGAAAAAACATACACTACATATTAATCCAGAAAAACCTTTCTTATCCCTTAAATCACTGGACACATACTGTTTTCCTCAACCTCAGGCATGCTGGTACTTTAAGCCTTTAGAAGTGAATTTTTTTCACATATCAGAATTTAAATATTGTGATTCTGTGCTGTGAATAGGTTACACTATAAATGGCTCAGAAACTAACAATCAAAAAGTCTTGGGAAAAACCCAAAAAGTTGTCAGTAGAGATTCACACCTGCTTTTATATTATTTTTTCTGTAAATAAAGCACAGATACAATTTTTTTCCTTATTTTTGTAATGAAAAGAAGTGTTAGTAGGTGCAAGAAAGGAGTAGGGAAATCATGTAAACAGTTTGATCAGTAAACATGCATATTTTGCAGGAAAGTCCTTGTTCAGATTCAGTTTCAAAACCCTCAAATGTAGAGAATACTGGCATTTGTTGCAAATTGAAAATGAATTCCACTTTTGCATAGCTTTCATCTTAAAAGTGGATCATTTCCAATAGAGGTGGGTCAGCTCTCAAGCCAAATCATTATAACTGATCTTTTTTTACTTTGCAGGGATTTGCAGGCAGTTTACTGTTTTGTGAATGTTTGCTGAAATACGAAAATCCTGAAAGGTGAAAAACAAAACTGGGAAAATATTACGAAAACTATTCAAATCTTTACACAGCCTCACTCTCTTAAAGGATGTATATGCTGCCATTTACAGTCCTTTATGGATAATAAGTAATACATATTCTGGATCTGTTCCACAACTGTTTTACTCAAGGGTGTTACTAACTGCTTGAAAAATCAGTGGAGGTATATTATCATAAAACCAGAGCTCTGCTGTGGGGAGTCAGGTTCATTTTCTGTCTAACACATAAAAGTAATATAAACAGATGTGTGCTTCCATTATATCAGATCTTTGTATTCTTTATGGAAAAAATGAGCCACCATTATTCCAAGTAAAAGAGCAGTTACCTTTACTCAATTACTCCTTTCCCCAGTTTTCTGAGCTCCTCAGGAACATACGCACACATCCTGAAATCGCCCTTTTGCAGCTCAGTGCACTTTCTTTCATGTTCATTTTTCTTCTTTCAGTCTTTTGCTCCAGAAAGAGGCACTTCTCTGGAGTAGCTCTTGTCTTTTCAACATTAGGACACTGGACAAATGATGAGTGGTACCTGATTTGAGGACGATGTCCTTATCAAAAGTCAAATCTTTGGGAAGAGCTTCAGAAGGCTAATACCAACTCTTAATCTTCGAGATTTGCTTTTTCAAGTGTCTTCTTACTTCAGGGTGCTCAGTTTTGAGTAGGGAAGTGAAAAAACTCTACAAGGTACTAACTGGTGGAAAAGAAAGGAACTCATAAGGGCTCACAGATAAGAGCGTACAACTGCCAACTACTTCCCAGAAACCTTTTTTTTTTTTTTTTGATATAACACATTAACGAATTCCATGTGCTTTGACCTAGGCTATTTTGGAAATCCTGGGCTTCTGAGAATTGTTCATTCAGCCCTATCTAGGCCAGAGTCAGTAGGATGTAGATGCTGGTATATCAAAGCAAATCTAGATGCAGAAGCACCCCTGGAGCTAGGTGCTGCTTGAAAGGAGAGTAAGGAAAGGCTAAAAGAGTATTAGGAAAGAAAAGGGCAGAAAAGGAGCTCTGATAACATGCCTGTTACGAGGAACTGGAGACCTTTCTTCATCAAATGCTGCCATCTGCAAAGCAGAGTGCTGTGATAGGGAGACAGAGACTGTAGTCAGCACCCCATGCAAAATGCTTGCCTTCAACAAGCTTGGGCGAGCTTTCTCATCGTTGTTATTTGATGTGGGGATCTGACTGGAGAGAATGTGTCAGGGCAATCAGAAACTACATCCCCAGCAACTCTGGATGGTACAGAAATATTGCATACAGGCAATCACACTCAAAGCAGAGCAGAGTTCTCCTTGCAGCTCAGTTCCCATGGCTTCATATTTGTCTCACTTCTTTCGTTCTCTGCTTCCAGAAGACATTTCTAACAGAGCAGTTCTCACCCTTCTCTTCAACAGCAGGCCACTGGACAAATGCTACCTGGCCCCTGGTTTTCATATAATGTGAATATGAGAATTCAAATTTTTGTAGAAACTGCTGCAAAGGAAAACTTTGAACATTATTTATGTGCTATTTCACAGTATAACTGCAAGGAAAACTACTTCTGTTAAGCATTCAGACTATTTTGGGGAGAGCTGAAAGCCTTGTTTGAATCTTTTTGTGTTTTCTGGGTAATAAATATCTCCCTGCAGAAAGACAACTTACGTGTTTATGTATACAATTACTGTCTTGCTGCTTCCCAACTATCTCATCTACCTAAAAGCAACTGAATTTCCCAAATATTTAATCTATTCTGGGAAAATTAAAATGGAAATTATCACATCTGGAGTCATAGGAAAAAGTATTCCAAATGTGTAGAAATGAAAACTGTTATCATAGCAAAAAGACAAGGGAGATGCCTGCACTGGAGCAGCTCGTGTAACCTGGCTAATGTAGGCACGGGTAACAGTATGCTGTGTGGCAGGACGGAGCTCAGCTGAAAATGACATCTGCACCCTGGCTAAAAGTCGATCTCCTTCCTACAGTGACTGCTGGGATGAAGTGTTTCAAGGAAATTGGTACCTGTACACTATTTTAATGTGTATCTGTAAATACATCTTTAAACTGCAACACAAATGTTCCCTAGGAACAGGAGTTAGAACAGGTACTTGTTTTTCCAGTTTCCTTGCCATTTTAGTTGCCATTCCTCAGCTAGTGCACGAGGAGAGTCATCACGTAGAGAGCACCTAAAACATCATGAACTGTAGGGGAGAGAAGAAGGGTTGGAAGAAAAGCAGCTGAAGAGCTGTTTTAGGAACTTAGGTGGCCATGTTTGCAGACAGCTGTGAAAGCAGTGTTGTGAAGGGGTACTTCTCCAGTGAATTTGGAAAAGGGGAAAAATGCCTGCATCAGCCTGGAGGCAGAAGATACTTACTGTGTTCCAGTTGGCTTGGAGCACCTTTTCTTGCATGTGACAAAACCTAATGTTAATTTTCCCTTCACTCGCATGGTACAGAGATCACACCTTCTAGAATTGTCCTGTAGGTTGTCTATTTTAGTATGAACCCCAAACGTTAACCCTGTGGGTGGTGGGAAAGGTATATGATATACAGGAGTTTGCAAGTGTTCCTTTTTTTTTTTTCCTCATAGTCCACCTATGCTTCGAACCTCGAATCCTGTTCTCGTTTGTTTAGGTTAGCACTGAGAAAGCAATACTTTGCCTCTGCTTTTTGTTAGTGAAGAAATCTGCTCTCAGCAGACCTAACTGCTCTATCCAGTTCTTAACAATGATTATGCTGATGATGACATTCAGCAGTGTTGTTTGCCACTATGCTTTAGTAGTTCAGAAATGATATAACCGTATAACTTGTTTATTAGAAATGTCTTTATTTTCTGAAAATAAATGTTAACCCTGACCCAACTGAAACTACTCAAGATGTTCCTTTTCTTTCAGGGCTTTACTTCTACTATAGATCAATCTAAGAAATGAACAGAAAGATGTAGAATATGTAATTTAGAATTACTTTTTTTGCACTAGTAATTTTAATTTTTCCAGTGCAAAGAGTCTTTTCAGTTATAGATGCACTAAACCTTCTTGGCATGACCACAGTATTATTCACCAGTGTGTGCCAGTTTGAATTGACATGGTGTGTGACGTACTTTGAACAGGAGCGGGCTGTGTTTAACAGAAGGCAGACGTGGGCTACCGTGATGTGTAATCTGCAGGTCTAATTTCTGCCATCAATCAGACTATTCACCAGGAAATTGAGCCATGCCATGGAAGCCTATTTTTATTTACTTTGAGGGATTTCAGGTGCTTGATGTGTAGGGAGCTGTTAAAGGTGAGGATTTCATTAAATACTTCTCTTTCCTTCTATTCTTGGTTTGTTAGAGCCATAATCTCACAGCTGGAGAAGGTTTTCTCTCTTCTTCTTCTTCATTTTTTTTTTTTTTAAAATCATCATTTTGAAAGTTAATCTAGCTCTGAGAGGGAATAGCCAGCATATCCCCTTAACCATAGGCTCAGATGTTCTGCATTGACTGCTGTTTTGACATTCTTGGATGGAAATCCATTGCTTAATACTCAAATGTGATGCACATACTGGTTCTCTGGCATGCCTTCGCCTATAACCATCTGTTGGGGTGGCACTATGCCTACTCAAAAAACTTTCTGCCAGTTTCAAGAGGGCATAGGTATTAACCAAATATGGATTTAGAAAGATAGCTAGCAAAATCCTAGAGATGTCATTTTAGCTGGAGACTATTCCTCTTGCTGTTAGGCAATCCCAGAGTGGGTCCATACCTTTCAAAATAAGCCTTGCAGGCACACTGTAAGCTTGTCCCAGACACAACTGTTTATACACATATATACAAAGGTAAACAAATATTATTAACTAGAGAATATCTATGTGTTCATTTTTCTCTGACAGAATGATGCAGATTTGGAGAAAACTCCTTTTCAAAAACCAGCCACTGTAAACAAACAAATTACTGTCTTTTTAAATAAATGTAGCTGTTTCTCATACCTATCTTGTTTTAAATTTAATGCATTGACATTAGACAGATACTGTAAAAAAAGATTTGGGAATTTTTACTTGAACAGCAATTAGGGATCACTTGAAAGATATCTGTTGCTGAGTTGCTCAGAAAAGCCACATCCTTTGGGTGAATTTTGAACACAAAAATATTCCTAACAAGTAAAACCTGAGTCAGGTTGCATATGAATGCAATTGTAGTTTGAACTTTGCAAAGCTGTTATCAAAAAGTAAGGTGCCATTTTAAGAGGAACTTCAAGACTTGTAGAACAAAAAATTTGATCATGAGCTACTTTTATTTGCAGCTTGTAAGAGAAGCAGGACCTACTGGTATTGCTAATGCAGAAGACTTTGGTCATGTAGGTGATGAATAAGTAACAGCTAGTATTAATAAATATTTACACTGCTTATATCTCCATCTGTAAAGAGCAGTTTACAACCATAGGAAAATAAAATTCCTATCCGGCTGAATCTAAAATAAATTGTAACACATGAGAAAATAACATGGACAAGTTGGAAAGCAGATGGGGAGGAGGCTAAGAAAGTGAAATAGTGGGAAAGGGAGAGAAAAAGTAAAACCAGGCTTGCCACAGGACAGAACGATATGACCTCCAAGACAGAAGCAAAGAACCTGAAAATGATGTGGAAAGAAGGAAGGTTATAAAAAGACTGGGAAAGCAACATGCACGTTACTATAGAGAATAGGCAAATAGGCTCCTCCATGACATTAGCAACAGGACATAAATGGGAAGGTGAGGTGCAAGAGTCTGGGACAAAATGATTGCAGAAGCACAAAGTTGTAAAAGAGAACTGAAATTCCTTTCTTTTCCATTGGAGAGAAGATATGCTTTATAAAGCTTATAAAAAAGCTGAAGGCAGAAGAATGGGAGAGAGATTATCACGGAGTGAAAAACTAGTAAAAATAATCATAGAATCATAGAATTGTTTATCATAGAATCATAGAATCGTTTAGGTTGGAAAAGACCTTTAAGATCATCTAGTCCAACCATTGACCCTACTCTACCAGGTCTGCCACTAAACCATGTCTCTAAGCACCGCATCTACACGACTTTTAAACACATCCAGGGATGGTGACTCAACCACCTCCCTGGGCAGCCTGTTCCAATGTTTGAGAACTCTTTCCATGAAAAATTTTTTCCTAATGTCTAGCCTAAACCTCCCCTGGTGCAACTTGAACCCCTTTCCTCTTGTCCTATCGCTAGTTACTTGGGAGAAGAGATCAGCTCCTATTTAGGTTGGAAGAAACCTTTAAGTCCAACCGTTAACCTAGCACTGCCAATAATAATAGACATATCCCAACATGATGGGTCTGAAAGTTTCCTGCCCAACCAGAAAGTTCCCAAGAAAGTGGAAAAGCTTGCTCTTATAAATCCAGACATTCACCAAAGAGATGGACATGAGAACATTTCCAGTCAGCTACTGCAAAAGTGAAATTTAAATATTAACTGAGGATTTCTTTAAGCAGCAGACATTGCAAGGTCTGTGAGCTCTTCTCTGGAACCATTTACGTGCATACCACTCTTTTACAATACTGTGATAACTCTGTGGTCATCATACCTGCTCTTACATGTAGAATAAGCTTGTAAAAACCAGGGCCAAGATATGATCTTTACCTGCTCTTTTACTTGGCCTGAGCATCTCCTTTTACACACTTTTTTCCTTCTTGTACTAGTTTTGGCCTTCCTTTCTCAAGAGCTGACTACCCTTCACACCATCCCTTCCAAAAGGCTGCAGCAGCATGTTATCTTTGTATTTGCTCTGAAGAAAGTCAGTAGAACAATTCGAGCACTTGCTATTAAGACAATAATTACCTGCCTATCGCAACAGACTACATCTACAGGCTCCTACTATGGGCTGGGACTTTGCAGTGCTGCGAGTCATACGAACACAGAACAAAGAGATTGTCCTTGAAGCACAGCAGTTATAACCTAATTGCCTCTTAAAAGCATGTATGTGTTCCAATATTTCACCATTGCTGAACTGGGCTCTAATTCTGAGTTTCAGTGTTTTCCTTTTCTTGGCAAGAGACTGAAAGCTGTATTTGTTCTTTGGGATGTAGCTTCCCTCTGACAGAGGCTTGGAAAAGAGGGTCAGGATTTGGTGCAACCGGTAAAGCACCCCATGTCTTTGAGTCAAGAGCACACACCCAACGCCGACACTTCTGACTGATCTCTTGAGTGCAGCAGGGTGCATGAAAGGGTACACCGACTTACGAGGAGAACATCATCTGGCTATGAAGAGAGCTGACAGAGAGAAGTCCCACAAGGGCACAGTGTCTGTTGTCCGTGGGTCCAAGAATAAAGGTAATGAAGAGTTTTGGTAAAGCGGCAGGTGCAAGTGCTTATTGCTGTATTTACAACTGTCCTACTGTACAGTCTTCACAGAGGGAAATATCCAGCAACAATGAAACAATTAAACATTGAAAAATGTCGAATCTTGTCCTCCCTTGAAAAGAATAAGTAGAAATGTCGAGAATATAGAAGAGGTGATTAATTTGTCTTGACCCCTGAGACGCAAACATGGAATTCATCTATGAGAACAGGTGCCGTTAATCCAATATTATTTCTTGTTATAATCTATTTGCCTTGACCTATCACATCCTCATAAACCTGTATTGAAATAAGTCTGTTTTAAATTCCCATTGGATATGTTTGACAAAAGGGTTTATCAACAGAGGAAACTAGAAGCTGTAGCTGAGCTGGGAAAAAAAAGAGCATATCAAAGTTAGAATGTGTAACTTTTGATGGTGTCTGAAAATGTTTACAAATCGATTTGCAGCTTTTGGAAAAATTATTTCTTTGTAAAGAGTATAGAGTCAATAGGAATCCAGTGACATCTACATTAGAATGATTATAAAGACAAAATGATTTCTTAAAAAATAGGTATATATATATCGATACCCTTATCTATGTCTTTGGCACAGCTCTGCATAAAGGTACCTCTGATTTGCATAAATATATTTGATTGACTTATGTGATTCTAAATTATAATTTAAAATAAAAGAATTTTACATTTTCTTAAATCTTGCAAGGGAAAACATCCTTAAGGTGAAATTTTTTCTGTTTTTGAAAGATGAAATCACTTTCCAGATAAAAGGAAAGAAAAAGGAGAGTCACTTTTGTCTCTAAATTACGGCTCCGGGCCTTCTAACAGCTGCATAAACTCAATTCCCATTTGTAACCTACAATTGTTTATTCTATGTCAAAAATAAAGTATTAGCTACAGCTCTAGAAACATGCACTGACAAAGTTAGCAAGCTATAATTAATTCAATTCATTATGGTATTCCTATCTATAACAATGTATGTAGTTCAATGTTTCACAGTGTTACAATAGTCAGTAGAGTTTTTCATGCCAGGTGAGAGGGCCATAAACTTTTGCAATCTTGGTCCATCGAAGGTTGGGAAAAACAGAATATAAAGGTTTCTCTAAACGAGCACTCTTACGTGTTACACAATTATTCCTTAATGTTTAAAAACAAGTCAGAAAGGCAGATCAAGAAAAAGTGGTTGCGCTGCAAAGCAAGTGCAATTATAAAGCCCAGAAGTTTTTCAAATGGGTATTTATGGTGGGCTCAGCACAGTGGTGAGCTATACCGTAGACCCTGGGAACATGAAGAAAGATATATATTCCTAAAATCGTTACAAAATTTAAAAGCACTTGGACTCCTGTAGGACTGTTGTTGGGGAATGGTATGTTTCTTTACTAGAAGGTGGCTGCCAAGCAGGATCACTGACTGCTTAATCACCCTTGTATTAAAGCTGAGACACATGAACTGAAACAGTTATTATAGGGAATAATTAGAGATCAAATTAAAAGCATTAGAACTGGCAATAAGATCAAAGCAAAGCATTCCCTGTGAGAAATGGACACGATGTTGCTCAGAACAGGTAGAAGTGAAGATTTGCAGTGAAGATTGTATTCTTTAAAGTGAACGTGCTTAACAACAGTTAAGGTACAACGAATGAAAGCTACACACAAAGAGAGAGTTGGATAACAAGGGCAAATACCTGCTTGCAGCAAATGTGAGGGCAGGTGCACAACACCGGCAAGGGGAAGGGACTCCATTTTGAATAAAACCCGAAATTTTGCAAAGCAAAAACCGGCAAATCCCAAGCAAACCCTGCAGACTCTTAATTTAAAAAAGGAAAATACACAGCAAGAATATCACAAAGATCATCAGTTCAGAGACTTGTTGTCTAAAAAGAGAAAGTATCTGATGATTCCCCACCCTGTGGGGAAAGTGGCTGCAAAAGCTGGTGATGTGAGGAAATAAGAAGTCAAGGAATACCTGGACAAGCTGGTTGCCCTTCATGCCAGAACTGATAGTTCTAGATCATCTAGAAACAGTACTAGCTTTTAAAGACAGGGTAATTGGCAGTCTGTTAAGATAATACCTCTCTCAGTTGTACCAAAAATGTGTGTATAACTGCTGTGTGTTCTCCCTTTGTAGATACGATAATGAGAAGACAATGAAAAGATAACGAAGTTGAGAGTTTGTTTCTTGGTACCGTCCAGAATGCTGTGTGAGCGCCTGTGAAAATCACACCTCCCTCCCCAGTCCTGAGGGCAAAGGGACATGAATAAACAACACGTGCAGGTCCAGGGGACGGATCCCCTGGCAGTAGTCAGGCTGGGGAGGGAGACATTTTCAGAAGAACACCAGAGGAGATCTGGGATTTTGAAGCATTAGTTACCTGATGTGTCCTACAGGAGGGAGAGAACACTTTCCTTTTTGAGACTGTCAAGTTGTCTTCCCTGCTTTATCAGGTTGTATTACCTGACTGGATCAGGTGGTAATGATTTCCATTTGATTTTCAAAAACAGTAAGAAGTCAGCGCAGCAGTGGGTGCTGACTGCTGACTGTCACAATACAGAACAGTACAAAGCACAGCATCTGGTAACCCTGACCCATGTCATATCTCTAGTTCAGGAAATAAAGACCAGTATATTGTGCTTGCATGTGTCATACTTACCATAATGACCGGTACTATTAAAATAGTAAAAATTTAATCAATGTATATATATCAAAACAAATTATTTCAGGGAAGCAATAACTGCAGTGGCACATATCATGTTCAATACCTAAATCAATTCTATTGAGCTGAGCTAACAATAAATAAAATTTGCAGAATCAATTCCTCTACTGGAAATGAAATCATTAACATTCAAATACAAAAGCACGTGCCATTTATATGATTTCTTTTGCCAATTTCTGTTTATTTGACTCTAGGACGTTCCTATCTGGTATCTAAGGACACCGTCCCCTTATTTATCCTTAACATGTTATGTGAAGCAAAGCATTGTGAATGAGGTGCATCCCATAGCACTTCTGGAACAGATTATGTTGCTATTGTGTAGATCTGGGTTTAAGAAAGATTAATAAAGCTTCAGTATGTTTAGGGCTTCTGGAGTCAGAAGACATGATGGTGGGGTAGGCAAGAATAGTCGAAGAATTAACCTGAACTGAGTATAAATAAATAGGCAGGTTTTTAGGTGCTGAGTTTTTCCTGAAGCATCGTCATTTCTACTTCACATTTCTTTGCACAACGGAAGATGCAGTGCAGACAGCACACAGACGAGAAGGGCTAGAATGTGGCATGGAGGGATCTTCTCACCACAATGCTCAGGGGCCAGGCACAGAAGCTTTACAGTCAGGGACCCAATATCTATGGCAAGACTGGAGAGGGAAGAGTATGGAGGAAGGTAGGGTCAAAACCAGATGGACAGCAAGAAAATAACAACAGTAAACAAACTATTGCACTTGCTGCACAGACTTTTACTCTGTGAAAAGTGTCAGTTTGATTATACTGCTCATGGGGGTAATGAACTGTTCTAGCAATTCTGAAATGTTTCTGGTAGGGACACACACAGAAAACTGATCATTTGTCATGACCTCTGAATGCCAGGATAACTGTTGGATGAAACATCCTGTGTCAATCTTGCTACCTTCCAAACTGCCATGATCCCATTTAGGACTACTATCTTGTACTGTGAGAGGAAATAGAACACGAGGGTCATATTTCAGGAGAAACTACTCTGTGTGTAGTCAAATATCTCAGGAATACAAGAGAGCTTCAGAGGACTTTTGCACATATCTCTTCCTTGAAACTCTTTCTTCCTACAAAATCATTTATTTCTAATGAAATGTGTATGCATGAGTAGTAATACTGCAGTCAGATCCTGTGCAACTGTTTTAAATCAAAGCCATTCTTCAGAAAAGAACCTCCTTTTCCTAATCTTGCTTCTCAAAATGACTGCACTACCTCATTTTTATGAAGTGAGGGATCTCTTTTAGCCAACTAAAACTTTGGTTTATAGTCTGGTAGAGACTCTTTTACTATTTCTGTAATCGGTAGAGAGATGTGAATTATCTCTTGGACATGCTTATTTTTTTTTTCATTGACTGTAAAGGGAGTTGATTCAACTAGCTTTGATTAAATGCCTAGCTTTTAAACAGCTAAAATTAAGCTTTTAAAGCCATTTGACTACAAAGGTAACAGGATTCACTGAAGAGATGTGTGCTTTAGAGACCCTAAAATCAACTACTGGTAGAGTCACACTTCTAAAACTGAACCAGTAAACCTCTTCAAGTAAAAACAAGTGCCTTAATTAAAAAATTACTATTAAAAAAGTTAAAGAGACACTTAAGCTTGAATTTTAGCTAACAGAAAAACACCAAAACTGATCATCTCTTAGTCTGCTTTGCAACAAAGCGAGCAAATGGGTGTTTTTTCATTTCTTCACTGTCAGAAGAAATAAAGCGATAAAATGAAAAGATAAACTGGAGCAAAGATAGGGAGGCTTAGTGCGTTTTGTCTTGTATACAAGTGAAGACAAATTCAACACCAGTAAAAATTCAGAGGGCTGTATGAAACCTAGCTGTGTTAAGCCTAGCTTAGAGTTATGTACAAGAGCGACCTACAGTAGGCAGCTCTGGTTAGCAGGCTGTAGGTACTGCACACTGCTGCCTTGAATTTATATGCTGCAGCAGTCTTGACGCATAAGGTAGGTAGGTGGTCTGCGTATGAATCCTGCAGCTTTTCCGGATGCCGCCCATATCTGCACTGCTCTTTGCTCCCCACTGTGTTTGACCTAGTACACTTACTACTTTCAATCTTCACTTTAGAAAAGAGCTAAGAAAATGAAATTCACGTATGAAGACAGAGTTGCAATACAATACAAGCCAAGAGGCAGGTATCAAGAAAAGAAGGTTACCGTTTCTCTTGTCTTTTGCTAAGGGACAAGAGAAATAAGGGGCAGATGTGGTTCTACCTGAGCAGGGGATGCATCTGGAAAAGCGTGCTATTGGGATACAAAATTAACTCTGTGGAGAACAGAACCAGACACACAGAGACACACATGCAGATTCTCTCTCCCCTTCTCTCCTTCCCCCTATGTCCCGCACCTGACTGCGTATTGCTTTGGCCTCTCTCCAGCTGCAGCAGAAGGGAGCAGAAACAGGGGACTCCCAAACCTCTCTGCACCGCCTGGTAACTCCATATTTGCTGAAACTGATTGGACAAATTCTTCTGAATTTCAAGTGCCCTTTGAGCTCTAAGGCTTCAGACACATGCAGGAAAAGCCAAGCTGATATGAGGATTGATGTTGTTGTTGCCTAGCGTACGGCTTCTCCTCTGTAAACATCCCTGTCACAGCCGAGCCATCCTGTACTTTGTCGGACAGTTGTCTGTGAGGAATGCTCTTGTCTCAGAAGCAATCCAGCTTGGATAGCCAGAGTTTGAGTTTAAGCAAAAAAACTGATGTAGAAAGAGCACAAAAACTTAAATAGAAACCCTCAAAATATTTCTGTTTCCATGTAAGTAACCTTTGGTAACAAAATAAAATAGGGGAGAAAATATGGAAAATATATACAAAAATGAATTACAGAAGAATGTATTAACATAAGTGTTTCCAAAGACAGAATAAATCCCTGGTGAGCAAGCAGCAGCAAAAAGGCTACATCACTTAGCCATAACTTTCTGCCTGAATTCTTGGGACGTGGATTCCAAATGCTTCCATCCACCTGCCACTGAAGGGCCCTTCTGCCCTCCTCATTCAGCATTATAGTCATTAAATGATATTTGGTATATAGTTCCCTTCTACATAAGGCTCTTTACTGAATAAAGTAGAGTTACTGAGTAAAAGCAGGGTAAGCCGTGTGCTGGAGCACAGGCCTTTTGAGCATCCAGATGGCTTAGTTGTCAGCTCACCCTCTGGCTCTGGTTTGGACCACTCCAGCTAGCTCTCCCAAGACAAGAGTCACTGTGCTCCAAGGGTTGCTCAAGAAAAGCACTGTGGATCAGTCTGTCCCTCAACGCCATCCCAGAAGTCTCAAACAACTCTATATGCCCTCCCATCGCACCCTGGATCACGCAACACCTACCTTGAGTTTCGCTCACCCTGGCAGGCTGCAACACAGCCCTCACACCATTTTAGAAACCTTGGAATTAATAGACACATTTAGAATAATATTCATGCCTTAGGGTCCCAGGGACACCACTCAGGAGCCAGAAGGGATGCTGGGCCCATTACTGAGCTGTGTGGAGGAAATCAGACTGATATACAGAGAAAGAGCCTTACACAACCAGGGCACGAGTCAGCCCATGCCATTTGATTTTAATGCTATGGATTGCCCCCTCTTTCATTTGCAAAGATGACAACTACCGTTTCCTTTTGTCCAGCCTGAAGTCTATTATTGACTCTTCCATGTCCACATGGTTTGAAAGGAAGATTTTTCTGAGTCTTGTCAGGAAAGGGGAGAAGCAATCAGCAGGTTATATTAAGTGAAACCAGCACCGCAGCCATGTAGCACAGCCCTAATTCAGGAAAAGTGATTGAGTTGATCAGGTGCTTAAATCCGTTCTCTCTGACCTTAGGCTCTGCTGAAATGCTGAAGTGCTCCCTCAGTTCAGGTCCAAGGGCACAAAAAGGTTCAGCTGTTTGTAGGATACTCAGATATTTCACCTCCATCTCTACTGAAATCAGTAGATATTGGGAGTGATCACCTTGACTGAAATATCAAGCCTGCTTGCTGGTGAGCGTATCTGCACTTCTTTCAAACACGCCAACCTCCTACATAATATCCTCCTCCATCTCAAATTGCAGAAAGTACTGGAAAATTGGTATTTGCCAATTTTTTTCCTAGATCAGAAATAAGAACACATGAAAAATCTCCTCTTCCCAGGAAAGATTTCACCATTTTTTCTGGTGCCTTTTTATTTATTTTATTTTATTTTATTTTATTTTATTTTTAATTTTAATGGTAGCAGAATGGTTTATAGCTTGACCTAGAATATTATTTTGCCCTTTAGCATTGCTGGTTGTACGGTTAATTCCTGCATAATGCACCATGGTAAAATGAGGAATTCATCTCTTGCATTCATGTTACCCTGCTACATTAGCAGATGTCCAGTTACAGCTGTGTATCCCCTCTGCATTCCCTCTTCAAAAACATCCCAAGCCTTTCTGTTTCTGTTACACTTCTTTCCAAACAGTGCAGCATCTAGAAACATGCGTCAGTAGAAGCTTTGACAAAGATTTCACTATAGTCAGCTGTGAAGGCTGTTACTGTGAGACAAGTTAGTGACAGCTCTCTAGCAAGTGTGCCTGCAGGTTTATTGGTGCCAAAAGTGCTGGAAAGTGAGAAAACTGGTTAAATGCACTCATATATTCTGGCTATGCCAGGCTTTACATTCTGCTGCACCTTAGCAATCACCAATTTCCTGTAATATTTGAAATAGTACTCATTTTGAGTATTTGAAAATGACTTTGCAACTTTGTGGGCAAATTGGTATGTTTCTGAAAGAGCATAAACAGCTACTAAAAATATCAAAATGTGAGTGTTAATTTATTTAGGTTGTTCAAACACCTTTTGGTAGCCAAGTTGCCTCAATGTGATCTTTTTGTATCTTCTTGAAATATATTTTTAAAATGTCAGTGAAACACAATAAAATAATTTTTGGTCTCTCTCTTTATCCATTAAAATCAACAAAAATTTTCATACTTTTTAGAAGTAGAGCTTGAATATATTTATTTTATTGACATTAATATAAAAACCCACTCATATCTAGGTGTGAACGCTTATTTCTTGTACAAAAAAAGGCTAATGCAAAAAGGGGTGGAATTCTGCAGTCTAAATATCCATGCATGCACATATCCTGATACCTGTTCTGCTCATGTAAATCCAGAGAAATGCAATACATTGCTGAGAGAGAGGCCAGAATTTGCTCTGTGTTGTGTTGACTCTGTCTACGTGTGTTTTAAGCCTCACATAAAAGGCTCAACATCACTTTTAGCACCCGCAGACCCCAATGAAGTCAATGAATTGGTGTCTGTCCACATCAGGTCTGAATCTGGATATCACAATCAACTTTTATTAGGCTCTTGACAGTACATTTAGGTGATCCTGTTAGTTAGTATGAGGACTAACGCGTATAGTAGACACATTCCAAACCACACGTGCTCTATTTACTGTACAGCACGAAATATGCAGTCCAGGATTGTACAATATAGATAATTTAAGCCACATGTAGCTCAGTGAATGTAAAGCTTGGTGTATTTGATCTCAAAACTCAATTAGAGCAGTTTGCTTGCTTTGATCTGTGTGGAATGCTGTAGTATACACATTATAAAACTGACTTCCAAAAGTTATTGGGGTAATAAACACTAATAATCTGGATGTTTTGTATTCTTGAGTTCCAAAAAGGAATTGCACATAAGAGTTGCAATAGATTATTGAGGGTGTGACTTTTAAAATGAACATAATTCTTACAGAATCCCCTGAAGATGGAAAGTGTTTGGAGGGAGGAACACGAGCACTGATAGTATCGATGCCTTTGGAGGTGACCTTGCTTCCCCTGGAATTCCACTGTGCCTGTCAGGGTATCCAGTCTGCACTTTTACTCATTAATACACTTTATAAGAAGCTGTGTTCTGAGCCTATACTGGTGTAAAGCAATAAGCAGCTTGACTTCGAGGATATTTAAAAGAGGGCAAAACACAGGCAGTCAGGTGGCTTAATCAGGCTGACCTAAGAAACTACACCTACATCACTCAGAGGTCTCATTTTGGGGCTTGGACTATAAGACTACATCTTCCTAAAAAGGAGGAAAGCTTCTTTTCATTCTCAAAGAACAAGCCTGAGTCACCAAAGTATCTCACAGAAACCACTGAGAAAGGTAACCCTCAGCTCCTTCTGAATCAAGGCATCTTTCAGGGCTGCTGCTGGTAATGCAGAGCTCTAGCACAGAGAAAAGAAGACAATCTCCGGTCTCCTCGCTTGACCCTGGGAGACACCATGTTGGCCGAGTGAACTGGAGAAGATTCAGGGGAGCCGCTGTTAATAGACTAATAAGTGCCATCAATCTCACAATCTATGTAGATTATTTCCTCAGTCCCACTTTTATAAAAAAATAGTAATAAAAAAAATGACAGCAACAAGTCAATACTATTAGGTGATTCCTTTTCTCGTGTGTGTGGTTGGGTTTTTTTGTTTTTTTTTTGTTTTTTTTGTTTGTTTGTTTGTTTTGTTTTATCTTGGTTTGTTCCCCCACCCCACCCCCTGGAATGGCTTCCCTCTGGAAAAAAACAAAAACCTAATGTACATAATTGTAGATGAAGCAGCTTGGGGACCACAGATATAACTGAGATGCAGATCTGCTTGAAGTACTGTCATAAAAATGTTGACAGTTAAAGGCAACAGCCTCCACAATTTTTGGAGCAGTGTCTTATGCAGAAAAAGATTTACAAATCTGTGCGGTAGCAAGCACTCTTTGTATTTTTTTTTTTTTTTATTATAGCTGATTCATATAGTACTTACATACCTGTGATATCTGTATTATAAAAATGGTTCTGTGTACATGCTTGGCACTTACAAATTGTAATGGAGAAAAGATAATTAATTGCACAGCAGAACTCTTTGACAATTTGCTGAACCTGTGCATCACTGATATAAATCTTTCTCCCAAGTGCCCTGACTATCATTAACTTGAAAAATCAGCCAGGCAAAAACCTTTACGAGTGGGTTCATGGAAACAGAGACACATATTTTGTAGCTATGGCATGCAGCAGACATCTGGGAACAGGAGAATACCTGCAGCAGGATAATGTGTCTCGCATATTTTTCACTAATGCTCCATTTCTTACGGCTGGTATTTATCTGGACCTTTGTACTGTACTTAGTACATCTTGTTTAGCTGGGCTTTGGTGGCCTGCTATGTGGATTTTTTTTCTCCCATTTGCAAGTACCCTCAAATAAAGCAGATGAATTCATTTCCTTCTGTGGCCTCAAAGAGGCCTGTGCTCTCTCTGCTGCTTCTCAGGAATTCAGCATCCACAAGCTGCATTCACTTAACTACACTTCCATCTGAATAGCAAATGCTAATTGCATTTGTTTCCAGCCTTTTCCTCACTTGAGATCCTCTGTTACACAAGAGGTTGGGAGCCTTCAGCCTGAGAGCTGAAATATACATTGAAGAGTCTTGACGAAACCATTCTTGTTTCATGTTTTAAACCTGTGTAAGTGCTGGAATACAGCTCGTTCTCTAGAAAAATGGCCAATTCAATAATGGATGGCTTAGTATTGAAAACCTTATCGTCTGGGCCAAACCTGCCTGAAATCAAAAGGACATTTGACGTTGATAATCTTTGCATGAAAATTGACTAATTCAAATGAGCTAAATTATATTAATAATTCAGATTAAAAAATTCTAGCTGTAATTGCAGTGTGTGCAGCATTTAGAGACTCATAATATGGTTTATTCATTGCATTTCTCCATTCGTTATGTTCATGTGCAAGGACACTAGTATTCACTAGAATCATCTAAATCTTGATTCATTCCTGTTTTACTTCTCCTCCTGAACCACCTTACTTCAGAATAGAAACTAAAATATCTACATAAGTAGATGGAAAAACTAAAAGGTAACATGATTTCCCTTTTCCACATAAATCCCCTGGATTCAAGACCACTTACTTCCAGGGTGAAAGGAGAGTGTAATTTACAACAACCAGCATGTGTAGCTAGTACAGAACATCAATATGATGTTGCCAAGGCTTAAGAATGTCATTGTTTTCAGACAGCATTCTTCCGTCATGTACACAGCTCATTAAAAACAGAGTGACTTCTAAGTCTGGCTATTATAGAGTTTACTCACTTCTCATATACACTGAACAGTTGAGGTTTACTTATGTTTATATTTACTGGTATATCATGAGCAGAAACCTGGTAAAGCGGTTGGGTATCATTTTTGTAATACAGAGCATTAAGTAATTAGGTGTATCTGATGGAAAAAATAGCATTACTTCGATGAATTTCACCTTATCATAAATGAGAGATTAATTACATGCTTTTATTTTGTATTCGGCATATTTTCCACCACTATGAATTAGATTTAGATTTAAAAAATCAAATATAGTGGAAGAGTACTATTAACATGAATACACTTCCATTATTTCCACTGAAATAATTTGTAAAACTAAAAAGTTTAGGCAACTGCACGGGTTTATCATCAGAGGCAGACGTGCCACAACTATCTTAGTGCAGATGTTATTTGACTTTTTAAATCAAGATTCAGGTAGCAATTTTGTACTCTTTTTTCATCTGATCATGAACTGCGAACAAACATTTACGTCAGTGTTCAGCCAGTTCCACTTATGAGTCCCTGGTTTGTAATCAGTCTGATTTTATAGTGAGAGGGGCCCTTTGTCTGGATGTGCAGGCATGCAAGGATTGAAAACCTCCCATGGGAACCAGCCTCCTAACCTTCTTTCTACTAGCCAGCACCCATCATTTGCTAGTGCGCAGTACGAGCTTTGCTTGCATCTGAGGTTGGTCTGCTCTGAGCTCCAGCGTCCCACTGCAGGTTACAACATGCTCGTAAGCTGTAGTCACAAACTCACTATTTACTCTGCGGGATAACTTATTGAGATCTGTCAGACAAGTACTGCTGCAGATAGGCCATTACTAAAGATTAGGTATCATCTCATGTGCGTCTTCAAGGTCATAGCTGAGATATTTTAGAGCCTGGGAGATGCTGGCTTTTCTTTCCACCCATTTTCTTACACCACACACTAGGATCTCTTTTCCAGTACGCAGTAGAGGACTCCTAAGTGACTTCATGGTGCATGCACACAGAGCCTGGTGACTAACAGGAGGGTGGGATGGGACAGCAGCATCACCTTTTGATTTGGTTCCCTCTCCAGTGAGGCACCCTTTTCACCCCACCTGCCATGTGTCTTGAGCTTCTGTGCCTATAAATTGCTTTGAGGCACCTTCTTTAAATAAGTACTAGACAGTAAAAGCAAGGTTTGGGTGCAACTCATCTTTACTAGACGTAGACATCAGTATCTGGTGAGAGGAATTGTGGCCTAGGGATGCCCACACAGTTCACTGCTTTTCATTGCATAGAAGGGGAGCCTGCATTGTCTATCTCAGGTACAGATGTTGACAATGCAGATGTCTAAAGTTCCTCACCCGATGCAACCATTAACAGAGATGTTAAATCACAAGCCCAGATTTACTGAGGAAATCCAAGTAGCTGAGATGCTTTGCTTTCCTCTAACGCCCTTAGTATCAGCACTGATGTGTCACATACTCCTCTATCTGTGTCTTAGCTGGTCACACCTGGGCTGTCCCTGTACAGAGTAGCAGGTAATAAAGAAAATTCCTCATTCCCCATCTGTGCTTCTGCCAGAGGCATACGCTTGTTCAGGAAGCAAATTCCAAGCGTATTCAAGCCTGCCTACTCTGATGGAGACAAGAAACATTTGTTTTACCCTTAACTACTCATCCCCCTCCTCTGCCTGTCTGAGAGTCTTCTCCTTTTGTTGCTGCTGAGACTGAGAACAGGATGTGCAGCACAGCAGTTGCTAATGTACAGGGTGGCTGTCAGCAGCATCACTAGCACTCACTGCCTCCTTCCATCTTCCCAACATGATTAGTGGAAAAAAAAAGCTTGCTTTTCGAGGGTTTCCTCTGCCTCTTCATCCCTGTGACAGTAAGAAAACCCAAGCTTTTCCTCTAGCATACAGGCACACTGGACCTGGCTGTCTATGCGTGAAAAATAGACGTAGAAGGGAAAATGAAGTTATTTCCCTGAGGATAGCCAGACTGAAGTGCAGCTGCTCATTCCCAAGTACAGTTTACCATGTACAGATATGTGTAGAGATGTAAACCTAAAAAATACTAAAACATACATTTAACTTCAGGCACAGCAGTACCACCACTGTATATCTGGCCCTAAACAGGCCATAGTCTGAAGCTAGTTCTCATCATATGACTGGCTTATGCACTGGGTGACTAAGAAAGGAAAGAACTCAGAGATGCTATTTGATTTTATTTTGTGTTGGTTTAGGGATTCTAATATTCATAGGAAATATTTTGGTCATGGCATCTGCCTTTTCAACTTTGTGTCAGAAATTAAAGCTGAAATGCCTGTGCAGTCCATTGATTCCAAGAGCTGAGACTTTGAGAAACATATATGCGATCAAGAAGCTTTTTTATATAAACATGTGTATAAATATGTGTGTGTGTATGTGTGTATGTATACAGAACACAAGATGGTGGTCAAGATGCCATGATTCATGTGGGGCTGCTCCTTCTTTACAGATTAAACATGGGATTGTTTTCAGAAATTTCATTACTGAAGTTATACAGCTAATGTCTATGATATTACGAAAGGTCCTTGGAGTAGCATTTTGTGATGCAGAAGTAATGATGTGAATGATTATTATTGATAAAATATCACCATCATACTATTGGACTCATCGCAAAATAGATCCAGCAACCTGCCAGTGTGGGTTTACTAACAGCTAGAATACAGGAGGTCAGCATTCATCTCTATGTTTCTAATTCTTAGAAAAAGAGAGAGAGAGAGAGAGAGAGAGAAAATTACATAGAGGATAGAGAAAGAGTGAGCCTGATGAAAAAGCCCACATGCAATACAATAATAGGTGTCTGTAACATCTGTTCTTTGGTTTTTAGAGGTCAAGGAACATAGCCCAGAATATGCAAGAAGGTCTATTAAAAGCTATTGATTTTGGAAAGCACCTAGGACTTTAAAATGACTTCAGACAGACAGATTGGAGCAGCTGAGTTCAGGTGAGGTGGCAAATTCCAGGTCATAGGATGCTGAAATTTCTTAAGAGAAACAGCTAAACATCTAGAGAAAAGAGGTTTTTAATATGACTAGAAAAGTAGATGGCAAAGAAAATGCTTGAGTTTTTCTTTCCATATTAAAAATGCTCTCTTTAGAATGTTAGACAGTCACCAAAATAGTATTATTTGGAACGTATATACACAAACACACACAAACACATACACACATACATACAAAGTCCTTGTTTGACTAGAATATATTGGCATCTTGAAGAGTGAATAATATACAAACCATTTGCCCTACTGAAGTCCTTTAAGACTTCAGGAAAGCAAATGCCTGAACAAGGTAGTTGAATTAGAAAACAGAAAGCAATCTTGTTCTTTTGATCAAAGCTACAATTTATTGACAGAAGAGCCTGTGATAATGAAATAAAGCAGTTTGTTTCAATACAGTTGCTGCATGATGGAAGTGCACTTTTAACACAGATAACTAGAAATAGATATTGTTATGGGTATCTGCATGTATTTCAGTCAAAAGAAGAAAGCAGAAGGATGCTGCATGTTTAAACTCATCATCCTCTTTACCCACAGGACAGGCTCAGCTAAGCCTGACACAGTACCGATCACCGAGTGACTTAGCATGCAACCGCCATTGCTACGTGGGACAGGAAACACACTTCAACTGAAGTTTTCTCTCTGCCTTTAACATCCCCCTGCGAGTACCCTCACCACGTACGTGCATTTACCAGTTGGAGGTCATGCATGACTCCAGTGTGGCCTGAGGCATCGCGTGCCGATTTAAACTTTGTCAGTTCTCTGTAAAAAGTTCAAACACTTCGAACGCAAGCTACTGTACACCAGGTACAAAGGGCCTAATGTCCCAGGTAAATTATTAATCCTCATCTTTCATAAACAAAAATGTTCCGTATTTTTAGTAAACAGATCTGTAAAACGCAGAGGTAGTAGGGTCAAAAGGCTTATGAACCCTTCGAACTTTGTCATCTTGGGTGTGGTATTTCCTTTCTCTGCCCAATGTGCTCATGTGCAAAATGGAGGTAATAATACTTAACACAATTAGTTAATGCTTCCACAGTGTTTTGAGCATGGTAATCTTTGTGTGGGTGCTTATCTGTTACTGATACGTTGCAATTAAATAGCCCTTACTATGTGAAAGGTTTTTCTGTTTACTACAAATTTGATATCTGGAGAATAAAAACCAGCCCTCTGAACGGATCAGCCTGCAGTTGCAGGGAGCAATCTGGGAAGCAGAGCAAGAAATTTTGAGTTATTTGAATCACCTAAATCTGATAATTCCTTGAAACTTGGCCAGTCACTTCTTTTTTCTTCTTTTTTTTTTTTTTTCTAACCTTTCTAAGTTTTAACTACTTAAATAAAAGCAGTGTCCCTTGCTCCCAGCTCCCTTCCGTGCTCTCATGGCCTGCTCATCTCCACAGTTCCCTGATCTTTCTGCTTTTCTCTGTTGCATATTTTATCTCCCCCTTCCTTTTTTCTTTTCTTTCTCTCTCCAGGCTGGTCCCTTCAAAGGGAACCTGCTGTTGTTCCTCAGGTTACTGGAGCACCAGTGGGTTGTATTCAGGTCACTTAATACGTCAGTAGTCATGTTGCCTGTCTGTGTCTAACCACCTTCTGTCTCTCAGTGTTGTCTGCTCCTGCTACCACAGGTACCCAAGGCCCGGACATCCCCCCGATGTGTAACGTGGTATTTATAACCATTTTAGTGAGAGGGATTCTGCAGCTCAGCTGTGTGTTTGCTTTTTTTGATTGATATGTTAAAGAGGTTTCCAGTGACCTGTTCATAGCCATACTAGGTCTCTTCCTAGAGCAGCTCTCATTAATTTTGCTTCAGGCACAAACATCTGAAATTTGGGATTTTCACATTCAGAATGTCAATTTGTTCTTTCCTGAGAAGCAGTTCACAGATGGAGTTGTGAAGTTAGTTCCTGCTGAATTATAACTTCTCAGAAGTACTTTCTTTAACCTGTTTGGCTTTCCATTTGCAAAGCTAGGCCAAATAAACTATTAATTAAGAGATTACTGGAAAAGAGAGAAAACATGGAATAGAATAAAAGCTGAGATCATTAGAACTGTTTCCTTGAAATAGTATAAAATATGACAGAGTTCAGAATATTGTTTTTTCTTAACAATGTTTAAAACCCCCGAAATTTAGTGCCAATGAAAACTGCTGCTTTGGCAATACGGTATGTCATTCAGTGACTAACAAACTCAGCTAGGTAAAAACCAGTAACCCAGTGGCCAAAGAATGCATCCACCTTTCCTTAGCAATCATCCCTTCCAAACCTGTTTGTTGATTCAGGCGTAGGGTGTTTGCCTGGGAACTAGTGAATAGATATTCCTTGCCAGGATAATATCTGCAAAGAGAGAGCTTTCAGTCTCATAATTAAATGAGAAAGCTGAAAAGACTGTACTGAAAGATAAATTACTTCACTTTTTGGGAAGGAGAGGTTTCTAGAATGAAGTATTCAATACTAACAATGTAGACTTTGAAAACAGGATAATTTCCACAAATGTCATGCCTATCTCGATCTATGTCTACACACACACACAGAAATATACACATATAGGTGCAGATGCACAATCATGCATGCGCACACATATGTATGTGTTTTTGTAAATATATCTCATATATTGTATATTTTGGCCCTCTAAAAAATGAAGTGGTCATTCTTAAACGTATAACAGAAGGAAAAAACTCCAAAACATTCAGTGAAATTCTGTGTAATTTTAACATGGCTTTTAACCTTTGCTTGGTGTTTTCTTATGCCTCCTATGTATTACAATTTATCAGTATCAGTGTGCAGGTAAATAGTAAATTTAAATGAATCTGCTTTGGCATTAAATATATAAACAAACTTGCACAAAGTAGTTGTAAGGACAAACCAATCTCCTCTGGTTCTAAAACGGAATGACATGCATATGCAGAGTCATGCTGCAGAGAAAGATACTATCAGTTTTAATTAAAAATGGGTCAAGATGGCCAAGTTTTTCTTTTGGCTGACCTCACTTGCCTTTTCCCTGGCAAAATCAAAGCACCCCAGTTTTTCCTAGGATACAGTGTGGTCTGCTTTGAGTTTCCCAACTCCCTCTTACGCATTTCTAACAATTTCGGGCTAAATCAATGGTCCCCCTCCTCTTCTTTCCCTGAATAATCTGACTCTATTTGTAGGAATACAAGTGGAAAGACATGCTGACATGCAGGCAGACAAATGAGCAGAAGGACTGCCTGGACCCTGGGGTCAGCAGAGCGTGTCTATGTACTGTCAGGTGGTTGCAGAGCGAGCAACAAGGGTGGGAGATGTCTGTGATGGCTCACACAGGGAAGAAGCTGGATGTTTCCCGAGTAGGGAGAGGGTGAGAGGAGGAAATAGGCACCTGTGAGGTCAGTTAAGTGGCTTAAAGGAGGTCAGTGATGTCAAGAAAGAGTTTCTTGGGGGAAAAAAATGGTAAGTAGTTGAGAAAGATTTTAAGGGTGGAGTGAATAACAGGGAAGGAGGGTACAGAAGACCTGAATAAAGAAGTGAAGGATGATCGTGGTGGGTGAGAACTGGGGGGACAACTGCTGCAGGGGCAGAATAAAAAATTGTAAGCTGTTTGATGCAGTTTCCTTACATTAGGTCCTCCCTAAATGTTAAGAGCATCTTACCATAAAATCAGAGCAAGGCGTAAAGCTGAGCTGTACTGTGCTCTATGCTCTGGACCCAAACATCCTCTAATGTGAGGGCAGGCAATGCTTTTGAATTTGGAGCTTTAATGGGACCCACAGCCTGTACTATTCCTGCTATTTTAACTGTCCTGCTTGGTTTTAATCAGGTAATTGAGAAAGGGTTTAAGAAGCAGTTTGTCTAGTCTATTACCAATTTGTCTGGCATAAGATACTTCTTCTGGATTCAGATCCTGACTTACCTTTAGGACCTGGGCAAATGACTTACCCTTTTATGTCCTGGCTTCCACATCTTTTGAAATAGGGTTAATTATACTTGCCTACCTCATGGGAATGTTACAAGGATTAGCTTGTCCAGAGCTTTGAGAATGCTAAGTATGGTAGTTATAGTCTTTTCATGGAATAAAAGCAAAGCAGAAACAAAGCAGTTCCCTTGCTACAATCCCACACTTGAAACCACCACCCATCAACAAAGAGTGACTCACAAGCACCATGAGCCAAGGATATGGT
This sequence comes from Burhinus oedicnemus, assembly GCA_008921705.1. Classification (NCBI taxonomy): domain Eukaryota; kingdom Metazoa; phylum Chordata; class Aves; order Charadriiformes; family Burhinidae; genus Burhinus; species Burhinus oedicnemus. The sequence goes on from VFFE01007085.1 coordinate 817,455, forward strand.
GTTTACTCCTGCAGGTTTGTTTGCGCTGAAAGAATGATCTGTGCTTCCGAGTACGCCTGGCTAACCACTCTCCCAGTACAGCTGAGCAAGAAATGGCAGAGTCGGGTCCAGAGGTGCAGCCCATGACTGATAGGCAACACGTATTGCATCAAGTTCTTTCACTAGGGAGCAGAGCTGAGCAGGAAACTGAACCATGGCAAATCATAGTAGGCAATTGCAGCAATGCCGTTTGGAAACCACCTTCAGTGAGCTGTGCTGAGGTTCAGGAGTCGCAAAAGAATATGATTATTTAAGTCTTGAAAGTGAAATAATTAGAGCTAAAAGAGGATGTACCTCAACTATTGTACACGCATGTATTGGTGGACTAGAGTAGACACCAGAGATCCCAGATTACTCTTAATAAACTAGAACAGAAATGTCCAAACATCGTATGATGCAGTCCTGGCAGCCATGGTCTGGGCAAGCCTCATGACTGGCATGCCGGCAGGGTCAGCTACCATCATGAGCAGTGGCAGTAGGGCAGGCGCAGTTGTTGGGAATGGCTGCTGGAGAATGCGCTGCTGTTGGGGGCAGGGGCTAGGGGAAGTTAAATGATCACTGTAGCAGCCTCACCTTTGCGCACAGGCTGTGTGCACACCTAGGCGTCCACTAAGTCTCTGATCACGATGCCTCTTTTATAGACTCTCACCCACAGCCGGATCTTTGGTCTTGGGTAATCTCCCTCCTCTGTACCTGCCCACCTCTACAACTAAGACCTCAGCCTCCTCAATGAACTCCATACTGCTCATAAGAGCTAGCACCTCAGCACTATTTGTTACACTACCTAACAAGCTCCCTTACCCCCCAGTATTCCATTCCTTTCCCTCTTTTGCTCCCTTTCTGAATACTGAAATAGTGCCAGAGCCTGGTGTGGCCTTGACTTGAGCATACACAGGGGAGCAAACACAGGAGCTAAGACCTCTATTGTATTCAGCAAGAAGATATTGTTATTGCATCTTCTCCAAAACCATGCCATCCAGGTACAGAGGTGCTTACCTTGGCACAGGTGAGATCCTGTATGTATATCTGCATTAAAGGCTTTGACACCATTTCTCACAGCATTGTCCTGGAGAAACTGGTTGCTCATGGCCTGGATGGGCATATTCTTTGCTGGGTAAAAAGCTGGCTGGATGGCTGGGCCCAAAGTGTGGTGGAGAATGGAGTTAAATCCAGTTGGCGGCTGGTCACAAGTGGCGTTCCCCAAGGCTCAGTATTGGGGCTGGTTCTGTTTAATATCTTTGTCAACGATTTGGACGAGGGGATCGAGTGCACCCTCAGTAAGTTTGCAGATGACACCAAGCTGGGCAGGAGTGTTGATCTGCTTGAGGGTAGGAAGGCCCTACAGAGGGATGGGACATGCTGGATCGATGGACCAAGGCCAATGGTATGAGGTTCAACAAGGCCAAGTGCCAGGTCCCCATGCAACCCCACAGGCTTGGAGAAGTGTTGCTGGAAAGCTGCCTGGTGGAAAAGGACCTGGGGGTGTTGGTCAACAGCCGGCTGAATTTGAGCTGGCAGTGTGCCCAGGTGGCCAAGAAGGCCAATAACATCTTGGCTTGTATCAGGAATAGTGTGGCCAGCAGGACTAGAGAAGTGATTGTTCCCCTGTACTCAGCACTGGTGAGGCCACACCTCAAACACTGTGTTCAGTTTTGGGACCCTCACGACAAGAAAGACATTGAGATTCTGGAGCATGGCCAGAGAAGGGCAACAAAGCTGGTGAAGGGTGTAGAGCACAAGTCTTATGAGAAGCGGCTGAGGGAACTGGGGTTGTTTAGCCTGGAGAAAAAGAGGCTGAGGGGAGACCTTATCGCACTCTACAACTACCTGAAAGAAAGTTGAAGAGAGGTGGGGGTCAGTCTCTTGTCCCCAGTAACAAGCGATAGGACAAGAGGAAATGGCCTCAAGTTGTGCCAGGGGAGGTTTAGACTGGAAGTTAGGAAAAATCTCTTCACTGACAGGGTTCTGAAGCATTGGAACAGGCTGCCCAGGGAAGTGGTTGAGTCACTATCCCTGGAGGTATTTAAAAGACGTGTAGATGTGGTGCTTAGGGACATGGTTTAGTGGTGGTTTTGGCAGTGCTAGGTTAATGGTTGGACTCGATGCTCTTAAAGGTCTTTTCCAACCTAAATGATTCTGTGATTTTATATCTGGCAGCAAAGGTTTCCAGACAGGTCTCCAAGCAGCTCCCCCCACATGCAGAAATGACAGCTGACACTGCTTACTTCGGTGGTATGCACAGAGCCAAGTACGTTTGAACTACAGATTTGCTCTAATGTCCTTGGTCAAAATATTCCTGCTGCTGCATTCATATTCACATTAGTTAAGGCTTAAAAGAGTCAGCGAAATCATATGTTCTGGCCTCCTGCTTAATGCAGGTCACAGACATAGATGTTTTGTTGTTGTTGTTGTTGTTTGCTGATCCCTTGAAGAAATAGTGTCTGCATGAGACTTGCTTGTTTTAGTAGCTAAATTCAAGCTGCTCAGGGCTTCCCATGTGCTCTTGAAGAGCACAGTGAGCTCTGATCTTGAGAGCCTGTTAAAGCTATAACTCTCCACAAGAATGACACCTCTTCTGTCTATATTATAACACACACATACCAATACCACAAAAAAAATTGCTACCACCAAAATACAGGGGCTAATCAAATGATTTTTTTTTTTGCCAGCATACTGCTACCCACTGTAATAAAAGTCATATTCTGCCTTTGGTATCTTATACACATATTTATGAATGTAACTTTTAGTAAACTTGTAGATTAAGATAACTAAACAAATATAAAAGATCAATAGCAATTTTTAGTGAGTGCTCTCTATTCTTGCATATCCTTCAGTTAGGACACCAGAGGCAAGAGTCAGTGCCCTCACCCTGCTCTATTACCAACATCCCCCTTGTTTTTTGTAATCCTCTTATACCTTAGTTTCTTCAGGCCCACGGACAGAGGTACTTTACAAAGATTCCTACTCTTTTTTTGAACTCATTAATCTATGATGACAACTTGATCATGCCTACCATAGTAAAGGTGGTCATTGTAGTTAACCTCATCAACAGATGATAACAATAACATTTTGCTTTGATTGGTCTTAATTTATCATGAAAAAAAGTTTTTGTCTCCAGATGGAGAATTATCCCATTATGTATGGGTATGCCCCCTTTTCCCATTCAAAACCATATTTTCCACATTATTTTTACAGTTTTCCATCAAAACACAGGTAAGTTGTAAAGCCTAGTCACTCTTGGCGTGGTCTTTATTAGGTCTAAACCAACCTGGCTGCCTTGAAAAATAAGGCTGTGTTTGCTAGCTGGAGCCTTTATGCAGAAGTTGCGCATCAGAATGTTTCCTTCAGTCTTACTGTGTGCACATTTGCACTCATGCGTGTGTGAATAGAAAACTCAGCATGCAGAAGTTTGAACTTAATACCTGTGTTTTGATCCAAGCCTCCTCTTCTTTCAAATGAAAAACTATTAAGAATGCCATATTTAGTTTTAATTGTCAAAAGATGATTTGTTTCTTAAAAAACCCCTAATGTTCTCAAGTCATGTTCTATTTATACTATTCTATTTAACTTCTATTTATATTGTGAGCTTGTTGTTGCTGTTGTTTGTTTGTTTTGTAGTTGAACTACAGTGGCTTATCAATCTATAATGATTTTACATTACTGAGAAATATAACACACAAAATATAAACCCCACAGTTTACAGTACAGTTCTCTTAATTGGCAAACTGACAAAAAGCCCCTTTTAATGTAGACCAGAAAATGCATTACATCATAAGCAAAGACCACATTATTTTACTAGCAAAATAAAGTTAACATAAGTGCTGGAATGGGTATTTTTGCAACCTTAAATCTCAGAGTTCTATTGGGATGTTCTGTTCACATGCAAACATAGAAATATGCTCTCAAGGCCTGCGGTGACTTCATTGTAACTTTATACTAGTTAATAGTATGACTCTTGTGTGACTTCAGCATCAGCCCTGTCCTATACAAGCTAGATATTTATAAAGATGATTTTACTTTCAAATTAATGAAAAGAATTTCTAATTATAGTTATTAAGGGTTTGGGCCCTATAACATGTAATACATTTATTCCTGAGGGAAAAAAAAAAAAGTAGCCCTAGGAAAACTGGAAAATCTTGGTGTTCTAGGAAAAGAAATTCTTCTGAGTACTCTTGTCTTGCTCCCTTCTGAGAATAAGTAAAACGGGAGAACATTTATACGCTGCTTAATGGACTACGCAGTGTCACTAGATAAACACTGGCTGTTCTAAAAAGGGGTGAGCTAGTGCACTGAAAATGGATTATCTTTCACCCTTGCTATTTAAAAAGAGGGCAGTGCTTTCTAATTAAAGTTTGCACTATGAAACACACACAGTTATAAATGAATAGCGAAAAGAAAGTCAAAGCAGTGCACTGCTTTGTAGCCCATGTTGAAGGAAAGGAAGAAGAAAGACACTCCAGGCAGTCAATACAATAGAAACTGTAAAGACAATGGCAAAAGGGGAAATAATAATAGTGCTCCCCTAGCCTAGGGAAATATGAATGCAAGAGGAATGGGGAAGATAATAATAGGATCTTTATTATGCATAAGAAAAGAGGATTTTATGTAGGCTGCACAACCTAAGGATATTTGGCCGTGATTAGCTGCTGCTCACAGTCAGCACAACTACAAGTTTCATAAGACAGGATTTCAGCTTAACCTCTTTTTCCATCGAGGCTGTTCATTACAGTCTGCAAAAGCAACTTGTCCTGAATGAAAGCATGTAGGCCACCTGTCATGAGGAGAGGACACTCATTGGAAACCATCAGGCCCTTTGTTTTTCAGGTCAACCTCACATTCCTTTTCAGCAATATTTTGATCATTTTCCCCCTTGTCACTATAACGGATGAGAAATACCCCACAGGGAAAGGGTAAGTTGTATTAATCCATTTGGAAGAAAGAAATTTTAGCTTATCAGGTGAGGTAGAGAAACCCACTGAGGAAAAAACCCAAAACAATCCCCCCAAACTATACTGCTTATGCAGAAAACTGTAACTTAAGCACATCCTCTGACTTTTAATTCTACCTATGCCATACATGAGGATAAGAGTATTCATTAGTTGAATAAGATGGTTTCCAATTTAAAAGTACATTCTCATTCAATAGGTAGCCATCAATCTTCAACAAAGCAGAAAAAGTGACATCTCTGGTCTTCCAAAGACCAGTTGTTATCCTTAAAGAATATATCACTTGCCAGGTGGTATTTTTTAGTGTTCTCTGTCTGGACACAGCTGTTCTATGTCAAGTCAGTGACATGTAAGACATTTTTTAAAAAGCCTATTAACACAGTTGTCAGTGGGGTGTAGATGGCTGTGTACTATTGTCTGCCAAGTCTCCCCCCTCCTGCCCAATTAACTTCCTTATTGAGAAGACGGAAATAAAAATACAGACTCACTATGCAAAATGTATTTTAGTATTTACCTGGAAGAGTAAGGGCAAAATGTTCTCAAGGATGGATGCAGTCCTAGAAACTAATCAAAATCATGAAGTTATGCACTGTCTCACACAAACTTGACACGGAGGAAGACCAGTGTTACAGAGGAAATATGTGCCTTGAAACAAATGAAGTTTTTTGAAAACAGGTGGGAAGTAAAGTGTTTTTTAGAGGCATTCTTCACCAGTTCTCAGGAACCCTGGGTAAACAATATTAGCAAGCTTCATTTGGAATAGTGTCAAATACAACAGGAAGCAGAAAGACAAAATGGGGTTACATATTTAATGCTTATTGACTTTTTTGTTGGGTTGGTTTTTAAGAGGAATTGCTTCAAGATGAACCTACAGATTTGAAAGAACTACTTGAGAACCTCACTTCTGTCACTTCAGCCCCCTGTTTTTATCCATTAGGCTGTGCACCCCCTAATTTTAAACAAACAAATGTCTGAAGAGCAACTTCATCTGAAACCAAAATGCCATAGATATAGCTGATGCAGTAATGAGCAGATTTTTCATCAACAAACCTGTTTATCCACAAGTCTGTCTGGAAGAGATCTGAGGATCCAAGTGAATATAAAAACAAACAGCTTAGCTGTTGCTTTCTTTGGGCAAGTCTTTGTTTTTGTTTAACATGAAAATACAAGGAACTACATTTTATTGATTTGAAATGGCAATTGCCTCCTTTAGTTCAACATTATTATTTTTTCACAGAATGTGCTGGTTTTGATTATTTATTTGTTACTGGAAAATGACTGCAGATTTAGCAAATGTAATCACTGCCTGGCTTCTTGGAAAAGCATAATTTTTCCATGTACATTTAACACCTTCTTACATAACTGGGTTAGCTTTTGTCTGAACAGGAAGTTTCTGACAGACACAGATTTTTAAATCTCACAGACCCTTCTTGTAACACGAGCAGATCGTGTTCTGAACACTGAGGTCCGCACCTGCCCATGCCAGTGCCCTCAGCATGTCCCCTTGACCCTCCCAGCTAACCTGAAATGCACCTTGGTGCTAACGTGGTCCAAAATGCAAAGTGATTTCTCTATTGTCATGGGGGAACCTGTGAGTCAGTCAGGCCTGGCAGGTTTAAAAGGGGGCAGCGAGACTCTTCACCAAGTATCTAAAAGGAGGTCGTGGGTGTGAAAGGAGACAGGACTTGCTAGCTTTTCCCTCAGGAAGGGGAGCCAGGCCTGTTGTGCAAAGGGATGTAGTCTGAAGGGGAAGATCGCTCTTGATAGACTTTGGATAAACATCCAGACATTTGAATACATATCTAAGTTGAGTACAAAGGCCAGAGAGAAGATAGTGGTGTGGTTGAATTCCAGACTATGGCTTAACAGATTTGCATCCCATCCCTGGCTTGTTGCCATAGACTTTCTACAGGGCTATGTGTAGGTTACTTTCCATTTATATAGCTTGACTTCCCATCTATCCAATGTGAATAATAAAACTTCTGATTCATACACTTGATTTCTCCCAGTTTATTTACCATATCAAAGGAGTACAGAAGTCAAAATGATCTCAACAAGTCTTTCAGCATCCCCCTTTGAAACAGGAAATACCCAAACACTCCCTGGAAGATGTTTGTCTAACTAGTCATTAAAATCAGAATAAGAGCTCTCTTATCTGCAAGAGTCATAAATTCGATTTATGAATCACTTTTTTCTTTTTCCTTTTTGCAGCATGGCAATTAAACATATTTCTTATTTTGTGTTTGTAGAATGGAGTTACGTTTCCTCGGAGTAATCTGTACACTTGTATTTATTGGATTTCATCTAGTGATTTGAAGTATTTTCAGTAATTAATTTAGATCATTCAACTTCTATTCTTCCAACTGCTTTGTAACTTTTGAAAGTACCTAAGAAATCTAGAAACATACTCATTTTCATTATCAAGGGATTGAATCCAGCTTTCCTCATTTAAACATCTGTAATTTAGATGCTTAGTTAAGTTTAGTAAAATAAGTACCTATATTTCCACTACCCAATTATGAAAAATAGCTGCCTTTGAAAGTATCTGCAAGAAGATCCTCTGTGCCTAACTGGCCAAGGTCTTGTTCTTGAGACCTTTTAAGCAGCTGACCTCTGTTTTTTTTCTGGTGAGACAGCATATACATTAGAAATACTTTACTAGACAGTAAAAATGATGACACAAGAAACTTGGGCACTTGCCCAAAGCAGTACATTAAAATACTGAATGTAACTAGGCTCAGAACACGTAGAGGAGGGCACTATTTCAATGTCCTCGCGACAATTGTTTGACTAGGAAGCAACATGTAACCACCTGAAAATCTGTTTTTTCCCCAAGCAGTGTGCACCAGTATTATGACAGGGGTTTAATCAAAGACATATTTCCCAGTTGTCTTCATGTGGGATAGTTTGAAATTAAGGACAAAATAAATTACATATAATGTCTTCGCTAATTAATTCTGAATTAATTCCTTATCCAATAGGCCAGTTGTCCTGGTAAAGAAGAAAATTAGACTAGTGTGTTATGGTTTGTACTGACAAATTGATATTGGTTTATCACTTGATTATTTTTCAATCCATACAAGTAAATTAACCAATAATGCGTTTCTATATTTCAGAAGTGTTAAAACAACATAACTGAGCCATTTCCCCCTAAATTCCTTTCACTTTTCTTCAGCAGTTCATTCTCTGCTTGCCTTTCTTCACTTCTTTGGAGTGTTTTCTTCTTCCTGTGAATTCTTAAGGACTTCTTTGCTAACAGTTCAGAGATCACTTTGCCTGGTTTCTTCAGCATTCTTGGGTGAATTTCATGAGGCTCTGTCAGCATGAATACATTCAGTATATTTGGTAACTTGTTATTTCTCTGTTCCAGCTTCTGCTCCTATCCCTTCATTAAAATTAAATATTTCAGTTATTTGTTTACTGTCTCCCTTTTTTTGTGATAAGGGATGAAATCAGCTGCTGTTTGCTCCATTCGTTGAGTGATATGTTCCTCTGTACACTCAAGATTCTAAGTGAACTCTTTTCCTTGCTTCTTATATTTCCTGCTGCTTGTTGTGCCCTCAACTTTAGTAAGGGCTTCCGTAAAAAGTGTATATTTACACCTCTACTGTTCCTTTGTAGTGATCCTCAGTCCTATCTTCTTTTTCACTTTTATTTCTGTAAAAGTCCTCAAAGAGCTCTTAATGCATCACTAAAAGAATGTTATATGACTTGACTTCATCTCAGATATCAGTCTTTTAGGATGGGAAACAATTCCCTTTGTGATTTGGAATTTCTGGATGTTACCATAATATAAACAACAGCCTTGTAAAGTTTACCCATCTCTACCTGAATCTTTGCCGAGAGAAATCAATTGGGTTTTTTCCAATCAAGATTCCTTTGACTTCACTGGAAGTATCATAAGGAATTTGCAATTTGGCAGGGTTCAGCCTCTCTGATTTCCTAGTCTGGATTTCAGTCTGCTGTTTATCTTCACTTACCTTTCCTGTACCCTGTCTCTTTGCGTGAGTGGATATTGCTCACTAAAATGTTAATATGGCAGGGAAGAAAACACAGACCCAAAGACATGGAAGAGGGAGAATGACTACAACAAAGAACTAATCTGAATTAAAGAAGGGTATACAGATTTACAGGACAACTTGATGCAAACCTGAGGCTTTCTTTACATAGAAGGTAGGAAATTGGAGATAAATGGATGTCTAAAATTCTTTTAAAACTGGTAAGCTGTAGATTCTCTTTAAACCAGAAACCTCTGGGGAAAAAATAATGTCTTGAGTTCCTGGCCATTCTTATTCTTTTCCCTGAACCCACTCAAAGTTGTAGTCGTGCTTCCAGTTCAGATCAGGTTTCAGGATTTAAAAAAAAAAATAGAACTCAAAAAACCCCACAACACTTTCCCTCTGTTGCACAGTTTAGTATTAAATACAGATACTAAACCTTCATTTATAGCAGGCTGTGCTTCTTCAGTGTAGAAGACGGTTAACTTGAAAAGCCTCACTGAAAGATCGCCTGGCCCTTCCCTTACATATTTATGTGTGCATTTATTATATAGTTAAAAGGGATAAACAAGGACATGCTGTGTGTGCAGGTTTCTGGAATCTCTTGTTTTCCTTCCATAGTGCACAAACAAGTCATTTAGGTGAACAAAGTCTGAAAGTGAATCATAAACCTGTGTTGTTGTTTTTGTTTTTCTAAGAAAACTTCTCTGGTGGCTGCAAGAACAGAGGTAGCCTGTGTCAGGCCACAGCACTGGCTTAGCCCCTAGAATTCAACAGTATTGCAGAGCTAATTTTTGTGGCCAGGCTGACAAAATTTTCTAGTAGCTCTGTGCCAAGGATAATGACATTATGGCTTGTAGTATAGCAGAAAGCAACGTTAGAGTCTGTTTTGAGGGGCATAAGTAAACAGCTTTGTTTATCACTACGTTAAGAAATTTGATATAAGCAAACATCTACACTCTACCTAAAAGCCATACCAATGAAACCTCGGGTAAACTGGTGGTTTGTCCTAACACAAATGAACGATAATGTTTCAAAAAACAGTTTCTTGGTTAAAAAGAAAAAAAATGTTTTGGTCATATGTCAATGATTAGATTGACACAGACCAAGTCCTTGAGAACTTTGTACTTTTCAGAGACAGTTCTTGGACAACTTGAGCTTTGACACCCACCCCTATATGATTGCATCTATATTACACCCCTCAGCTCATGGGCCTGGGTGTGTGCCTCAGCCATGTTGTAAACGAGACCGAAGGAAAGAAAAGCCAGGCACATGAGTCAGACAGGCACTGTGGCATGCCCCACCTGGTAAGTCTAGACACAGCCCATGTGCCTAATAGTGCTAAGATGAAACTAGCAGATAAAAGCAGCCCTGTAATTGGAGCTGTTTTCATTTGGACTCGAACTTTGATTTGATGTTTAAAACATATCCTTCAAATAAGACTTCTTTTATGAGTCTGTTGAGTCATAGAGACCTAAAATCAATTCACCTTTCTGCCACAGAATTTCTGTGTGGCCTTGGGCAAATCACTTAATCTCTCCAGCCTTATCTACAAGTACTGACTGTTAAGCTGCCTTCTTGCTCAGCATTTTTTTTTCATGAGTGGAATAAAGATGGCAGCTTAGAACAGATGCAGAAAACAGGAAGATGAAGAAGGGAAGCAAATGGAAGAGGCAGAGGCGTGTGTGGGATATAGGAAGAGGACAAGGATGAGAGCATACAGTAGGAAGAAGTGGACAGGCAGAGAGCCTTAGAGGTGGCTAGCTCATACTGAGCAGATGTGGTTCTGCAGGTCATTTGAGAAGGAAAGTGGCAGATGCACTAGCTAACATCTGCTTGGAATAAACTGCACGTGTGTGAGGGGGAACGTGGGAGAGGGGGAGGCTGGCCAGAGCTTCCTGAGAAAACCAACTCTCAAGTGATCAAAGGGTGTTGGCTTTCTCAGAGTATAATGACCCTTTGATCTGTGACTCTTCCCATAGGTAACTACTTGGATGGAGGACTGAGGGGTTAAAAGCGAATAAAGTGACAGAACAGCACAGGAGTCTCCTAAGGCTTCAGTGTTTTCAGACTAGTCTGGAAAATCTAGATACAAATCTCCCATGTAAATTAATAGCAAAAGGAGGAATTTTGCCAAGGTAACCCCGAGACAAAAACCCAGTTGAGACCGAATGTGTATAAATGCAGTGCCTAAGTAACTTCTGATATTCAAAACTCTGGTTTTGAAAATAAGTGTTACTAATCGTGTAAGTTAAAAATCACGAGTTAGTCTTGCAAAAGTAATAGGGAGGATTAAATATCTTAAGATTTAAACAAATGAATTCCTTATTCTTTGCATTTCCTTATGTTTTTGTAAGTCCTGAGAAGTAACATGGTTCCAGTTTCACAATTTTTCTGTAATCATGATTTCTAGAAAGTCCCTTATTTAAAATGAAAGGTGAGATTCTTATGCATTCCTATAATTCTCCATTCCAGCAGCTGGGACTTTGGAAAAAAGTGCCATCTACTGTGAACCTTGCAATAAAATACCCTGGGAGTTAGCCTCCTTGGAAAATTCCACCCAAAATTCCTTGCTTCTCTAAATGGTCCCAGACTGAATTCCCTACATATTGTGAAAACTGTGATGAAACCATGTCCCTAAAAAGGCAAGAAAAAGTTATTTCCATGTGGATTCCTAAGCTGAACTGTTTATGGTCATAAAAATCCCATAGTAGTCAATTGGAGAGTTAGAAAATACACTAGACTACTTGGTCATGTAAGAATCTTACTCAAATAATTCAAACATGGATCCTCATCTATATTTAACACAAGAATTACTTCAGCCTTGCAAATGGTCTGGAACTAGAAATACCAAACTTTTTAGGGAGATTTCCAGAACTTAGCTGCATCTCCAGAGCACCATTGGTTGGACTCTATAACTCCATTATACAAGTTAAATGATAACAGCAATAAAACCTGGAACTGTTGAGGACAAACCAGTCTCTGTTGGCTTGTAAAGGCTTGAATTAAGGTAATAGAAATAAACATATATTTAAACAAAAGTCACTGTCATAAGACATGTTGTCTAGGTATGGGAAGTGCTAATAAACACCCTTTCCTGGACTATCCACTCTTCTGAAGATGGTGATGACAATCCAGAAGCCTGTTTCCACTTTCAAACAAGCAGTTCCTTGCCTCAAACCTCGTTGCTTTCCATTGCCGTGGAGCGTGTGAACATTAGAGTTCTTGGCACAAAGAATTACACTAGTGCCTGTTCCCTGAGATTGTCTCTTGCCCTTGAGAACATAACCTTTTAAAAGTCTTCTGCTGCTTGGCAGTGCTCTGAATTTCTCATGTTGTGAAAAGGAGCATTTGAGTTAGAATTTGGGAAAATGGCATTGACTAACGTGCAAAATCCCACAGACATGATTTCTCTAGACTTCCGTACTATCCCTCCTTCTCTGACATCATGAAGCCTCTGGTGAATTCACAAAGGGCATCCCTTTTGAGGGACCATACAGTAAAGGCTAACAGAACGGCAAGAGCAGCATTTTTTTGTGCTGACCGTCCTCCCACAAAACTAAGGAAATGGCAAACAGAAGGGGTCAGAAAAAGAGTTGATCAAACTGTATTCAGACTTAAGTGGATTCAGGAAACATTCAGTTATTTTATTGGTAGAATTTACCAACTTGACAGCTCTATGGAATTTAATTTCCTATTTATCTGAAGACAAACTAATACTCTGGAGAAGTAATTATCAGTGCTTCTATCTCATTATGCATCAAGCTTGACGTGCAAATACTGTCACTAGAAGATGGGAGAGAGGATGTGAGTTACCATATTCAAGAAGTCCTTAATCCGGAAAGTCCAGACATTGCCAACAACAAACAGAAGCAATGTTTACTGATTGAAGTGCTGGCTTTTTTCCTTGCTTATTTCTGGTTGTGTACACTGGGGATGCCTACAACAATAGAAAAACAATTGATGCCATTTGTTCTGAAAGCCAACGAGAGGCTAAGGGTAGCTGCAGCTTTGGTCCCAAGGCAACCTGAAGCTATTCTGAAGGAGAGAAGCCTGACTAGCAAACAAATCAAATGATTTTAGAGCATGTCTGTAACATGAAACAGTGCTGACGGGGGACCACAGGCCTCTTCCTTCCCTTCTCCTCAGAAATGCACATTTGGGATAGTACAGATAAAATAGTTTGAGATGTTTGGAACCTGGTTGAACCATCTGGTGAGTTACATCTGTTATTATGTTCCAAACCACCTTATGCAGAAGCTAATGAATATCTGTAATATGGTCAAAATTTTTGAAGGCGTTCCTCGTTCAGATCCCAAACATTGATCAAATGCTAATAGTAAATGATAGAATGGAAATGCCATTAACTGCATTAATGTTGTTTTACTGTCATCAGCTTTTCCAGAGTTTAGAGAGGATGGTATGTGTCTGAAGGATTCTGGTAGCATCAGAGAAGAACATGATGCTTGCAAGTGCTTCTGGAGAATGGGCCACTTTTTACATTTCATAACTGAAATAAGTGAAGTAATTTTAATTGTTCAGTGTGTGTGTCCTGGCTTCAAATGTTATCTCCTCTTCATATACAAGCTGAGAGTAAGAAACAGGACATCAACGGATTGGTGCATATGTCATGTTGTCATGCTTGAACTCAGGATTTTTTGAGGAAAATTTAGAGGATTTTTTTTTTCCTTGAAATTTTCTATGTGAATTATAAAGGAGTTCTCTGGGAAGAAGTATTCAGTGGTTTCTGGGTGTATGAAGGGAGCTCTACAAGAGTTTATAAACTTGCCTGACACTTGAGCCATAGATGGATCACCAAATTAAGCATTCTCCTTCCTGTGTTGCCTCTAGGACAAGAGGCAGATGGTGTTTTTATGATACACTTACCAAATTAAGCTTCATTCAAAGATCCAGTACCTTCATTGGATTCCCTATTTTGCATGTGCCTTAGACTGCTAGTTTCATTCTCCAAACTGGGAGATGACTTTAAAATCTGTGTTGAAACTATCAGAAGCTAAGTGTTGCCCCCAGGTAATCTGTTACAGCCAGACATACAGTTCAAGTAGTGCCACTCCTAAAGTGTTTTAAGCACACAAGTTCTCACCACTCAGCTCTTGATGCAAGTCTCTGCTGTAAAGATATTTAGCATAAAATTACGGCCGTAGTTTCTTATCAGCCCTTGATTTTGTTTGTTTCCCTGTGAATTCCTTGTGGACTAGCTCGCCCCCTGTGACCTTAAATGGTACTTCAATTAAATCTGGTTGGTTTTGTTGGAAAAATCTGTCCGTTACTTTTTCTTTCCTGTCCAGTTTTGAACTTTGCTTTAGTTTTCGTCTAGGTCAATGTATCTCTTAGATATCCTCATTTCAACACTTTGAGGAAAGAGCTTCCTTTCCCAAAGTTGTTTCTCTCTCAGTAGACCATCATTAAAGATTTAACATCTATCTTCAATTTCCAGTCTGCAGTGTATATGCTGAATGTCCATCAACAAAGTGGAAAGCACAGTAAAAGAGGCAGAATTTCAAAACTACAACTCCACAACTCTTATTATCAGATCCAGTTCTGAAATCACACTCACAACTCTCTCAGTTGTCGTATTTGATTCTTTTGCACTCCCTGCAAATGCAACACCCCTGCCATGATATATTGAAATACTGAGGCTGATTCCTCTTTGAGGATTCAATGACTGTTGACTTTGTAAACCATGCATTTGTTACCAGAAATAATATATTTATTCCCTTTTTTTCTTCAGAAGAAAAAACTACTACTTCTTACTGGCAAAATATAGCACACATAGTATAAACAGATCTGGAAACAGGGAATCAGTCTAAACTGACTTGTCTACAAACTGAAAATAAATTTGTCCTATAAAAGAGTACATTGGTATAAAATACTAAATTTCTTTCTCTAACATTTGTGTACTTTCATGTAATAAATTAAAAATAAGTATTTGAAGAGGACTTTAAGAAAATTAGTTACTCTACAAAAATGTTTAACTGAAGTACCACACATACAATGATTTGTAATATTTGGTAATCAGGTATAAAATTCAATATTTCTGTTTTTCACAGTCAAAGACAAGTTAATGAGAATTCCTGATTACCAATGAATGATTTCTTAAGGTTTAAAATTCCAGAAAAGTCATGTCTGACTAACAGAAGTGAATGACAGTGGAAATAATTGTACTGAAGTACATGGGGTTTGGCTTACTGTCAGTTCTTCTCATTCAATTTATTCCAGCATCATTAGTAATAGTGGGACCCAGATCGCTACCAAAACAAGGATGAAGAGCTTTGCAGGTTGTTACTCAAAAGAGAATGAAAGTTCAAGTCATGGAGGGACACACAGTGGAAAATTAAGAGAGGATCAACAGTCTAGGTGGGTGGAGGTATTATTACAAAAAAACCCTACTTTGAGACCTAGTGCAGGTGGTAATTATGTGGATGGCGTGCTACCTTGGGCAAGGGTGAAGAAACAAATTTCAGGCTATCTTCTTCCTTTGTTATTGGCAATTTATTTCACACATGATTTATTTTTTTTTTAATAGCGTAGTGTGCTGGGTCTGGCTGGGATGGAGTTAGTTTTCCTCACAGCAGCCTGTATGGTGCTGTGTTTTGGATCTGTGACTAAAATGTATGGATAACACACCAGCATTTTAGCTGTTGCTGAGCAGTACTTGCACCGTGTCGACAGTTTTTCTTTTTTCTACTCTGCCCTCACAGCGAGTTGTCTGGGGATGTACACGAACTGGGAGGGAACACAGCCAGGGCAGCTGACCTGAACTGACCAAAGGGATACTCCGTACTATATAACCCCATGCTCAGCAATAAAAACTGGGGAGAGGAGGACAGTTGGCATGAGAGGTAGCCATTACTCAGCAACTGCCTGAGCATCAATCTGCTTGAGGAAGGTAGTGAGTGATTGCCTTTGCGTCACTTATTTTTTCCCCTCTTCCCTTCACTTATTTCTTCATCTCAACCCACAAGCTTTCTTGCTTTTGTTCTTCCTGTTCTCTCCCTCATCCCACTGGGGAAGAGGAGGAGTGAACAAGCAGCTGCGTGGGGCTTAGTTGCCGGCTGTGGTCAGCTCACCACAGAGTTAAAAAATACTCTCGATCCTGCAGGGAGAGAAATCTCCTACTTATTTCTGTGACAGTTTTGCCTTTGCAAACACATAGGCTGCTAGGTTTGTTACAGGCTCCATGCATATATGAGGAGTGATTCCCCATCGCACAAAATCACCACGTGGAGTCTGATCATACCATGCATATATTGCACCATCAGTCACAGTGGGTGGGCTTGGGTGTTAGCTGGCGCCTTAAGATGGCTCTGAGCAGAGAGCCAGGCTAACACTTGTGCTCTAGCGATGATACAAGCTGAACTGACTTGTCGTCCCTTCCCTTTTCGAAGCAGTAGCTTTTAATGACATGGTGAATCTATTCATTTAGAAAGGAAAGAGCTGCGAAGGAAATAGCGTCTCATTTTCAAAAGCTGCTGGCTTTGACATGTGCACCAGGCCAACTGAAATCATCATGCTTAAGAGGAAATTGAGGATTGTGCTCACAGCTGACAGATGATGTTTCCACAACGAGCGTTAGTGCAAGCTTTGGTCCTGCACTTCTGTCACTGTCCATCTAATATAGACGTGTTACTGAGCTTAATGCCTCAGCGGCAAACCAGTACATAATCCATGGGCAAGCGTGGTTAGAAAATTACTCTGTCTTCATGTCTTCAGGCTGACAAGGACTGTGATTCTTATGTGAATGATGCAGTTGGTAGCCAGAGAGAGGTCACAGGCTTGTGCTGCTGCTAAGGCGTCTTTAGATGCTGCAGATACTGTGTGGGAGGTAACAGAAAAATAAGGGAAGAATGCAGATGTCATGGATAGGGATGGTGGAAGTTAGGCCTTAAAAAAAGACATTAAAAACAATTCCTAGAGTGTATTTCTTTGGGGCTGCTTCTCATCTATTCATGTGTGGTATTCTCATGTGCATAGGAAGGGAGCACGCCACCAATGTTTGTTGTTTAAATATAGAAAAGAGAATGATGAAAATACAGAATGCCTTTTTACTGCTCCTTAAACCACATCTACTGGCAACAAAAAGACACCTATTCCACTTCTGAGCTCAGGAGAGAAAGCAATATTTCACATCAATCAATAAACCCAAATCTGCTGTAACCTTCCATAGATGACAAATAACAGTAGCAGTAATCCTTACTCGATAGACTTGTTGTGAAGTATCATCCGTTAGTCTTCATAAAGTGCACTGAGATCCTCAAATTTAAATGTACTACATGCTGTGTGTGCAAAACATAAGTTTGAGAACAGCAGAAAAATGACCAATACAGCTGAAGTCCCACATATCTGCAAGTGCTGATCATGTGCTGGTCTGATTTTCATTTAATTTGGATTGGTGTTAATCAAAAATGACTTACATGGAGTCACAGAAGTTACAGTGCTGTGATATATGTGAGATTACAATTAAATGTGAAACATTTTTTAACATTTTAAATTTATAATACCTATTTCAAGATGCTATAAATCTATAGCTAGTTCTTCTATAGGACATTTACAAATCTAATATAGGCATAGGTCTGATCCTTCAACAGAATTATACCAACTGGCGTAAGCCGAGGATCTGTCATGAAAGGAAATTGGGTACAGAGTATAATGAGATTATTCATTGTGATATGGATAGAGACTGTGATGAGATATCACGACTATATTTCATTCTGCTGAGAAAAGACTCGATCTATAAGAAAATTAATCTATTGGAGTAATTACATCTGCTTACCTAAACCCGCTCCTGCATCCAAGCACTTTCAGCCTAATTAGGGAAAAAAAGAGGAAATCCAACTAGGGCATGTCAGAAACAATTTCAAGAGAGTTTTAAATTTTTTAGAAGGAAATAGATACATTCTGCCAATTGCTTATTTAGTTGACAGCAATAAGTCAATGTACAATTAGCCAAATGAAAATCACACACATTACTTTAAATTTATGTTATTTTCTTCTTTGTTTCTCCGTCCCTCCTCCCTTAACTTTTTATCTTCCACCATTCTCCTCTGATATTCCTTCTCTTTCATGCACAGCTGTCTCTCTCGCCCATTTATTCCCCCTTCACAACATCTGTAGAAAGAGCAAGAGAATATCCTGGGAAGAACACGAGCAGGTTTGGGATTTTCTGAATAGAATGACCCTGAGCTTGAATCTAAGCTGCTTAAGCCTGCAAAATGTTCCCATTGATTTAGAAAGCAGAAGCATCAGTCATTGGAAAGGCAGACAGGGCCTCTGTTTCCATAACATTGTGTATTACTCTCTTTTCTGTTTTGAAAAAGGGTTTTAATGAACATTAGCAGCTGGCAAATCTAATCCAGTGAAGAGGACAGGAGAGTTAACCTGGTGATCTGACCACCAGACATGCCCTGGTTTGAGAGTGGGTCCCGCAGATGATGCTCTCTTACTAATTTGAGCATCATTTACTGAGGTCAAACTAAGCATTTTATTTTCAAAGTTGACTACCAAATACTTGGCAAAATACACTGGTTTAATTGACTAGATGCTCCTCTCTAAATCAATTTGTACAGACCTGGGAAATCATTAAGTCTGTTTTCTGCAAGTACAAATAATGAATGTTTTGTAAGAACACCTAGAAACGAACGTGTGACAGCAATTTAATGAAGAGACTTCTAAATCCCGGTGTTTTGAAATATGAAATAGGTGTTGGTAACACATTTTATTTTCTTTCTATCTTTTTCTTCAGATACGAGTTTCAATCTTACATGATTTTTTGTCCCCAGTATATAATTTAAAAGAGTCCTATCTGAACTTTTGGATTTAAATGACTTTATAAGTAACTGAACAATGCTGTTGTTTGGCTCATGCTTCATGCTTGACCTTCACTATGTAGGTGTTGGTGTTCAAAGTAGAAAGCTTTTTCCACGTAAGAGAGACAAAATACATTCCACTTAATTTGTTTCTGTTTCATAGGCCAAAACATTTGATTTCTTTCCTATCTTATTGTCTTACTTACCATAAGAAGACAGTGATTCCATGAGAAAATTTCTAATACACCTGAGAAAATATGACTATGTTGATATTTAGTGATATTTTGGGGTAATCTTGCCTAAAACACTAGGAAAATATACTGAGTCATTACCTTCAAAACACATCAAAACTTTGATCTCTAAGTGAGAAGGAAAATGTACGTAACTTCTGGCCTTACATATTCATCTTTGAATACAGTTTTGTTTTCCAACAGAATTAGCAGACAGAGTTTACTTATCATACTAAATATCTAATTACATGCACATATGTATAATAACTAATTACCTCCCCTTTAATTTCTTTTCCCTAGGGCAACTGAGATAATAATAGCATTTTTTTCGGTGTATTTTTTAAAGCTTTGTTGAGAGTTGAAAGGCCCTTGGGCTACATGAAAATTAGAGAATTACATTAATTTATTTCTGTCAAATTAAGAGCATTTGAAAAGACCCAAGCATGACATTTAAGATCACCCTCACTATCTTTATTTTAATAAATGAGGGCTTAGTTTTTCCTCTTTCATGAAATGCATTAAAAAGTTTATACTAGTGTCATATATGTCCTGGGATACAGCTGTGAAAGCTCATGGTTCTCAGTTGAATTTTTGTTGTAATAGGGACAAGGCCTTCCTTACTGGTAGGTGAAGACAGGACAGCAATCACTTTCAGCTTCCTTATGGAGGGAAATGGTTGGCCCATTGCTCCGTGTCTCCAGAAGGAAAGGAGAAATCACTGGTTTGGAAGGGCCTTTGGAAGAAAAGCCAACATGGCAAATCAGGGGGTCTGTGAAAGTGCTTCTGCTGTCTTACTGTGATCTGTGTGACTTCCTGTAGAAATATATTGACTGGCACGTGCAGAGATGAAAAAAATAAAACTGTTTCTTCCTCTCTGCAGTCTGATTCATCTTATTACATGCAAGATGCAAGATGAGTCTAAAACCAAGCAGGTATTTTACTTTCACTAAGGCCTCAGCTTTTTGTCTGGAATTACAATTCTAGGGTGTTGGTACAGGTGTCTAATTCAAACCACACATCCCCTATGTGTTCTTCCTCATGGGAAAACAAGGTCCTTTCTGGTGTCCTAAGTAAATTTGTTTTCCTTAGAAACTGATGAATTGTACCTCAAAATTTTAATGGAGTTTTCCAGATGAAAACGAATACAAGCAGCTCATTTTGCCCATAACTTTTGTCTTATTTCCTGTGCAGTTGCACCTGGTGGTGCCATTGTTTTGGAGCTAGGGGAAAAGAGCATGCTCGGGGCAATGTGATCCTGACTGTGTGTGCTGTTGCTCCAGTCGGGTAACTGTAGTCTGAACTTGTTCCTGCTCTTTTAAGTCACTGGTCTACTCGCTGGGCGCAGGGAACAACACCACATGCAGTTCTGAAAAACACAAGTCCATGATTTTCACCTTCATGACCTCTAGGTTTATGGAGGGAGAAGAATGAACCACACATGAAAAATAGTTTATTGTGTTAATAGCTTACCATCTGTGAGTACTGAGGAGTCCTGATCCACTTGTGAGAAGGCTGATGTTGAGAAATACTGCAATATTACATGGACAAGCTCACATTTGTACAGAAGACTTATAGCCCTGCCTTGCAGGGAAGCGGGTAGCAAAACTTCCAGTGACTTCCATGAGCATAAGCTCGTGTCCCATGTGCATTTTTTCAATAGAGTTCAGCATGTTCAAACATATATTACAATAATCTAATTGCAGTGTAATTCCTTCCAACCACCAAGTGTTACTTTAATTGTATAGCTCATATTTACCGTATGCTACAAGGCCTTAATTTCCTTTAGATCTGTAACTTTCGGAGTGACAAGGCTATTGTTTTGGTGTGCTGGTACATCTACCATGAGAGAAATGGCCCTTTGCATTTCTGGCAAAATGGCAATGCTTTGCCAGACCAATATTTAAAAGAAAAATTGTAAGATGGCAGAAGAGCTGCTGGCATATATTCTTGTTGAAGGAAAATTAATCTCCCTATTCTGATATGGGAGATGTTGGCCTAAAAAACAGCTTGAAATAGAAAAAGTCCATTCACTGCTGATCCTAGCAGATGAAAACAATAAAAATACTGAAAATAAACCAAGCACTCAATCTCTAGAAATAACCTTTTGTACTCAAAGATAAAAGCTTAAGGAACTGGCTAGTTGCCAAACAAAAAAAAAACCCAACCAGAACTGCAGCTGAAAATGTATATACTCCTTTCAAGCTCTGTAGTCAGGGTCATACCATTAATTATAGATGACAGCATGGGGTTTAAAAACAAATGGTTTCAACCTCACCTTTAGGCTGAAATGAAGCAAATGTTTTATTCTCAGGGAGCACTACTCTGGCATGTTCTAGAAGGATTGAAGCAGTCAAAAACTGAAAGCAGGTGGCCTTTCAGGGCAAAGGCGGTTCTTGACACTCACTTCAGTAACAGCAGAAATAGTCTTCAGGCTTAATGATACCCTATTGGCATTGTCATTTCTGCTGTTAATGGCTTTTTTATTTAATGGTAAGCAGGATGGCTAGTAGTGCTTTTTTAAAAAATTGAACACAATACAGATTCTGAATGTGTTTCTCCTCCACCCTGTTTCCTTACATAGCTATTTACATTTAAATGACAAATAGCAGACTAAAAAAATAGATCTGACCTTTTTGTGTCATACACCTTCTTTTTCTGAACCTAGGAGTCTGACTCAATTGCCTAAACATAGGACATGGTGTCCTTTGATTTGAGGTATCTGCATGGGGCTGGAGGATACAGGACCTATGGAAGTCCCATCTCAATCTGATCTGGCAGACCATGCAGGACGCCAGGCAGGACTACCTTGAATATCTCAAGTGCCACTAGATGCTTGTGTTTAGACCACTGAATCAAGCTCTAGCAGCCTACACAAGGTACAAAGAAGTGCAAAATCAGGTCATCTGTAGGTACTCGCTGAAAACTGTGTAGATTTACTTGCAAATGTAATTCAGACTGTTCTCAAAACTGACAGCATAAAGAGATTTATGTCTTAAAGAGATTCTTTGAAGTAACAACTTTGAACAAACTGTCATGAAACAGTTGTTTTAGAGAAGTACCTGGCTATCATTCACTATAGGCCATTACTTCCTCATAGTATTAATTCTTCCAAAGTATGAATTCAGCATTATGAGTGAATATATTCTACACTTCTTGCCCTCAGTCCTGTGGAATTGCTCCCGAGCTACCCAGTGTTATAGCTAGTGGAAATTAGCCCAAAGGAGGATGGTAAAATGCTTTAGGAAGTTCCATAATTCTTCTCTCGTACTCTCATGATCCACTTCTTTCTAGATTTTTTTTTTTTTTAAATATCCCTAAACAGTCAACATTCAAGAGTAATCTGTCTGCTTTCTCAACTTTGTGATCAGGTATGTTGAGTAACTGCAGCATCTCCATTCACTATTGAAACATGAATTCTCCATGTGGAGAATTGCAGCCCTAGATGCTAATCAAGCACCTGTTCAGCTGAGCATGTGCAGCATTATTAAAAAGGCTCTAAAAGTCCTTGGGGAATTCTTGATGGCTCTGCATGACTAGTGTTCCTCACTGTGTGAAAGCAGATGCAAGGACTTAACTTTTGCTTTCCATGGAGTGCAGAAAAAAGGATTTCTTCCCTGTTGTTCGGTAAGACCTGGTACCTTAGTAGATTTATTAACATGAAGACAGGATGCACAGGAAAACTTCCTAATAGTAGGACAGTGGACTTTCTAGGAATCCAATGAGAACAAGGTGGTTAAAGATGTGAACATAATTGACATCATCATTCTTTTCTTTATCTGGGGAACCCTCTTTACTATCTACCACTGTAGGTGAAGAACTTCTTACTGAGGATGTTTTTCGTAGGAAAGAATTGCTTCCATCTACACTCTAGGGAGAGGTGGCATGAAAGTGGCATGTACCTTTGAGAAATTCAGAAGTAGATGGCAGGCATTATCCTTCAGATAGCTCAATAACACTAGCTTCAAATGATTACTGTTTGTTTTCTACACAACAGCTGTGAGAATAAGGGAAGGAAAAGCTGCCAAAGATTTGCAAGCAAGGAAATAAGAGCCAGCAAGACATCCTGAGCACTGTTTTGGTTGCCAGGACACAGCATGACGAACATCTTTTTCACCTGCTTTGAGGAAGGGTGGGAGTTTTGGGGGTTTGCTGTGCTCTGAGGATATTTTTGGCTGTAGAAGAGGGTATCAGTCTATAGGAGGCATTGCACATGGTCTGTGTGCTCTCAGGAATTCTAAATATTGTGGATCTTTAGACTGAAAGGCACAGACAATTTCAGCACCTGGGACTACAGGAGTGAATGCTTTGTCTTCCATTGGGTAGGTGTTTGCTGTACGTGGTTTGTGGATACCCCAGCAGGGCTTTAGCTGACAGGCAAAAATTAAAGTGCTTTCTAATTTCACAAAACATGACTTTATTGTCCTTAAAGTGCAATCAGTACAAACAGTGCCAAAACTGCAAACACTGAGAACATTTAGAACACCGAGAACTGCAAACAATAGGAGTTTAAATTAAAGGGTGAGGGACATTTAACTCAATAGCCAAGAAATGGTTCAGAGCTGCAGTGAACAAACATATTTCCTCCTGGTAGGCCACTTGGAAACCAGGATGGCAACACACAGTGTCGGCACTGAGGTCTGGAGGGTCCTAAGTGCTGTCCCAAGGGTCTTACTGGAAAACATTTTGCTTTAGCCAGGCAATTTCTCCAACATCTATAAAAGGGAGCTGGTGAATCTTGTGTTTGCTGAAGCAAATGTAACATGTTATTGGAGGAAGCGGGAAAGGAGTGACAAATCCAAGACAGCACTTGCTGTCTACTTTTTTTTTTCTTCATGTGCTAGCGGTTCATTTTCGTATTTCTTTTTATTTGTCCTCTCTTTCATTGAAAACCTCTTTCTGCTAATTCTTGAGCGGGGAAGGTTTTTACCCCTGAGATACCCAGTCATGTTTTGCAGAAGTCTTAGAAGTCTTTAGGAATTTCACAAATGAAATATGTTCTCTTCCCCCTTCCCCCCCCGCCCCCACCTTAGAGTTATTAGATAACGGTGGACTCTGGTGTTTTGAATGGACTGAACATTTTAAGTACAGATCGTGTAAGACAGGAAAATCAACAGAAATATATTCTTATTTGGACTGCTTTCATGTTAGCAAACATAATACCTTCATTTGAGAGTTCAGGCATGTCTTCAGAGTCTCCGAGTCTTGGAAGACCCTGAAGATGGTAGGGTCTTACCCACCAGTCATTCTTCTTGTATTCGTTGTATCTTCATATTGCAATCTGACTTTGCTATCAGAAGATCAGTGTTACTAGTGGTGTGCTGCTGCATCTCATTTCTTTCAGTGGGGTCTGAGGCCTTGTGACCACATGTCTATAAATAATGTCTTCCTTAAAGAGGTGAAGCTGTAGAGAGAGTTCTGATGAAACCAGGCAATAGACCTCCTCAGAGAGTCCTGATGTTTGAGAATAACCTCTGTGACAATATAGCAAGCTAATGCCCAAGAGCAATCCAGCTCTTGACTGGATTGTGTGAAATAGATGTTTCATAAACTATGTGCTCTTGCCATTCATTAAAGTAATCTGGAAGAATGCAGTCACCTTTTTGGGAATCAGAGAGGAGACAGCAGTAGCTCTGTTTGCCATACTGGAGTCCTACCAGAGAACTTTTTATGCCTCATTCCCTTATGTGTCAACTATTCTCAGTCCAGAGTTCATGGAGTCAATAATGCTGCTTTGTAATTAGTTTTAGGCAGTGTGCCTCTGTGTGTGTGTGTGTGTGTATGTCTATATGGGTGTGTGTGTAACTACAATGTTTGTGCCTTGCAAATTGCACTGGGCAATATGTTGCCTAACTTCTGCTTTGCATATTCCTGCAATACATTTCTTGGAGCGCGTGAAAATCATATTGACATAGGTTTTACTGATAATAAAAAAGAAACTGACTAAGATTTATGGTAAACATAAACAGATTGGCTAAGATTTTACTGAAATATGCATTGATGAGGTTTCTATTGAAAAGAAAACACTGTTCTAAGATCCATCCTGGTAGCAAGCTCACACTGACTTTCTGAATTAATTCTCATGGTGAACAAAGCAGTGTGTATTTTGTACATGGTACAGAGTAAGACATTCTCAGCTCACAAATGTCCTCCTCTGATAAGGGTTCAGAAAATTCTGCAACGTGGAGGTGGAAAAATGGGATGGCTCTAGGAGGGGAGGGAGACTTTGGGTTAGAGAAAGAAGGGTAAGGAGCTGAATGGCAGGACTGAGAACTCAGCAACATACAACAAGCAGATTTTGCAATCGTGCTGAAATACTCCAAATAGACAGCTATGATCATTATGCAGAGTGTGTGATTTACTCTTGAAAAAGCAGAGAAAATCTCGGAGGAATCCGCATGAAAGAACAGCTATTAGACTCACGCATACAGGAGAAAGAACCCATCTATATCCTCTCTTGTATCAAATGGCAACGTGCAGTCAAGTCTGAACTGTTGAACAAATAAAGTGTTAGAGCAGATTACCACAAGGGACAATGAATATGCCGAAAACAATTTGGAGAAATGTCTTAATGAACCAGCAAAGCATGTGGAAGGATGAGAAAAATAAGATGAAACCAAAGAATCGAAGTTAGAGCTAACAGGGACTGTGTCTGTTCTGAGGGAGCTGGGAACGAGTCCCAGCTCCGAGGTCACTTTGGCTGCATCCCAAATTCCCGTCAGGGTAAGATATGAGTGCATGTCAGTCCCCTCTAGCACTCTGGCTTCCATGTGAGGGAAGCCCTGGTATGCAGCCAACACAGGAGACACTAAGCACAGTCAGAAAGAAAAGGAGAAGTGATGTGTGGGTCCTACCTGCTCTGCAGCCTTGATCCGATTTAATGGCATTTGAGATAAATGCTGCTAACTTTCTGCAAATGGATTCACTTTATGAAAACCTCAGTGTCTCTGTCAGCCGGAGTTGTTAACAGAGTTATTAATAGCAAGTTATCAATAAAGGAGTGATGTACTGTTGTCTGGCTTGATTACAACATTTCCATTGTATACTAATTATTACAGATATGTGATTTTTATGTATTGATTAGGCTTGTGAGTTTAACCCATTGGCAGTGATCTTGGCAAATACAATGAAATAAGTATGGACACCTTATAGTATTGAGATAATTTTTAAATTATGACTGACCAGGACAATATACTTAAAAAATGGCCAAAATTATGTCAACATAGAACATGTGATATATTATACCACAGAAATGTATCCATTTAATGAACGGAATAGGGTGATCTAACATCTCTTGCATTCATTGCTATCAATTTTTGGTTCCAAACATTCTCTTTGTCTTTCTGAAGATTTCGAAATAATTATGCCAAATTGGTCTATCCAGAAATATTTGGCCTGTTTCTTCATTACATTGGAGTTTCGGTGCTGAATGCTAGCTGTCAAATTACTTGTGACGTGTTCTTATTCTAAGTAGCATTTCACATAGCAGACTCAAGCAGAGTACATCTGAGCCCTGTACAAAAAAAAGCATTCAACTTCCTTCCTGATTCCAGCTGGGACTGTAGCATTACACCAGTTCTGTTAAAGATTAGAGTGCCAGGCTTTAAATAAATGATTTAAGAATAATGGTTGCATACTTCAGTAAAGTTATGTGCTAGGAGGCATGGTTCTCTCTATTTGCTGCTAAAAACAAGTAGTGCATTGAGATTCTGTCCTACGTGTTGCAAAAATAAAATTCCTAGAGAGATGTTTATTATTTAAGTTCTGATTTTGAATAGAGAATCGAGAGTCCGTGAAAACGGTAGATTTCTGTAGACAGATCTTTTGTGCTGCAGCAATTTTTTTTTTACAGCAAAAAGAACACCATGAAGCAAAATCCACTGCAGTCACTGGCAACTAAGATTAACAGCTCAGGTGTCAATTGCACTGCTGACACATTTTCACTTGGAGCTTGGCTGAGTGCCCCAGCTCATTTCACAAAACGCTCTTGAACGGTAACGTTCAGATTGTAACAGCTTTCACCTTCTACCCATCTGGACGAGGTGATGAATAAGCAACCAGGAAGGTAAAGGCCCCCAAAACGTTAAAAACCACTTTTGATCCTCTAAGCTGTTGGGCCCGCTAAGGACCTCTTGCCAGGCAAGTGAGGACATACCTGGTAGGCACAGCCCACTCACCATTTTACAAAAGGTGCATTTTCTCACATGATGACTTTGCCATCCAACCGCTGCATCTCTGTTGTAACCAAGCCTGATTCCAGACACACCAGATGGGAATAATGCCAGAGAACACTCAAAAGGAGCTGTGCATTGAATAAAATGGGGAAATGCTTCCACGGGCATGCTTTAGACAGCCCTGTGTGAATACCATGCAGCTGTGCAAGTCGCTGGCGGATTAAGGTATTGGGTGTTGAAACTCATGACAAAAAATAAAATCCTCAAGCTAAGGCACGGCACGCTGTATTTGGCAAATCTTAAACACTTGTAGTTTAGTCATTCAGCTTCTTTCTCCCACCTCCTCCCTGTGAATATTCATGTGTAGTCTTAGGCTTGCTTACTGCCTTTTCACGTTCTTTGTGGTGGGTGCTGTGAGTCACGTTGCCTGCCTCAGACTCCTTTCTCCTTGTTCCCCCACAGCTCCTCACATAACCTCCCACGTGCCAAACACACCTCCCTCCATTCATTTCCTATACACTTTTGTGAGGAGTTGCTAGGCTTTTTCTTTCGCAGAAGATGCAACACCCCACAGAACCATCAAAACTTGCTGTCCTCGTTCCCTGCTGAGCCATCTGCATCAGGGAGCTCCTCCCCTACTCACCTTAGTCATCCTCTGCTATGACACAGCTGTCTCTGACCTCATTTCTCTCTCTGTAATGACACCTACGACACCTACCTACAGAAGCTGACGCAGCGCTCCTGACTCTCCTTCCTGTGACACAATCATCCGGTGCTTCATCCCTTCTGAGTTAATTTTGTCATTCAGTGTTGCTGGTGCTGCTCATCCGGAGAAGAAAGCCCTCTTTCTCAAGCAGAGCTCTTGCCCCTTGTTCGATCTCCATATTTACGGAGGGTTTGTCAATCAGCTGGGGTGTGACTGGTGCTCAGAGTGATGCTGAGCTCCTGACCGTGAGCAGAATTCAGAAATGGTGTCGGAGCATCTGCTACCAGATCCTTTTGAGACAGTGTTGATCTATGCCAACAGGAGTCTGGTCACTGATCAGAGCATTATAAAATGGCCCTAAACTGTGCTGGAGTTTAGTATAGGAGAGCACATGTTAAAAAAAACCCCTTTACCTTAAAAATACAAATGCGGTTATAAAAACCGTTCATTCAGTCAGTGCAGTTTTGTGAGTGCTTTCTAGAATACATAAAAGGCTGAGCTCAAAGCTCTGTCAATCAAAAGTAACTTGCTGAAGGAAACTGGGCTATTCCAGTGTCAGTGAGGTCAGAAATAACCACCGGCCACTGCCTTAAAGAGAAATGATCCAAACTCATACAAAAAGAGACAAGCAGTTAAAAGATGAGACTGGGAGAAAGCAGTGAAAAGATGGGGCTGATTCAGTGGATTTAGCACAAACTATCGTGGCTATTACAGCTTTGAAAATATTTTAAAAATAGGGTGGGTTTTTTGCTATACTGATTTCAAGAACTTCAGATACCTTTAATTTAGTTAACAGTTTGTGTATAGAACAGTCTCAATAGCTCAGCACTGGAATGGTCCTCATGTATATCAAATGCTTCCTTTACATTTTATTATGCTAGGTAAAATCACTCTTGCTTTTAAGAATGAAAAAAAAGCAGCTCATTTTTTTCAGAAATATTAACTGAAAATAGTCACATTTCTGTGAGGTCTAGTTTATTCCTCCAGTGCAAAAGAGATCAGTTGGTAAAACGGTAAACTTGCACCCTTGGTTTTTATGCTACACTTACACGTGCATGTAGCTAGTCGTATTTATACTGTGAGTCCATGCATGAGCATTTTGGAAAGAGTAATGACAAATATTTTTTAAAGCATGACTTCTTGAAGCAATTTTATTCTGGTTAATTCAAAGCTCTATTGTACAGTGTTTCTTCCTGGGAACAGGCTACTAAAAGCATACATATTCCATAACTCTTACACTTCATGCTATAAAAAGCTACAGAACAGCATCCATGTGATGCTATCCATAGGGATACTACAAATGCTTGCTGAAATCTTACATCCTATTTCTATTTTGAAATCTCCAGTAGGAAAGATTTGTACATTTTATTTTCTGCATTTTGTTACAACTTCGGTTGACCTTACACTGGCAAAGAATGCACTTGTCCATGAGAAAGAAAACAGAAAGAGCCAGCTGCATAATAAGGCCATATTTCTTTTGATTAAGTCAGAAGACTTTTATAGTCTGTCTCATCCGAGACAGGTGCCGCTTTCTGCTGCATGATGAGAGAGCTATGCTCTGAATCAGGGGTTTCTGCTAGGTACCTGCGGTTACATATGGAGGTTTGGGCATTTCAGAGTAGAAATTAAAAAAGTGCTTTGAACAGGTAACTGCTTAAAGTGAACACTACACTTCCATCAGAAGTTAAAAAGCATGTTAATGTGAAAAGGCATGGAAAATACATAAATCCTTAACTGTCAGGACAACCAGTGATAGAGTTTAGGATCAGTTAAATAAGACTCAAAAAATCTATCACATGAACAAGATATAAATTGCTGAAGCAGTCTAATCACTCGAGAAAGGTTTGCAAAGCTACTAACTTCTGTAAGAGTTGCAAAAGGAGCTATTCCAGTCCTCTGAGTCCATTTACAGTCAAACCCAATTACTTAACTATGTATTCCCTTAAAGGATTGGCTGTCTTCCATGTTTCAGGTAAATTTGTGCTTTATTATAGCTGTGTGGCAAAGTCTACAAACACCAAATCAGCTTATATGGATGTTCTCCAGTAGTAGTATTTTTTCTCCCCCACAACTTCATTTTTAAACACTTAGTAAAATATTTATGTGTGAAAAAGAAAAGTTTAAGCTGTGACTCTCCCATGGATTGTATAAACCCAGTCAAGCCAAAATGTTCTTATATGATCGCATTATGTGGTTTTTCTTTATAAGCTGACACAGTCTAGGGTGTGTATGATGACTGAGCTGTTTATTAAGTTCACCCAATGTTCATCTGTTTAGGGATGGTTGATGTTATTGGCTTGCCAGTAAGCTATTATATGCATATATCTGAATGCTGTTTATGGGAAGATGAACAGCATAAAATACGAATTGTGTTTTCACACAGAAAATATTTAGTTTATTCCTATTCAAATATAGCCATTCCCCAGAACTAAAATCCTCTATCTAGCTCCTGCCACTACTATCCTAGACACATCTAATGCAATCAGGACAGTAAAGGAGACCTCCTGTACCAATTAGCTTGTGCTTTAAAAGCAAAATGATTCATTCCAATTTGTCACACAAATGGATGCATCAAGGGTCCAAAAAGGTTCTGATAAAGTCAATAGCTTTTCAGGCTAGAAAAAGAATTTTAGGGAAAGATCCAATAAAGGTTTAAACACTTTCAATTTTTGGCATAAAAGAAGTACTGTATAAGAACATTTGGAGAACATTTCAGGAAGAATTTGTGGAGAACTGAGGAGCTAAGGGCAGGTTAGAAAGCTCTGTAAGCACCTCCCAGTCAGTCAGAAATGTTTCTTAAATCTTGCCTCTTCACTGCTCTCTCCCTGTGTACCTGAGATCAGAGGACCCCATTGTCCTGGTCTGAGGTAAAATGGAACCAATTTTCTGTTCAGTAATTTTACTTAAGTTAAGCTTCTTCTAACTAACTGAACTCTCTGAAATTAATGGCATATTTTTCCGACAGTATCCACTTCCAGAGTGATAAGACCTGATTGTTTATAGTTGATGCCAAGGAATGGTATGCAGAGAGGCTCTTGCTTATACTTATTGCTATAACACCCAAGGGCAGCCAACTTTGTTACTTGCCCCATTGGAAGGTCGGAAGCGGAAAAGCGTAGATGGGTCACACCTGTGGGGAGGAGTGGACAGGACAGGTGACCCAAAACTGACCCACAGGGAATTCCATCCCATCTGCCTCATGCTCAGTATAAAAGCTGAGATCTCTCCACAAGATCACAGGTCCTGCCAGGAGCCTGCTCCAGTGTGGGTTCTCCATAAGGGAGATCCATAGGGTTTCTTTCAAAACTCAAGCTCAAGTCTTTCTCTTCTCTTCTCTCAGAACACACCTGACAAGGCAGCAGTGACAGAGTGAAAGGAAAAATGGGTGTGGTGGGTTGACCCTGGTTGGATGCCGGGTGCCCACCAGAGCTGCTCTATCACTCCCCCTCCTTGGCTGGACAGGGGAGAGAAAATATAACAAAGGCTCGTGGGTCAAGA
Organism: Burhinus oedicnemus; assembly: GCA_008921705.1. Lineage (NCBI taxonomy): Eukaryota > Metazoa > Chordata > Aves > Charadriiformes > Burhinidae > Burhinus > Burhinus oedicnemus. The sequence continues at coordinate 848,870 of VFFE01007085.1, forward strand.
TAAGGACAGTGAGAGATCACTCATCAGTTACTGTCACAGGTAAAACAGAGACAACTTGGGGAAATTAGTTTAATGTATTATCAATCAAATCAGAGTAGGGTAATGAGAATGTTGTGGTTTGGGCTGGATTGGCCCAGTCAGGCGGAACAACAGATGCTGTCTCTCTTTTGCTCCACTTTAAAGGGAGGCAGGAGAGAGAGAGAAAAAGAGAGACTTAAGAGTTTAGAAGGAACTAAACTACTTTAATGAACTATTAATAATAAAAAAAATAAAAAGAAAATAATTAAATATATACAAAATCGTATCAAGCTCCCAGGATGACGATCACGTCACCAGCAGGCACTGGGGAAGTCCCAGACTGGACTCAGTGACGGATGGCAACTGGATAACGGATCTGGATTCAGGATTGGGATCAAAGGTGGACAAACAGACAGAGTCCTCCTCAGACACTGGCCATTGAAGAAAAAGAGCTGACCCTTTGATCCCTCAGCTTTTATACTGGGCATGAGGCAGATGGGATGGAATACCCTTTATACCCTTTCGGTCAGTTTTGGGTCACCTGTCCTGTCCACTCCTCCCCACAGGGGTGACCCCTCTACACTTTTCCGCTTCCAACTGTCCAATGGGGCAAATAACAAGGTTGGCTGCCCTTAGGTGTTATAGCAATAAGTATAAGCAAGAGCCTCTCTGCACACCATTCCTTGGCATCAATTATAAACATGGGTCTTATCACTCTGAGAGTGAAGAGTTTTCTACACAACATGCTGTTAATTTCAGCAGTTAGAAGAGGCCTCAGTAAAAAGTGAAGTTACTGAACAAAATTGGTCCTGTTTTACCTCAAACCAGGACAGAGAAATAAAATCAAATCTTAAAAACACCTTCCCCCCACCCCTCTTTTCTTTGCAGGCTCAACTTCACTCCTGGTTTCTCTACCTCCTCTCCCTGAGTGGCGCAAGGGCACAGGGAATGAGGATTGTGGTCAGCTCATCACACATTGTCTCTGCCACTCCTTCCTCCTCGGGGGGAGGACTCCTCACACTCTTCCCCTGCTCCAGTGTGGAGTCCCTCCCATGGGAGACAGTCCTCCATGAACTTCTCCAGCGTGGAAACTTCCTACGGGCTGCAGCTCTTCAGGAACAAACTGCTCCAGCGAGGGTCCCCCACAGGGTCACACGTCCTGCCAGCAAACCTGCTCCAGTGTGGACTCCTCTCCATGGATCCACAGGTCCTGCCAGGAGCCTCCTCCAGCATAGGCTTCCCATGGGGTCACAGCCTCCTTCAGGCATCCACCTGCTCTGGTGTGGGGTCCTCCACGGGCTGCAGGTGGATATCTGCTCCACTGCTAACCTCCATGGGCTGCAGGGGGACAACGTACCTCACCATGATCTTCACCACAGGCTGCAGCGGAATCTCTGCTCCAGCAACTGGAGCACATCCTCCCCCTCCTTCAGTGACCTTGGTGTGTGCAGCACTGTTGCTCCCACATATTCTCACTCCTCTCTCCAGCTGCAATTGCTGTTGCACAGTAACTTTTCCCCCATCTTAAATATGTTATCCCAAAGGTGCTACCACTGTCACTGATGGGCTTGGCCTCAGCCAGCAGCGGGTCGTCTTGGAGCTGGTTGGTATGGGCTCTGTTGGACATAGGGGAAGCTTCTAGCAACTTTCACAGAAGCCACTCCTGTAACCTCCCTCCCTGCTACCAAAACCTTGCCACGCACACCCAATACAATGGGTATGTTGATAACTGTGGGATCAGGCAGAAAGTGTAAGAGAAAGTATCTGCCAGGACCATGTAGGGAGAAGGTCTGATGTGCGCACGGTTGCAGCAGGTCTTCTCTGAGACATCTGCTGAGCCTGTGCCCTGAAGGGAGGTAACTGAAGTTGTGGCACTGCAGCCCCCAGCTACAGGCTGGACTCCCAAGGTCTTGACAGTGGTTCTAAATTCCAGTCAGTCTCACTTCTGGAGCCTAAGCTTCTGTCCTTGTTGTTGAAAAGCGGAGAAAAATTAGCTTGTTCGAAGCTCAAAGGTACTGCAAGGAGATGGATATAGGGACGCAAGCGAGTTTATTGGAGCTAGCTGAGATAGTACTTCAGTCACTGCAGTGGCTGCAGTGTAGGTGTGTTTTGGGGTGCCATTCTAAATTAGGGTTAAGAAGTTACTAGAGGGAACAAGGGGTGTTTGCATGTATGTGTGTAAGTGATTGTTGAAGTAAGACACCCTTTGCTGTGTGATACATTCATACCAGAGGAAAGGGTGCAATTTTCACAGGCTAGCTGTTTTTTCTTGTTTCTTAATTTTTTGAGTCTTTGCTATGCAATCAAAATGTTTCTTTAATTCAGCTTTTGACGGATTAGCAAGTGGTTTGTTATCCTGCTGGCATATGCTTAGGTCAGCAGAAGTAAGCAACATTTAAGAATATTGATCTAGCTTTATCTTTTCTTTAGATTCCATTTATATTACTTTTAGGCTTTAAAAAGGAAGTATTTCTGTATGTATCAATTACAGGAAAAGCAGAGGCTCTGTTCTTCTATCTGGACATCACATGACCACATGAAAGAAATGATAACATTCTCCACTCAGAATTAACTAGAAATGGCTCTGAGTCACACATTTGGAAGGAGAACAAATGTTCCCCAAATTAGGAAATATTCAAACTCTGAGTTTTTGTTCAGCTTGTTATAAAGCTGTGAGCTGGCTGTGAATCTCAGATGCGGATCCAAATTTTACCATGTTCCAGGAATGTTCAACCCCAAGATATGGGGGTCCTGTTCAGGTTCACATCTAGCATTATTAAATACCTAATCTGGTTTCCTAAGGAAATAGAGCTTATGTGATCACACTACTTGTCAGTCCCTACCTAATAAATTCTGAATGAACTGGCCAATTGCAATCAATCTGGAAAGAGTGATGGACATCTCAGAAATAAGCATATAACTACAAGCGTTGTGAACACTGGATGCTTCGCAGAACTTTTCCTATGCTCTTTGCATTAAATAGGTATTCTCCCTTGCTTAAAGTGCCAAGAGACCTAGATGCTCAGCTACATACACTAAGCAATTTAGGGCATTCAGGTGCCTAGAGAATTTTTCTACTAAAAACCCACATGATTAGAAGTGTAAGCACAACTAGAGTTGGATAGGAGGAGCTAAAAGTAAGTTTTGAACTCAAGTTGCTCTCAGGTGGAAATCTAAAGTACATTCAGTGGATATAGTCCAAAGTTTTGCAGCTAAGGATTAAAAATACCCCAACAAACATTCCAAGCAGCTGCTTCTTACAGACACAGAAATAATTCCTACGTTACCACTGGTTGATTTGTGTGAAGTTACATACGTTAAGGTTTGAGTATAGGTCTTTGAAGAGATACAGGTATGAGTTTATATCATACTGGGTTCCCAGAAAGCTGTGAGGCTGGACAAGAACTCAGGAATTCAATGAGATCATAATTTCTGCCTCTGAATAGCCTGTACCCTCAGCACATAAGTATTGCAACTCATATGTTCCATGTACAGACAGACTTTCTTCAGTTACACAGTTATCATTATCATTATTACACTTGAGAGTACAGTAACTTGTTCTAGTGAAATAAAACCCACAAAAATATTACTCCTGGAGAAATATAAGATAGTTAGGAAAGAGGAAAGTCCTATCAGTAGTAATATTTGCAGAAGAAGCTCCAAGAAGGTAAAAGTGAACAAGGGATGTTGGAGGACAAAGATCTACTTATCAAAATAACAACTTACCACATTTTGAAACAATGGGTGATATAGGAACATTTTAGCATATCAGTGAATTTACCGAAGCTCCATCTTAATTTTCATGGTTCATAGCACAGGTGACTAACCTGTTGCCTGCAGACTGGCTCCTGCCTGTCCAAACTACTTATTCAGCCTCTAAGTAGCTATGCAAGTTATTGGGAGGGATAGGTTAAGAATAGGCCGAGTAGATGAGTTCTAGCCATTCTTTCTGAGAAGTCCTTTATCCATATTCCTGTTCTGTGTCTAGATACGTTCCCAAGAAAGAACAAATTAACTTGGAATGTGACAATGGTCATCTATATTTTAATCTTAGGTAATACAGGCCCTGGGAATATATTTTGGGAGAAATTTTCTGGTAAGAACAACTTCCTTATATGCTCAAAATCTTCCCATCAAGCTCATGATTCTTTGAAGGATTTCTGTATTAAGCCTTTCAGACTGATTTGATTTTGAAAGCAGCACCGGCAGCAATATTGAGTTTCTAGAACTGTCTCCTCTGGAGCTCTCAGTAATATCAGTGTTACAGTAGATTGGTGAATTAGATAGCTGAATAAACGTCTCTGAGGAGCCTCCACTGCAGGAAATGAAGGTTTTCCAAAACACGTCAGAACCATTCCCATTCATGATTTACCCAAACCTTTGGCCCAGCCTTTCCATAGCCTAGCAAAACATCAACATTGCTTTCTTTTTCACTTTCTAAGGAGGCATAGGAGTGTCACAAAAAGCTGTTACCTCACACAGACATGTTTCTAATGGGGTATACTTGCTGACTGACAGAAAAGCCTTCAGGTAGGCAAACATTATGGGCTGACTAGTACATCTAAGATACAGAAGGTAGGATTCAGTTGCCAAAACACAGATACATAGTGCCATTCGTGACATCTGAGGGTATTCAAGACAGTTGCATGGAGCTGGATGATACAAGCTATGAGGAAGGTTCACATCCTTCAAAAGGGGCATACTAACATAACCATAGGCACCTACCTTTGGGCAATTAAGCCTCACTCTAGATGTTCCTTTAGTGCTATAGGAAGGTTCTGGATTGCATATAGATAACCATGTATAGGTAAAGGTGTATAGACAAGCACAGGAGTTTGAATATAGTGCTGAATCTTAATTGTGTAGGTCTGTTGTAGATTTCCTCGCTGTAGCTATATAGGCATCCTTCATTTTAGCCTAAACATCTGCTTTCTGGAATCCTGCCTGGGCTTCAGTGGCGTCTTCAGAAAGGCACAGGACTCATCTGGGTCTTTTGTCATACTTGCAGCCCCATATGGGTGTTTTGCATACTGTAGTGCATTTCAGGTGACACAGCCTCAATGTTTAGCTGACTGAATTGACAGATGACAACTAAATCTGAGTATGCTGCAAGTTGTCATTGTATGGAATGCCCTTCTCCTTTTGTGGCAGCTATCTCTTTTTTCAATGATAACATATGAAATGAAAATCCAGAAACATTAAATTATTAGGGTAGAAGCAATGCTATTAACACTTCCATTTTTTTTGTGCTCCAGACTGCAATGAAACCTGTCTTACATACATGTCTTATATTTCTGTTTTTCCTCCTAAAAAAGAATTTGAGAAGCATCCTCCATCGGATCAATTGAAAAATCTAAGTGGTGTAAAAATGGAAATATATAAATGGTAATTCAATGTCTCTGATAAAACCTTTCACAATCAAATATTCAGATCTTCAGCTAATGAAATTTAGCTGAGAATAGGTTGAACCAGGTCAATTTAGCAGCAGAAGATCCAACCATATGATTTTAAATGAAGAGCAACTTTGTTTTCTCAGCTATCTTGAACTTGAAAGGTAGTGAGCTAGAACTGCAGAACAAGACTGCAGCAATGAGCAGAGTACTCAATTTTGCAAAGCTGACATCCTAACCACCAGGATATCTGCCTCTCTGTCCAATTTTACAGTGCTCTGAGCATTGCCAAGAGAAGTCTTCTGGTCATGGTGGCATCAGAGGCCATCATCAGGTTCTCCAGAGCCATTCGGTGGAAGTCCACATAGCTTCTTTAATGGACAATATTGTCAACGATTAGGTGATTTTGCAAATGGAAACCTGTAGAAGTTTCAAGACTTTATTTGACTAAGTGATAAATGACTGTTGATTTTTAGTACAACAGTGGTGCTTGACTAGTAGATGCCATAGAAGGCTGTGCAATACAGTCCTATTGAATGTAGTTTCAAAACTGAAAGTGTCCAATTATACTTTCCAATTGGTTAGTGTTTTATGAGGATTTATCAAGATTAATTATCATGACTGTAAACAATTTGTCTTTGAATAACGTGAATGTAAAGTGACTTCTTGAAATTCATACACTCTAATAAATAGAGGGGGTCAGCACCAGTTTTTGTTTGTATATTTGGAGCATTCATCAGTCACGTTACTGACATGTAGTCAGTCCTCTGAAACACAACACAGCAAGTTCAGTTAAATTCAGATTGACAGCGTGAAAAGAAAGTTGGCAGAACACAGGGTCCCGTTGCTAAGCAATGCTTGGCAATACAACACACGCACATTATGGTGCTTGTGATGACACCATGAGGAGAGGAGATGTTTTCAATTTAATGAAAATCCATCATGTCAGAGGACATGGGGCGGAGCAGTAGCAAACAGGGTGAATGGATGGGAGACATGTCCACAGGGAACCAAATTTTGCTATTAGTTACATCAGCATGAATACATTAATTTCATCAAAGATACTCTGGATTAACTGTGGAGTCACTGTAAAATATTCCAGGCACTATGCTGAAACTGTTCGTAAGGTTGTACTAAAAAAAAGTCCCCGTCTTTCACAGTGCTTCCATCGTGCTTCTCTGTCACTTCAAGTCAGTGTGAAAATTACAGATCCACCTGGCTGCGGACTTCACAGTCAGAGTCGTGTTTCTTCCAGCGACTGCAGCCCTCAGTGTGCCCCATCCTTGTGTTGGACCCAGAATGTAAAGTGACTCTGTGCTTTCCCCTCTCCCTCCCGTTCTCAAACACACATCCACATCGCCTCTTGGGCCTGAGGGTGAACTGCCCGAAGAGGTGAGGAAGTCCTGGGGCTGCCGAGGTGGGGCAGCAGGAGGTGGGGGAGACCTTTCTACCCACTGGGGAGTCCTCACCACAGCCGCAGTCTGACAGGTGTCTTCTGCCTGTCCTGTCCTCCACCTTCCTTCTACACTCAGTCCTTGGCTAGGCATCTTCCCTGTGCTTCCAAGTCCAGCCCTGCCACCATACTTCTTGCTTTAGCCCTAAATAGCTGTCAGCATTTTGAGACTTTGCCTGCTTCCTCCCTCATGTCTGCCCTACTAGTCTAGTGGGATGTTTTCATTCAGTTTTTTTAAGGCATCATTACCACTCTGAGCCTACTAACTATTTCAGATTTCGTAATAGGACAAACCAAATTTACTTCAGCTCTGCAATTTTCAAAGTTAACTGTAACCGTTCCCTGTTCAGTCACATATAAAGGAAACAGAGTGAAATCTAGACTTTTATTAAGTCAATGACAAAAATTACATTGACTTTTTGTCTATTGCTAAAAAATAGAAACCAAGAGTCCTTCATAGTTCTGGAGTCTTGTACATCTTCTGGATATATCCTGATAAAAATGCCTAGTGCATTATCCTCATCATTTCTTTGCCTTTGTTTTCACTGGGAGCAAAACCAGACATAAGAACAGGAAGGGGTCAGTGATCTGGATGGCAGGGGACTGCTCTACTGTTAAGAGATGACAGTGAAGGCCAAGTTTTCATCTACATCTCCCACATTTCATCTACATCTCCCACATTATAGGATCGCAAAATGGACAGGGAGGATAGCCAGGAGGGAAAGATCTGCCAGCCATCAAATCTGTGTTTCCAAATGGTAGATGGCATGTCTATTGTGACGCCGCTACTTGAAATATGGTCAAATCAGTATGAAGATTTCAAAACCAGCTATTGTTCTGTGTTCTAATGGCTGTAGGAGGAGCCATTTTAAGTTCACTCAAGGTTTGCTCTTGTAGGTGCTGAAAGCTCTGGGATGAATCAAACAAGCGTTGAAGAGTGTAACTTCAGTACAAAAGAAAACCCAGGAAGCCCAGGAACGCATGTGAGCGCTTGGCTGGATCAGATCAGCATGTCTAGTGTGTCACAAGACAGAGCCAGATGTCTATATTTTAAAATACTCCAAAATCTATGTTTCCATAAAAGAGGCGTTACCAATGACAGGAGAAGTTAATTGGTATTAGAGAGACAGGATTTTAGTCAGTATTATTTGTTGTCTTCATTTCACACTAGTTTGTTTTAAAGATATTTCCAAGCAACATATTACTTCTCTCTCTGGACTACAATATCCTTATCAGGATAGAATGTCCTTCCTGATACAGATTTCAAATATGTTTTTAATATGCACTTAGTTCAATGAGAAAGCATAGACTTTCAGGCTGTGGGCTGGTTGTGCACATTGTTAAATTGCTTGTGGAGTGAGTGTGCTCTCACAGGAGTGAGGACACATGTGTATAGATGCACCGTCATCCCCCTAGCCCCCCAATACACTCCCTTTCAATTTATGGGTCTTCCTTACCTGCAGCAGGTAAATCAAGTGAGTTTTGGGGCTTATAGGCCTTCCTGTTGCATTTTTAGGTAATAAAAGTCCGATCAGATCAGGGAGCAAGTATTCCTACTAGGGAGCAAACATTTTTAAAAAGTGAGGGTGGCATGTAGCTTTTAGCTGAATAATTTGAAGAACAACTAAGTCTGAAATTGTACTTTTAATATCAGATTTGTTATGATATAATATTATTAAGAGTCATGGTAGTGATTTTCCAACCAAGCCAAGATAGTACTTTACTTTCTCCATGGGACCGTGCTTGAAATAGTCATTTAACAACATTATTTTTTCCTGCATTTATGTGGAAGAAGAACATACTTCAAAATACAACTTCTTTTCAAAGTCATCTTTAAATAAATCAATAGTGAATTTGTCCTGTTATTTTGACAGCTAAACAAAGAAACTGTAAAATTATTCTGATATTCCTGTAAATTTTATGCCTCTTTAGCTTACTATAAAATAGAAGAAAGATATTTGATTCATTTATTTTATAATTACTTGTGATTACTTAATTAATTGTGATTATTATCTTTAAAGAGCATCTCCTAAGAGTAATAGAAAGCTTCTGTGTTCATACATTTTATGATGGATAGAAAGTCATAGCTCAAAGGTAGCAAGTTCCAATCTGAATGGTCAAATACTGTTGTAGGGTTCTGTTTTTCTTTCAGAGGCAAATGTGCTGTTTCTTCACTTCCAACCACTCTTCCCTTATCTCTTTCAGTCTACTAACACCGTTCTGTTTCTTTTCTTTCATTAGACTCCTTTTTGTGTCTTCTGCCATAGTCTTCCCCCCCACCCCTCCGCCCAAAACACCTTAGCATACTGTACTGGTATCTGCTATTCATTCTTTTAAACCTTGATACAGCCTGTAGTCAATAATTAGCATATCATTGTTAAAATGAAACAGAAAAAAAGAGAGAAGAGCAAGAGATTCACCCCCGAATAAAAGCTTGAAAAACTTTTGAAGTTATTTGCCTGCCTGTGTTAACTGTAAGCAAAATGAGGAGGTTTTTTTGTATCCGGGACAGTACTTTCTGTGTTGTTAGTGATGACCAACTGCATAACTGTCATGTTTTCACAGAAATAAATGTTGGGGGTTTTTTTTGAGAACCCTATTCACAAAATTTAAATTAAATGTAAAGAAATCCTAGTTTCATAGGAGTCCTTTTGGGGAGGACCAGATCTGGATGTGTTTAGCTTAGTTGTCTGGTGAAACTGTGCCTAAAGGAAGTGCCAAAGTTCACAATTCTGTTAGTAGATACAGAAAGGTGCCCTTATTTAACTGATTAATTAAAACCAAAAGTCAAATGTGGGAAGCTAGAGAAAGATACCTACTGAAGGTTAGATACACACTTGCATTAGGTGAACAAGATGTCCCTCTGGATGCAGTTGAAGGTACCTCTGTTGAAACAAACTGACACTTCCTCGTTGAGGAATGTATCATGAGGCACTTAAAAAAGAGATGAGAGTGAAGCACCTCAGTTGGGGGATCTGGATGCCCTTCCCTTTGCAGGACACGGTTATGCTCCATTTCATGAAGAAGTGATACTAGAATTATGATACTTTTTCATGTACATATCCTTTACTCCAGGCTTATGGAAGACAGGCAGAAATGGTCCACAAAAAGCGCAATGGTCTGCACTGCTGCTCACAGTTTGACCCATCTCATCCCTGGAAAAAAGCTATTTTCACTAGAGACATCTTGTATCCTTCTCTACAGCTGGAAAATGCATCTTCATTGTAAGCAGAGTACAAAAAGCATTACAACCAGAGCAATAGGTAGATATTGAACAAGTTGCAGGGTTGCCTGAACAAACAATGGCACTATATAGCTATATTAAATGAAACTATTGCTCAAAAAAAGACATTGATATTTGACAACAGTAGTAAACAGACTTACAGACGCAACAAATTTAGGGCTAATTCCATTTAAAAAAAGCACATCCCTTAATCAAGCAACAAACTAACTAGAAAAAAAATCACAGACAAGAAGTGAATTAGTTCAGGATCATGGTTACCAATTCCACAGCTCTAAACCAAATGATTATTTTGAACCAAAAGAGAGCAGCAATAAGCCAAGAGGAACAAAAGTAAATATACTCTGAAATCAAAGAGCAGTCTATGTCAGAACCCAATTGCATGTTTTAATCTTTACACATAATTTATGAAATTCCACATCAGCTTTGGGTAGAATCTGATTTCTGGGAAAACATAAAAAATAAGGCTTCAAGCTTCTCTAAGACTGCCATTGCATGGAATCCTGCTTATTATCTGTTGAGTAATAAGGATACAGGTTCTCCAGGCAGTTGATTTTTGGTAGCTAATGAGTCTGACCTGAGGCATATAGATGCCGAACCAGGACATTGTCTGAATAAAAACTCCCTGCCCCCCTTATTCTGAATTTTTAGGCAGGATCACGAAGAGGTTATGTAAATGCCATAGCTTTTGTAAGGCTCTTCAAGGCAGATTACATTGTTTCAACACTAAAGTAAAAGTGAAAAGAACAAGAAAGTGATCTGCTAAACAGTTTCTGTAAAGACAAGCACTATTTGTCCTTTATCATACTGCACATCAAATCAAGACACAGCCAAACCCAGTTTCTATATTTTGTTCCACTTAGTGGATGAAAATGCTAATATTGTTATCTGGACCCATCCTCTAGCAGACTAAGAATATTATGCATAAACCAGATCCTTAAAAGGGGTGATTTTCCTTAATACGTTGAAGTTTCCAGGAGTACAAGCTGTGCTTGTTGATGGAAAATTAAAATCCTTTGTTATAAAAAACAAATATTTCTATTCAATGCTTCCTCTGCGAGTGAAGGTGGCAGGAATCGTGTTCGTTGAACATTTCTAACGGTGAGGAATGCACGCTTCCTGGAATGCATTAGGAGAAGGGCCAGAATTCAATATCACTAGTGAGAAAGTGCCTACACATCTTAGATCAATAACACACAAAGAAGTAGGTTGAAGTCCATCTTAGAGACACAAAGTAAGACTGATAACGATAAAGAGAAAGGTATCCAATAAATCTCTGTAAATAGAAAGATCGTCACCAAGTATCACCACCACCTTAGTTAAATCAGCAAATCAAAAACCTACATGGGGCAAACTGTAACACCTAGACCCCTTCTGTACCTTTCTGGATACTGATAGGGACCTTCCTTGCTACCACTTAGACTAGCAGATAGGCAGCATGGCCAAAGAACTGTGTGGAAGTCTAATACATTTATTTGTGTGATACGTCATGAAGAGCTTAATCTTAGCAATAAGGACCAGATTTTTCGTCTGATGAACTTAGTGCCTTGTACTTTTACCATTATTTGGGATGGGGGAGGGGAATGCGTCTACCTAGTGTAATAATAATGCAGTGAAGCATCTGAGTAAGAGATATTTCATCATCAAAAAGAGTAGATGCAAGAGAGGTGCCAGGCAAGGCCAAGTGAAGAATCCAACCCCAATATAACTGACTTTTATGGGAGATGAAGTGGAAAGCCACATGAAAGCAGTAACTGGTTCAGCCTGCAGCAACTTGCCTCCTGAAAGTATTAGATGGTAGACAGAACATCACACCAGAGCTCTGCTCCTGTCCCTGGCTCCTGCTGGTAGCTCAGAATTGCTTCAAGATGTTGGTTCTAAAACTTTAACGAACCCTTTCCTGTGCCCCTCAAGGCAGCTGGGGTTAATGGGGATGCTGCAGCTGAGGGAGCCCCCAGGGGAAGGTCTCTGCTACACATGGCACAGCACCCACGGCTGTGGCACTGCTTAATCCCAGAGCTCAAGGCACCTTTGCAGTTTGCCACCATTCAGACAAAATGTCAGGTTCACTTCTTTGCGCAAGCATCTTGTAATAGCTGTGTTTGTTTACAGAAGGGCTTGGCACTATTTTGCCCAGAGGTAATCCAAGGTGTAAACTGGCATAAACAATTGAGGGAGTGGAAGGCACAGACTGCCTGAGTTCTTACATGTGGTGCTGAGAACCCATCTTGAAGAAACTGTTATGAATTCCAACCTGAATTAGATTAGCTAAACGACCAAGCTTTGATTGCAAAGAGTTAGAAACATCCCAGCCCTGTGTGCATGTTAGCAAAAAGGTGGGCGCTGCACAGCTCGAGTTCTCCTTGTGCTTCAGAGCTGGCCTGTGACAAGGGAGAGGGGGCACCAACACTCTTCCACTCTCTCTGGACTTCAGCTTCAAGGGAGGCAGAACGATGTCTGTCTTGGTCAGTTTGGAATGAATCATGAAGACAGCCTCCCTTCAAACTACTGGCACGGACCTCGGATTTGGAGGATGGGATGAAAAAAAAAGGTTTCTTTAACATATTTCTCCAGTATTGTAACAAACCCCCTCACCGCCAGCAGGGAAGGATTAAAATTCTGTGTTAGTGCGGGTGGAATGGAATTTGGAAGGAATAAACAAAAATAATCCTGGGCACATTTCCAAGGGAGTTCATAAGAAGAATGCCACAGGAATAAGTGTCTGTCAAAAGACAAGAGTCTAAAAACGAATTGATTCAGCTTCTGGAGCCAAGAAGATTTGACTGTAGAGAAAAGTCTTCATCTTCTTCAGTGAAGTTACGACCATAGATTTGAAATAGCGAACAAGACTTTTAAAGAGCCTCTCTCTGGTAGTGACAGAAGTGAGAATACCTCTGCAGCTAGCAGAACATGGTCTATTTTAGGTTAGTTAAAAAGAAAAAAGTATTGAACTCCCTTCCCCATAACATTTTGAAGCACCCACAAGCAAAGCCCTCAGGCTAATCCCACTAGGTAAATGTAATACAAAAATTAAGGTTAAAAAAAAGGAAACAGTCTAACACAAAGCCAAGGGGGGCAAACACTGTCAAGCTGGCCAAAAGCTGGATGAGGTCTTTATGAATTAAGATTTTAATATTTAAGATGAATAAGTGGCTGTATAAAGATTCAAACAACTTGATGCTGGGATGATTTTTCATGTGCCTTTCCAGAGAGATGGGTTTCCTGTAGAAAAAAAAACAACACCCAAACCAACAAAATTCCCAAAAGAAAAAAAAAAATTGTCAATATGTAAGTCATTAGTGCTGAATAAAAAAAGAAACAAATACAATATGTGCTTTATTTTATTAGGGATTCAACAACTATTACAATAAATTTTAAAGAGAGACAGATGTGGCAGCAATTAACAGATAAAAGCTTTCTATGAGAATACACAAAAGTGTGGATTGGGGTGTGATCCAATGGACTTGGATGAAGCCCCAAATATCTGCATGAAAAAACATGAGAATATTCCTCCAGCCCTCAAGGGCATCGAATGCTCAGAACAGCCTTCAGCAAAATGGGGGATACTAATGCTATTAGTGAAATAATATTGAATACAAGGAGGCTCAGCTCTCTAGAAAATATTTTCTTTAGTGGACGTAAGACACCAAGGACATCCGATGTGGCCTACAGTTCTAGTTGTCACACTCTGAAGAAATCATAATCAAGATACAGAAAAGCAGCTCAGATCACTACTAAATTTTGCATATGATGCTTTTTGTTGAAGTGTTCTTGCATGGCTAAGTAAACCAGTTGTGTGCCTCAAAGTTAAAGCAGGATAAAAATAATTGCTTGTTTCAATATGTCTGTGTCCTGAAAAGGAGAATTCTAGAGAATTGCATAATTGGAGGGGTGTCCCAGGCTGTTAGCCAAAGAGCTGGATTTAATTGTCATCTTTCTATATGATATTATGTTGCATTTAATCTTGTATCTCCATTCCCTATATGTAAATCAGAGGTTTTTTATACTACCATGATAGAGATTTTTTGAGGATGAAAGTCAGGAATGATTATGAACTACTTCAATTCTGCAGTAGTGGAGAATATGCAAGGTTCAAAAGATCTCATCAAAAATATGTCAGAACGTTTGGTGATACCTAAAATTCAAAAGACAAAAAAAAAATAAAGACTTTAGATTCATCAGTGGGCCAGTTCTAAACAACAGAAATTATGACAGTGGTGGATGAAACACTGCACTCCTAAGTTGCCTTTCTGCCACCTCAAAAATAATGCTGCAGGAAAAAAACCCTACTCCTTTATAATGCTGGTTCTTAGAAGACAGTAAAGAGATAAGACGCAGAATACAAGCAATTGTACAACCTTAGAGAAACAGAAAGCTCAGATGATGTTTTAAATGAAACCTTGGGAAATGTCAGGATCTTAGCCATAAGTCCAAAACTTAACACAAGTGTTCAAGGACCACTGATTACAGGATTGTTTCCTTCAACTTGTTCTCTTATCTTACACCACTAGAAAATAAACATTCGTAGATTAAAATCCAGAGATCCTATTACAGTTCCTCAGTTCCTGTAACTCATGCTGAGATGCTGATATTTTTTAAGTACAAATTTCATGGCAAAGGACTGTAGAATTACAGAGTGCTTCTGCATCATCCACAGTGTATAAGGCAAATATGAAGAATGTCTTGTTATTAGATATGCAGTTTACTACCACTCTCCATGTATTGTTTGGTTAAATCTATATAAATCCTTTTTAGCACTTGTGTATTAAGCCACAGAACCTCTTTTCATGCGATGCCTTCAGGATGAAAGAATATGTTAGGTGCAGTCTGTTCTTTTCACCTGTCCAAAGAAAAATCTCAGCTTCAACCGCTTCTCGCCAGTGTGCAGAGCCTGAGGAAGATCTCTCCTCCTTCAGTATTCGCAGCCACCCCCACTGGCAGCACCCACGTTTCTGCTTTGCCACCGGTGCTGTGTGGGCAGGCAATTAGTATGTGGTTTGCGATCTCCATCTACGAGTGGGTTTATAAAGCTTCATGTGTCTCATCTACTTCATTCTGCAATCCACCCCAAACCTCCCACCAGCCCAAAATCAAACAGCTTTACTTAATTCTTTCCACACACCTCCTTCAGGCAGACTAATGATCTGGTGCTGCTTGTTGCTTGGTAGGAGGGTGCAGCTCCTCCAACACAGTAACCATTTGATTATATTGAGTAGTGCCTTTCAGATCCCAAACCTTTCACTGCCTTTTCTGCAACTCCCTGTGAATTAATCTTCATCGCTGGTAAGCAAACCTATCAATGTAAAAGCTGAAAAAAACCCCAAGCCTTCATTTTCTCTGTCCCTGTTTATGTCAGGTCTCTCTTCTCTTCACTGAGAAGAGTATTTTGCTTTACAAAGGGTCTGGGGGTCAAGAAAGTTTTGGGTGTAAGCAGATAAGATCTATTCAAAGTGCCTCACTGAGATTATAGGTGCCTTGTATATCAAGTCCGACCAAACTATGTTTTGAAACGTCCAGGACATTGCATTCTGTAAAAAGTGATTGTGAGTGGAAACTTTGAGCAACTTGTAATAATAATAGCGCGGCTGAGCACCATTATGTACCAGTATATTTTGAAAAACAATCCTTTCTGTGTCTATTATTTTTATCACGGTTTCTTTGCTTTCTGTTTCTCCAAGAACTTACAATTGCTGAAATGATAGTATGAAACCAATGCAAACATTATTTTATAAGGAATTGTTTCCAAGGACAACCATAAACATTTTTATCCATGCTGGGATTACTCCCTGGGTAAAACTGGAGTGTTACCAAACCCAGCACATCTGTGTGGAAAAAGGCCACTCCTTTGCAGAGGTCTAGCACAGAACCCGACCACCAGCTAAGTTACCCTCTTACTGTCAGTGTATGCAGCTCCAAGTCTCTGTTTCATACACACACACGTACACACACATGTGGTCGTGACAACGCTCAGCTGGGATCACGCGAGACTGTGGGAAGGGACACAGTATCAAAATACGCTGGAAAGAGTGGAGGAGTAGCTGAAATGAGGCCGGCAGAGGGGACACCCATCCTGAGAGTGGAAAAAGAGAGCATCTGAGCCGGCCATATCAGGAACAGGACAGTGGGCACAGCCCTGACACAAAAACATCTCCTTACAGCTCTGCCCATAAACAAAAACATATGCATGTGTAAAACAGAATCATGTAGGCAGAAAGTTTCATAAATAAAAGAATAGTTATAATATGTATAGACGGAAAACATTTTCAGGTGCAGAAGATCCACATAAAAATATACCAGACTCACTCCTCACTGGATCATACTCTATGCAAAGAAACATCTTTCCAGCAGCACACATATTAGTAATGTATGCAGGTCTAAACAGGATCAGTCAATTTTGCTGCTGGCTATTTAAATATATACTCAGTGGTATATTCTGTCCACAAGCTTTCTGACAGTCATCCAGAAATCTAAAAATGTAGGTGGTAGGAAATACTGAGGGTTTCTACTGTGCTGTAGCATTTTAGACTAAATATTGGTGTCTTATGATCCATAAGAAAGATAATTGCATAAAATAGATGATGACTGTACTTTAATGGCAGTTGAGATTGACTCACCCATGGGCTTTGCATGCTTGGGCACTGATATATGTGTGGGATGCTTAACAGGAAAGATTCCTTCCCCATACATGAAATACAGATGTCAAAGGACCAGAGCATGAACATACTGCTCACATCCATGAACAATTTTTCACCTAAGAAGACCACTGCTGCTGTTCAACTGTGGGTGGACTAAATAATCATTTAGTAATAGGATTACTAAGGTGAACAATTGCTCAATAATTATAGTAAAAGAGTTTACTACTGGCCTAGAGGGACTGATTGGCACACTTCTCTTGCTAAACAAAAGCTGACATCTTCTTTTGGGGGCAAATTTGAATACAGTCATTTACTTAATTTGTTCCATGACATAGTCATGTCATTGGAAATTAAGATATCTGTCTTCATTAAAAAGAAAGTATTTGCTTATATTAACAAGTTTTTCTCAGCTAAAGAAATCTACTCTGCTGATTGCCGTACTAAAGATTCAGAATAGAGTGGTGGTGGGTTTGTATGAATAGAATCCAAATGTGATAAAAAAGCTCTATTAAAAATATTTGATAGTTGATGTAAAGCTGAGGGCTTGGCTGCATGGTCCACTCATATTTTTTGCAGAAGTAGGACCTGTTAATCATGGCCAGATTACAGTTTGGAGCTATTCAGATGGACTTTTATATATTACTACTTCAAATGTCCTCTGCAGTTATGACTTGATATCATTTTCTATACTTCCTGGACTGAACTGTTGGAGTGAGTTGCTGGGTACTGCTCTGCAGCTACTAGTTTTCATGTCTGCAAGAGATGAATTTGTGTTTAGACCAAAAACTGTACGGATGAACATACGGCTAAATTCCAAGGCTGTTATGCAGCCTTCTATAGTACTTTCTTCTCAGACATAAATATAGATAGGTTCATAGTTATGTGCCATCTTGTCCTGTATGGGTAAATGCCCTCCTTTCTCCACTAGTTCACATAAAGCTCTAGCAGATGGAAAGTGTCATCACAGCATGAAGCGAAGGCCCGAGGGAGGAAAGAGTGAGTCGGTTCTGGAAGGCTCTGGTGGAATCAGAACAAGGAAGGAATGAGGTTCAGAGCCCTGGGCAGCAGCATTTCCTACAAAGGCAGCTGAAGACTGGCACCTACTTGAGTCCAGCCAGGGGAAGGAGTACCCTGAAAGCTGTTGCTGTCTCGTTGGCGCAGTGGTCCCCCGGGACAGTGGAGGTCACATCCTGCTGGACTTCTGGGTATACACTCATGCTTCCTGTGGTCTTTTGCCAGTGGATCTCACTGTCTCCCTAAGCATACGAATGAAGCTATAGGAAGCATGGGAGCACAGTAAGGGTTAGTGGGACACGGTGTGATCAGGCTGAGTGAAAGCCATACCCCAGTTTCAATTCACATACTGAACACAATGCAAATCGGAATAAAAGTATCTTGGAAGTTGAGGGGAATTTTATGTATGGATGGGAATGAAACCAACAATAACAGCAAATTCTGAGTTAGTTCTAAGTGGATGCCTACCTGCAGAATTTGATCAAATAAAAGAAAAGAAGACATCTGTATCTTAATTCAGAATAGCCTTCTAACCAAGTTCTGAAGTCTACAGTTGATATTCTTCTCTAAAAAGATATTTCCTGCTACTCTCAGTACAGGGCCAGAAACCAAGAATACCCAAATTCTAGTGTTACTTTTGCCACCTATGGTATCTACCAAATGCCTGAGAGCATCTTGGTTTTGCAACAAGGTACCGAGTGTGGGAAACGGTAATCAAAGGTAGCGTTTAGTAAAAATATGTAGGTGCTTTGCAACTGGACAGGTTCTTGGAGCTGCTAGGCGTAGTGTTTGCATTTTTGCAAGCAGCCAGTTAAATCCATGCACCTTGAGACTCTCAGCAAAAGTGGCTTGGTATTTCCAGAGGTGCAGAGAACTCTCAGCTTCCGTGCTCTCCAGCAGGAGACTTGGTTGTTGAACACAACTGGAAATCAGTCAAGCATTTAAAGAGATAGCTTCTTGATATTAATCATGGAAATATGAATATCTAATTGTAATCTGAGTAAATAATAAACATGGTCATTTAGTTTACACTGGATTAAGATGGCATGTACTTTTTTGCTCTTCTTTGTATTTGAAAACAGTCCAATACCAATAATAGTGGACAACATTAATGACTGAATTAAAGGGAATGATGATTCTTCATTAGTCATCTGAAGAAAAGCCTAAAAAATTGCCATGTCTGCACTCTTTCTGGCAGGAAGAGGAAGAACAGGAACCTTAGGTTTATTACACAGATCACTGTCACATCCCTATTGTATATTTTACCCTAGGCACAAACTAAGTTAATATTTTATTAGGCACTCATCAGATTGAAGAAAAGTAATGGTGGATGCAAAGTGATGGAAGAGTCATTTACATTCCTATGAGAGTCTTATAAGTAAATAAAGTTGGTTTGAAAGGAAAAAAAAAAAGGTGAGAGTGAAGCTCTGCATTCCTGGAGTTATTCCCAGGATACTCTATCTACCAAAGCACATGCTGTTATTAGTTAAATTTAATAAACATGTAGCTTTTGGCCAGCAACTGGGTGCTCATTTCATAGAACAGAAAAACATACCTTTCATCTGGTGATAAAAAAGGTAAATTAGTGGAAAGCTGTTAAAATCATAACCTCCAAAGGCACACAAAAAAATTTATGCAATTAGCAAGCTGAAGTACATGCTTTCATGGAAAAAAAAAATCCATTTGTGTAAAATCTTTAACCAGCTATTTTCCTAGCATGACTTTTTTTGTTTTCAGATATTGTATGGAGTCTTCTGTGGCAGACTTCCACCCAGTTGTAATTTTAGTTGAATTTCTTTGGCAAATAAAACTAGACAGCCAGCGACCTAGTTAGAGACTTTCAGAGTTGGAAATGAGGTTCTTTTTTTCAGTCTAAGAGGTAGATCCATTCTGGTCTAATTTTGCATAGTATTTGCTTGTGCTGAAATGGACAGGGCTTTGAGCAACATAATTTGGTCAAAGATGTCCATGCCCATTGCAGGGTGGTTGAACTAGACGAACTTTGAAGGTCCCTTCTGACCCAAACCATTCTGTGATTCTATGAAGTTAGGTATGAAAAGCAGCATTGGTTTTCATTGCGCTTATCTTAATTTCTCACCCATCGCTTGCGTTCCATTGCCTTCCATTTGCACAGCCTCAGAAAGTAAAGAAATCCATGCTGTCACAGTCATTGTACAGCCTTTTAAATGCCTGCAGCTTCATGATACAAATTTTAGCCCAAGTGGCTTTTTAAAGACAAAGCCTGAACAACCATAATCATTTTAAAATCAAATGCAGCAACAGAATGTCAGAGTGCTCTGACAAAAGCATAGGTGACTAATAGCGAGGAAACTTGCATTTGATGACACAGAAAGAGTATGAGACTAAACCTAGCTGTAAGAGCCTAACTACAAAAGGCAACAAACATACTCTGTTGTAACATTTGGTGTGAAGATTGTATAGAATTTATAGGCTTTTTAAAGTGATTTGAAGTTCCTGGTTGACCTAACAGAAGGATGATACTTTCACACTAGGGCATCAGTTATATAACCACTGAGCTTGTCTAGCTTGGGATGTAAAATTTAGAAAAAAGGAGGAAATAATTTACTCTGTGATTTTTACCATTCAACTCAGTTTTGAAGTTTCAGTGACAGGCAACTTTAGCTTTACAAATTCCCGACTGGAATTTGGCTGCGTGGAAGTAAGTGGTCAACCTACTTGTACCTCTTGGCCTCTTCATTATTTCTATGAGAATAGGTCTCCTTCACATCAGGCAGTTGGGTTTTAGCACCTAACATGACAAGAGAAGGCTGCTGTTTGACGACTCAGTTTCTACTTATTTTCCTCTGCATCCTGTGATGACAGTGGCACCAATTATCTTGACATCCTTCTTGGCCTCGACCCGGATTTCACAGAGAAGCTGAGCTGCTGGAGGACTGTGTTGGCAATTGTGATTCATTCATGACCTAAACTGCCACAGTGTTACCCTTCCTTCATGGTCCCTGTATGCTTTAGGGGATGGTAGGAATCCTTTGATGCCAGTTTTTACGATGAAATGGCTTCCCGCCTACAAAATACCAGTAAGCATTTAAAGGCAGAGGCCAGGGCTAATTCATGCCCCACGCACACAAATACAAGCCTCAAACGTACATCACATTCTCATGCTCAGTTTACAGATCACCTGTTGTAGGGTGAGAAGGGGAAAGAATAAGTGAAACACCTTCCCATCTATTTGGATCCTCGTTGGTCTCAGCTCTGAATTAAGATCTCCAAGCCTGTCTGCCATCTCATTTATGTGCCTGATTCAGCTTCCATTGAAGTTAATGGAGAGACTCCCATTGAGTTTGATGGAATGTAGATCAAGCTCTTATGCTACCATAAATCAAAAGTGCAAAGCTTATTTATTGCTTTTGTGAGCACCATAGCAAAAGGCTGTGTCAGCAGACCTGCTAAAACCTAACATATTACACGGCTGATAAATTTGCCATAAAGTTTGACTGAAGACTAAAGCTTAGCGACAAAGCATACCACTGTAGTGAGCATTCAGTTTTTCTCTGGTTTTTGCAAAATACAAAATAATTAGGTGTAACGATTTGTTAAATTTAAAGCCGCAACAAAATAAATAGTGGGTTTTGGTGAGTTCTTCTTCTATTTTTCTATTTTCTCCTTTGTTTGAATCTGAACCAAGAGGTTTTCTTAGATTTTAGCCCTGCAGGCCAGTAGCACCATTTTGCCTTCAAACGTCTTAAGAGAAATGAGATGATTGTTTGCAAGAAAATTTGCCTGTCTGAAGAATCCATTTTGGTTCCTCATGAAAGAGTTTGTGAGACTAGTGGACATGTCGTTGTGGAAATAATTTTCCTGTGTTCTCAACACTACTCATATGTTTGTGTGCATTAATATATTCACTGCGCTGTCTTACATTCAAGTTTACCTTGTTGTCCACAAAAATGTGATCATGAGCTAACAGACTATGTCAAATATGTTTCAGCTGTGGATGGGACTGTATAGTTATGTCATGAGCATGTGCTCTGATCAGACACTTCAGAACACTAACAGCAATTTGTCAACATATTGGTTTAATACTCCCTTTCATTTTTGAGGAGAATACGCTTCATTCCTTTGTCTCCTAACATTTGCTTGTATCTCAGTCTGAGCTAACATATTGAGAGGGTATGTTTATTTTTCTTTTTGAGGCCCTCTGTGAAATATTTTGCCATTTTTGGTTTGTGTCTTGCACAGAGACTTGTGTCTTTTACAGTAAATTAATAGACAACATGCATAAAGAAAGGCAAATCAAGTCTTCTGCCCAGGCTTATATAAAATTACCTTGGGTTTGAGTATTGTTTTATGTACTGTTTTATGTATTTAGCACTTCACAACAAACTCAGCTGTCTTTCAGGAGAATGCCACCTAGTTAGGAGGTACAGAATGGACACTGTCCTTGAGGGATCATCAGGAGATGTTGCTCATGAGGGAAGAACAACAACCCATCAGATTTCCCATATGTGCTGGGCGTTTCTTTCCTACAGTTTCCTGATGAATGTGGCATACTCTCCCCTCCTTAGCAAACCAGGCACAGTGCCTACCACAAGGCAGAAGCAAAAGAACATTTGCTTTTCCTGTTGCACTCCCTCCCCACACCGTTTTTCTGCTGAGGCACTTCACAGGGGAAACAATCTTTCCTCTCTTGAAGGCAAGGGCTGTTCTCATTATCCCCTTTTATGCTGACCGTTTAGTAGGATGAAGAAGGGACTGTTTAGTTCTTCCTTCCCTGCATGTGCAGGATGCTGGCTCTCAACCTATTTCTGCATAAAGCTATTTTCACTTAAATTGAAATGTAGTTGATCATCCATCTAAACACAAGCCAGACTTGCTGAAGGCTGTAAGAGGTCATTTTTTTCCTGGCAGCTAAAACCAAAACAATAGTAAAAGCTCAGCTCGCACTGAAACTCTCCTCTGGTCACTAAAAATACTATGGGAAAGAACACTAGCCCCAGCGAAAATGAATGTTAAAAAATGTGGTCTGCTACATAATGGTAAGGACCTGCTTCCAATTTTCACCATGCAACCACCTGAAAACCCAGTGACACCAGGTGGATGTAACAGAAGTCTTTCAGCATTGCAAAACATGCAGTGTATTTCAGAGGATGTCAGACTTTCATTCTGAATGTCCCTAAGAACCCTTTTCATGGCAATGCATTCCTATTCTCTGACTTGTCTCTTTCCAAAGGTCTTTGTCCCCTTCCCTTTCCCCCCCTCCACTTTTTAAGGGCCTCAAATGAAATTCAGTCCATTTCTTTTAGGTTTTTTTTTTTCCTGAAGATGGTTGTGTGAACTTGTTTCATTCTGACATTTAAAATCAAATCATGAATGCTGTCATTACCAGGAATAACTGAGTAAGGAGTTCTCTACTAGCTATCTAGCCTTTGTGTTGCTGGGCCTTTTTGTGCTATTTGATTAAAATTTACCATTATGAATATGAATGCCATTATTCCTTTATAAAAAGATTATTGTTGTGTCTATTTTTCATCTGTATTGACCTTGCCCTTTCTATGTGACAGGGACTTCATTCATATATAATCACACCGAGATATAAAAGTGGCCCATGAAATTAGGTCCTGGAAAAAAAATGAAAATGGACTGTGACCTAGCAGTTTAGTTTAAAAGTTTTCTTGGCTTTTTGTTTGGTTGGTTGATTGTTTGGTTGGTTTTAATTACTGCAGCATAATGAACAGGCTGACAAATTTATCACTCCCTCCTGAAAATGTGAAAAAAACTAACAACTAAAACCCTGGTGGGAATGTTGTTATTTGTAGCAATGGCTCTGACTTCCTCACTGTTCCAGTTTGCTTCTGATCTGCAGACAGTAGGGACTTATTTGCTACTTATAAGAAGAGTTAATTTTGGTGCTAAATCAGTCTTCATCTCAACAGAAAACCCACCTATAAGAATAGAGACTTTTTTCCCAGAGGACTCTATACCTGTGGTTTTTTACAGTTTCTCCAGTAAGCTGTTTCTCTTTTCCCTCCTGTATCTCTGACTTGTTTCAAACAATGCAAAGAGGTAACAGAATAAAAGTGATATAAGGGCAGAATCCCACTTGCTAAATTTTTTTAATAGCTTGATGACCAGAATAACTGAGAGAACTACTGCTGGGGCTTTGAATTTCTACATTCATTCATAGATTCACAATGAAAGAGTTTCTCAGCTTTTCTCATTATCATTGAACAGTGCATACACATGTCCTCCTACTAATTCATAACCTATGTTTGCCAGCTAGTCAAAGCATGAACCAAGCTTATTGCAATTTTAGCAAGCCTGAAAACAGGGCAAGATTTTCTCCAAGCTATTTTTATTTTTAAAGAGATTTGCCTCACTGAATGTAGGATGTTTTAAGTAGTAATCCAATATTAACTCATCTTTCAAAACAGACAAAAAAAGGGCTTTTGTTAGTGGAGATGGTAATTAACATGTAATCCACATCAAAATTGTCCAGTTTCATTTTATGTTTGTGCAGGCTTACATGGCTAGCTTAGAAGCTGTGTCTGGAAGGAAACAAAATACGGACTTTCTACACTGATGATTCATTAGCCCTCTGCTATTAGTTATTTTAAGTGTCATCTTTACAGCTTTCAAGTGAAAATTGGAAAGAAAGGGAGGGAGGGAAGAAGGAAGGAAGGAAGGAAGGAAGGAAGGAAGGAAGGAAGGAAGGAAGGAAGGAAGGAAGGAAGGAAGGAAGGAAGGAAGGGAGGGAGGGAGGAAGGAAGGAAGGGAGGGAGGAAGGAAGGGAGGCGAAAACTATCAACCCTTAGAGGAATGTTTAGTCCTTTTTGCTTGGGTGTTTTTCATTTCACAAGTCACCCAGCACTATTTTATACAAGAATTGACACAAATGCCACTGTTCCACTTTGAAGTGGATCATGTGTTGAACAATCCCCGTTTACCAAATGATGTAGTTGTATGTCATGAATAAGCATTATATGCTGAATATATGTCTGTATTCATAGCAGAGCACATAATTAACACACTGAAGATGCTGATCAGTTACGCAACCCACTAGATCGTTCTGGAATCTCATGAAGGCTCTGCTATGTGAATGGGAGGACTACATTTTTGCATAGGCAAAAGTCAGGAAGTGCCAAAAAGAAGGCTTCTGGTACAACTGCAACTGAATGAGACAAAATGGAGAGCCTACTGTGCATGCCAGGTGTCATCAATTTCTTATAAGATTCAAAAGACCTATTCATCAAAAGTCTTCAGTAGGAAAAACTTGAACTCACAATGCTCCACAGTCTTCTATTGTGTAGATCTTCTTGATTTTATTTGTTTAATTAGAATAGCCTACACTTCTTTCGTACCTGTACAATATGAAAGCTCTTTTTCTTTCTTAAAAGATAAATGAAAGTGAAATGATCTTCAAGGAGACAACAGGCCTGGAAGATACAACTTCCAAAAGACATAATGTCTAAAGTGATATAAATGGTTTATAATGGGGGATTAGAATTGAAATGATTATGAAAACCTAAATACAACGTGCATGGATGTTTCTTTTTCATTATGGAAGATAAGCTAGTTAGATAGCAGGCAGCTCCTTTACCTTAATTATATACATGAACTAATGGGGGGGCCAAGAGGCGCTCTATACAATCAGGTATTCAAAGTCCATAGATAGCATTGTTCATCCACTGTGTGTATAATATAGAAGCTTTATGCATTTTAAAAGTCCTTTTTACACTTGTAATTCTAATCTGTTTTTTCTTTAAATGTGTAAATGTAATACAACTGCATCTCACTCATCCAGTTTCACCACAACTAAATCTATACCAAGAAAATAAATTTTGCCAGGCACTAAAATACAATCCTTTATACTGTTAAATTGCCTGAACAGCCCTTGGCATTGTTTTTGTGTAACCCAACTAATATTCTTTCAAAAAGTTTCTGGGAACAACTGAGTGTTAGTATGGGCCTGGAACAATTACCAGGAGGCAGTTTGGTTGTTGTTAGGTGTGCTAAAAGTACTAGTAGAGATGTAAGCCATGGGGATGCTTTGCTGTGTACTATTAAGAACTCAGAGGTGTGATTTCAGAAAATATTTCTTAAAAGAAAAAATAAAAACTGTCACTGCTACTGACAGAAGTGAAATTCAGCTATTGGTTACACTTGAGCATCCAAAACTTCATTAAGAGCAATTGAGTTTATCCATCTAATACAGTATGTAGAAAGGATTTTTTTTTTGGGGGGGGGGGAGGCTACAGGGTGGGTGGTCATTTGACAACTATTACTGTTAAAATAATATATAAATATTAAAGTAACTCTGATGACTGAAAACTCTATGTCTAAATCTCTGTTATGTGAATGTAAATGAAGAGTGCCTCGTTTGAAGCTAATGAAATTACACAACTGTGAAAGCAGTATGTGAGGATTTAGGTTGTTTTGGTACATTTATGTTTCTAAACAAAAGAAGGTCTGAGGGTGAATGAAAGTATTGGACCACTGATCTTCCACACAGTTTATTTGTTGGCTTTTTCCCTAGCTCTGTTCTGCTCCCAATGGCTCCTACCAGCTGCTCACAACAGTGCCTGGACATGGCCTTCAGCTCCATTGACTTCCAAGTCTTCTCCTGCAAATGAGTGTGGACTAGACTGCCACAGGTTTGTCTTTCTTGCTTTACATCATCTTCTAACACTGTTGGGCTTTGTGTCTTCTCATGTGCTTTCATGCACCCCAAAGCTGGAGCACATACTCTTGGTTTCATGCTGTAAAACCACTGTTCCAGTGGTCTACAGCGTAATGCTCATGTTATTTCAGTGAGTTTGAACAGAACCTCCTCCCCCTTAATAACAAAATATAATAATTGCATCACAGGCCAGAGAGGCAAGAGAAGACCAAAGGAGGAGCCATACATTGAAGATGTGGCCATTCTTTCCAGATGAGATAACCCTAACCAGTAGAGAAGTAAGCCGATCCATTTCAGTTAGCCTCGGGTCTATGGACTAGAGCTCTGCAACTTAGTGACATGGACAGTTCAGCCAGAAGAACAAACATTCAAGATACTAGCACTGGGACACACAAAATATGGCACATGAGAGACTGAGAGCAAGAGAGATAGGAGTAGAGAAGTGAAGAAAAGATCCATAAAAATGGAAGGGATATGTTTATAGTAGAGGGAAATTTTTACATTAGCTAAGGAGGAAGGAAACAGATTGCAAAGCGGAGGCAGATACACACCATAACTAAGGAAAGGAGTCACAGAAAGGAAGAGGGATTATAAATTCCTGACTGAGCACAGAATTTGTGTAAATTATTTTTAAGAATACTGATGAAACTGGGATAAGCAAATGCATGCAAGTGTTTTGCTGCATTGTGCATTTCTTATACTAGCTTAAGTAAAGACTTAGCTAAAGGTAGATTTTGGGATCTTTGCGTGTTTAGTGACTGTCTGCATCTGCTGGCACGTGATCCTTGGACCTTGCAGGTATGGGAGTGGGTGGGCTTAACCTACTTGTAAACCAGCCACTCAAAACTATTGTGATGATCTAGGGCAACTGTGCTGTGGCATCCCATTTATGTGAAAGGCTGAAAAAAACAAAAGAGTACCAGAACACGTGCCAGAGACCAATGGATCGGAGAGATGTGCAGCCAAAGGAGGCTTCAGAGCACATAATTCAAAGGCAGAGGACAGAGAATTAGCATGAATGTATCCAATGGATCATAATTTTATTAGGATTTTTAAAAACAGTACTAATCATCAGCTCTTGAAAACTAAGTGTTTATTATGAAATTCTATTATTTATTGCAATAACCTTGAAATATTGCAAACATTTGCACTGTGCAAAGAAAGTATCAATATTCTTTTTTGTTTAATGAGGAAATGAAGCTAGAAGGGATAAAACAATTTGAGATAAAGAGCTTTGTAGAGTCAAATTCTCGAGATCCACACAGAAAGAGATAATTTTCAGTTTCTGTGTAGATCAAAACCCACACACTCAACAGAAATAAGTGTCTGTTGAAAACCTTGTAAAGCATCCCTCTACATTCTCAGGAGTACAAACACCTTGAAAATTTGATGTCTAGTAAATATACATGCAACAAAGCGGTCCAACAGCAGCAAGAGGCTCTAAAAGTCACTGTCTCTCATCTTCATCTGAAGGATGTCAATAAATTAAGACTTTGGATTCTCAGGCTTGTGAGCAATACAAAGGGCTTTTTGTGTCTGCACAAATGCCTCTGAGTACAAACACTAATGCAAGCCACACACACTTCTCAATGCCAACACAGACTTACAAGAGTTACCTTTGCGTGGACACAATCAGAATTTACCGGAAGATGCTGGAATATTCCCTGCTGATTATTGTCAGCTATATTAATGCAATTACAATGGCTTGAACACTTTGGTACTTTCCAAGAACCTATTTATATAGCAGTCTATTACTAAACTCTGACAACAGCAGCACAAATTATGATGCACTTACTCATTCTGGAGTGTACTTTGTACCATGAGCAGTCTCACTTTGAATAAGGCATTCACGATCTGGCCCATCACCCTTTAATTATAGATGTTTGAGAGAAGAGTCAGCATCGGGGTTTACTGCACTATTTATAAAACAAGCTAACAGTCAAACGTTGTAGGGCTTCTACTGCTTAAAAAAACCAACTTTCCTTCCTTTTATGAGCTCTTCTGCTGTGCACTTTAAGCTCATTTGAATGTATCAAGAACATCATTGTAGTAGAGGTATCCACAGATAAGAAATAATCCCACTCTTGGAAAAATCCAGCAGCTAATTCAAACAGCTGATTTACAGTGTCTGTTTTGGAAATTAAATACAATGTGTTTATTAATATTAGTAGCAAAGCATTCTGCAATCATAGTGTGCATCCTACTAGAAAGCATTTTCAGTTACACTACAATAGGTGTAATTGTGTGAGCTGAATAGCCTTTGAAAGACAAAGAAATCTATCTGCATTGCCCCTTATATAAATATGACTACACCTGCACAAACCAGCCTCTATCTGGCAAAAACTAGGAGGAAGCACTTTATCCCTGTCTTTCCATCAATGGAGTGTTAGAGCTTTCCTTTGAAGTCTCTACCACTAAACATTGGCTGTGGTAGGACACGAGCCTGAAAGAAGCAGTGCCTGCATTCAGTAGCACAGGTGGGATTTTCTCAGTGTGTTAAGGGAAACATACAGGGTGTTCCTGGGCACCACTGGGAGGATATGGGAGGAGTTTCCATACCCACATACATGTGGAAGCAACGGAAAGGTGGCAGAGAAGGTCTCCAACTTTCACTCAGGGCAGGTTCAAACCCTATGTCTTTCTTTCCCTATACCACTGTTCTGACCTTACTCAACAGCTCTTGATTCTCTGCCGTTATATCATCATGTAAATTTTGCTAGTTTCCCCAGCTTTGCACAAGTCTAGAATTCATGGGGGATGTACATTCCCTGCTAAACTTATTCTTTGTGTTGCAGAACTAGTACTGGTTTTGCTGGATTGTCAGTGCTTTTGTGCATTATACAGAGCCTGTAGATCATATACAGTTATTAAAATACTTACCTACCCCATGCAGTTTTGTCTTCATAAAATCTGGTTTTGGCTTTTACCCACTAAACATTCCTCCCCGTGATATTTCCTGCTCTCTAGATACTTATATGGGCCTTTTCACTGTGGTTTATGAGCGTCTCATTATCTAACATGTTCCCCTTATCTTTATTTAGCCTTACAACAGCCTACCAGGCTGAAAATTATTACCTTCCAGCCAGCCAGGAAAACATGGCGGGCTTGTCTGTACTTCCTAAGGTTCGCGTGGCATAACTCTCCTAACCATTACCTTCCTCCTCCACTCCCAGAGGAAGCTGTTCACAGAGCCAAAAGAATTCTTCTGCAGAGGTAGCTTTAACAGTCCCCTCCAAATAGAATGACTTACCTTTGCTAAAGGAATTTTTACTGGTGTAATTGCTTCTATATAAGAGTATCCCACCCTATAGCCATGTCAGTAAATGACTGTTTGTTTCAACCCATGCTTCTAGCCAAAAAAGTTAAACTGGCAAAACTTCTAAGTCTACAAACAAAAAAGTCAGAGAGATTTCTCTGTGGATGTAAAGAAAGGGCATGACAAAAGAGAGGACTGTTTCTTTGGGTACAAAAGGTATTTGCTTTGTGTTCTAAAGCAAAGCTCAGTTGTTGCCGTCAGCCTTTATCAGATGCTACTGACAGGATCTTGGGAGATGCGAGAATTTCTTGGAGAAATAGCTGGAGAACTCCATGGTTAAGGGAAAGGGGAGAATCACACTTGTATCCAATATATACCCACTGCCTATAAGGACAGGTACATGGAAAAAAAACTCTTCTTGCTTGTGCCAAGGTTTCATCTTAAATGGAAGCAATTCTTTTCCTCCAGGTACTCTTTGTGGAGCAGAACAGACTGCTCTACAAGGTCACAATATAGGGATCAGAGACCCTGCAATAAACGGCAAATATGTCTTTACGTCAAAGATGAGAGTCCCAGACCCAGTGCTATGCTTTCTGGACTCTGTATAAGAGGACACATTACATTGTAATATGAAGTGGAGTTCAGAAAGCCTAAGTAAGGTGCTGAATGAGTATCAGCTTAGTGTCATCTAACAAAATATTAGGCACAGGGGCTTGGAGGAATTTAGGTCATCTGACTCAGACAGTCAGTTCACTGAGTCCGTCATAAATGCTGCCTTTTAAACACCCTGTTTTGGAGAAGAGCTTACAGTGTGTAATAGAAATGACTTGATTTCTAATAATAGTCAATTAGAAGTTCTCCTCTGTAATTGTATTTGGAAATGCAATGTAAGTGCTTCTGCTGGAAAAAGTTAATTTGTCTTCATTTTCCTATGATTTCTAAAAATAGATTAGAATTAAATGTCATGTACCTTTGGAATGTGTATGTTTGGTAACTAACAAACTCACTTTGTCACTGTTTATGATCTCAGGATTCTTTCCATGGAAACTATTATAAGGTCACTATTATCATCAAGCAGCAATGAATGCTGTTCATATTTTAGACAGTCATTAGGGAAAGGACAATCCTATGGCCTTAAAACCCATTTGTGTGTTCAGCAGGAAAGGAATGTATAGTACTTTTTTGGTGTATATATGGTTTTATGTGTTTGTAGGTAGACATTTTTGGTTTGAAGATTCAAAGTCATGCATACTACCTCTTGCAGAAAGCTCCTGGTCAGTTAGACAAAATTTATTGGGTTCCTAAACTACATTTTCATAAATGGCATGCATTTAGATGAAGACAAAACCTATAAGGTACTGTATGGCCTCAATTTCCATTAGCACCTTTTAAGGGCATCCATCACCTTGCAGAACTGAGATCTCTGTTCACTGAAAGCCAGATTCTGGACTGTCCCCTCTAGGAGTACAAAGAGGTCTCAAAGTGAATGTAGCTGTACTTTACTCCCACTGGGAGATTTCATTGCACTGGCACACTGGTGTAAAGGAGTCCTCAAACAAAAACATAATGCACAACTCGTTTATGAATGTAAGTTGTCCCTGTGGAAAGCGCCGATATTTACTCAAAACCGAATAGAAAAAAAAAAAGTTATTTTTTCAATAGTTCACTGTGTAAGGGACTCTTGCTTATTTCAATGTGTCTCATAGCATTTATACTACTATAACAGGGGACTCCATAGCATAAGACTTCAACAGAGTATTGGAAATGTAAGTTTATGAGAATGATTTCAAAAACTGTATTGCATATGCATGATTATATGTATAATTCAGCTAATGAGTCTAATAGACTCTCTCCGAAGAACTGCCATTGATTGATAGGAGTAGCACTGGAAGCAAAGGAGAAAACATTATCAACAGAGAAAGTTACTCAGGCACGTGCACACAGATATATATCATAGCAGAAGAAGATGACGTTCATCAGTCAAGGCATTTGTTCACACTTTTCTACTATTAATCTGCTAGCAGGTTTTCACGTTAGTTCAAACTCTTCTCTAGCATTTGAGAAGATTTAATTAGAATAAGGAAGCAAACTGTGAATTTCAAGATCTGTATTAAAGCAAAAAAATATAAACACAGGGATGGATTTGTGATGACAAGTTGAACATGGAGTTTTAAAATTGTTTTACTCGGAGATGAAACTGAAAAATAATGGATCAACAAAGGTGCCTAAAACCTTGACTGGTTAATCTAATAGATAAAAATATAGATGTAAATACTTGCAGCTGTTTGCTAATACAGACTCTAGGTAATATTAGTTGGCAAACATAATGGTTTTATAAATAGGTATGATATAACATTCACCTTAGGGTGCCGGATTACCTCAGCTAGTTATAGCAAAAAGCGTGCATAATTTCTTCCCCGCCCCACTTGCTTTTCTCTTTCTTTTCCCCAAAGTAGATGTTTCTAGTCTTACCAAACTTACCTAATGATAGTGAATTTTCTGATGCCTTTGTTCTAAATAAGATTATCTTTTTACTCATTTCTTTTTCTAGAAAGCTTCAGAGGCATATGAATTTTCTGTATGTAGCACTTCATATTACAGATCTGGGTGTCTGTGAGGTATTGCTATTTTACTGAAGATGAACTTATCTCAGCAATTTAACCCCTTTAATGTTTCTTATGCACATCATCTTTTGATTAATTTGTATATCTTTTTGGGAAAACAGGTTTTCCCTTTTTTAAAGTAAGTGACAATGAAAAATTGTACTTATGTGTCTCATTTCACACACACACATGTATATACAAGAAAGCTTAAAGGGAAACATTTTTGTATACTTTGAATGATAGCCAAGAAGTTTAATATAGTCTGATGCAGAAGTGAGTGGTGCTGTTTGTGAAGAAAAGTGACTAAATCTGGAATATCTTCTTTGCTACACAGGAAATCTTCTGTCAGACAAAACTAGAAGAAGGAGTTCGTTGTTTACCTGTAGTAACATAACCTTCAGTTGTCCTACAGCTCCACAAATTACTACAGTTCCCTGTGGTATCTAATAATTAGATGACATCATTTTATCACCAATGTATTGTCAAGCTCATTAAAATATTTTTTCTTTTTATTGGTGCTGACCATTAATTTACAGTTATTTTTATTATTTATCCTGTTATTTATCTTTTTTCAAGGCTTCCAAACATCTTTGTGGCAGCAGTAGCTGTGTCCTTGAGAAAGTAATTTATGCCTGTGGCATTACTCAGACAGAGATGGTCACAAGTTACATGGGTTTCCAGACTTCTTGAACAGTCTGCCACAGTCAGAAAGGGGCAGGACATCTTGGACCTGGTGGAATGATTGAAGACTAGGTGATAACTCTCTGTGTGCTCTCTGTTGGGAGTTACTGTAATACCTAGGAAATATCTTATTCACACTGTGTTCACTTTAGCATCCATTGGCTGATTTTATCAGATTTGACACAGAAATGAACATCTCAAAGACAAATGTTTTTCTAGAAGTGTCATTAAAAACCAAGAAGAGGCAATTTGAAGAGAGATGCCCTAAATGTGAATTTAGCTTACTTGCAGATATCTTCATTTAGGAGCTCGCAATATATGTTTTGTGTTTGTCCGCCAAGCACCGTCTCAGACTACTGTCAATGACAATCTGAAGTGGTAGTCACCTGTCTAAATATAGGCATCTAGTGCCACATGAGATGCCCTAATGTATTTCTCCTAGCCTCCAGCTGCCACTTCAGAAGACCATGCAGTAGGCCCTTATCATACCATGAGGATGGTTGAAATACCTTATGAATTACAAAGGGCAACTAAATCAAGCTCTGGATCTCCACTGACTATCATGGGCACTTAGATGGCTAAGTCTGACTGTCTGAATTCGTACTAAATCCCAGCCCAAGTGGAGGATGTGGTTGCCTCATGTCAGTGCTGTTGTAGACGCTCTCTCCTCACTGCTGCTCTAAAATGGTCCTATAAATCCTGTTTGCTGGTCCTGTTCCTTTTCATTTGGCTTCTTGAGTGAAGAAAAGCTGCGATGTAATTTCATAGGCTTTGAAATCCATAACTGAAAGGAGCATTATAAAAGTCCCAACTCTGAAGGAAGTCCCTGTAGAAGTTTTCAACCAACAGCAAGGCCCCCATGCAGAGGGTGCTGGGATTTGCTGACCCCAGAGCTCACCAAGCAGCTTCTATCATGAAAGCTGAGATTCTGGAGCCAGAGCAATGCCACAGCATCCCCCAAGTGACCTCTTTTAAAATAAAACACCTGTAAAATAAGAAGGCAAAGAGTACCTCGGTGGTTAGCCAGCAAGGGCAGACTTTTCTTTATAGTCTTGGCCATCACCCTGTCTTCAGGCTTTATTTGTTTGGGCCTTAATTTTGGACTTTCCCCCAATCTCACTGGGTAAACTGCACATTCAGACTATTAAGTCAGAACAGTCAATGCGTGAGGAGCAATGACATTCTTCTGGACTAGGACTTCCCATTTGAATTTATCTTTCAGAGTCTCCCACCCCTAGCAAAGAGCGAAGGGTGGTTGCTCTTTTAGCAACCATTGAAAAGTCACTTCAGCAAGTGCTAGAGCTGCGCAGGAGGCAGTCTGCCTTGCTTAAGTTGAACTGGCCACTAGCAAGTACCATCCTCTGCATTTTGCAAGACGTTTCTGAAGCCTTGGCTCTAGCAGGTACCAGCACGCTCCTGCCTGCCTTTGCTTCCTGCTCTTCCGCCTACTCTCCAGGTCTGAGTCTCATTTGGGCTCTGAGCTGAGAGCCCTGCTCCAGAGCCGCCTCTTCACAGCCATTCTCTCAGACCTGGATCTTATTTCCTGGTAGTACACCCATGGCAAGGGAAGGTGGTAGTTGATTAATTTGCCTAACTGGCAATCAGACAGGCTGCCTTACTGGCAGTTACATTTTCATTTTTGTAGTAATGGTCAATATGGGTCTCATTGAAATCTCTCTGGTATGCCTCTCCAGTGCTGCCAGAGCTGCTGATTGAACTTTGTGCGATGCTGGCATTTCCCTTCAAGCCAATTTTCATTTGTAGCTCAGCAAAAGGAAATTGTTTCAACTGTTTTGAGGGAAAAGTAAGTACTGACATATGACCCTTCTGCTTCCAGCCTGATTTCCCTTCATTAGCGTGTCCTAAGTGACAGGCATGGTGACAATTATGTGGACATTTATGCTTTTGAGACAGACTGTAATTCCAAGGTGTATGCACTTCTATGACCGGAACAGTCTGGATATGTGGGACATGGGACAAATAAGAGAACATCTAACTTGTAAATCCTGCCAAAGAGTAGAAAAAAATAGGATGCTTGTCTGGCAATATTTGAACATTCCTGGTTGTTCACATGTCCCCATGACCTTGCCAGTGACCTTGCCAGGTCTTGAAAGAACACCAGATAGATGCCTACAGCTACAAGAAGTCAGCTTAGACTTCCCTGAAAGTCAGTGGAGCTAATGGGCGTTTTGCGGATGTGATTCATCTGACTTATTTTAGATGTCTTTGTTAAAATGAGATGAATGGCTCCCTAGAAATACCTATTTTTCTCTATTAACTATGAAGGATGCTGACCAACTCAGATGTTCATGTCTCCATCACAGGTGTCTTTGGCCTGATGAATGCTCCCTCCATTGGTTTTATAGATGAGGTGAGTGAGTTTTTTGTGAGTGTTCTGGTGGGCACTGAAATATAGGACAGGACCAGAGGCACTGGGCTCCACCTGAAATTCAGGAGGTTCCCTTTGAACATCAGGAAACACTTTTCCACTGTGAGGACGACCAAGCACTGGCACAGGTTGCCCAGGAATGTTGTGGAGTCTCCATCCTTGGAGATATTCAAAAGTTGTCTGGACATGGTCCTGGGCAATGGGCTCTAGGAGGCCCTGCTTGAGCAGGGGGGTTGGACAAGATGACTTTCAGAGGTCCCTTCCAACCTCAAACACTCTGTGATTCTGGGAACTGTTTGTTTAGGCATCTTAGTCCCCTTTCTAAATCCAGTATCAATTGTCAGTTCTACTGGTGAGAAACTGTCCAAGAAAAACTAGTGTAAAACCACCAATATAATTTCACATAAATTATTAGCAAAAATTTGTGTTATTGTGTGGCCACATTTTCATTATTTCTTTTAAAAAAAAAAATACAGACCGGCTGAAAAGGTCAAGCCTTCTGATTTTGCCATATTTTAGTGAATTAGTACCCCTGAGTGACCTTGATTGGCACTTTATGAACATTAACAGCCTTGATAGTCTTTACTAATTGCCATGCTTGTCAACTCTGGGAATACTGGAGACCCAATTCTGCTTTTATTAATTTATATATTTATTATAGCGTTGTTTCCTACACTATAATGTTGAGAGAACATTCATGAAACTGTCTTGTGGGATTATTTTTTGAGAATAGTTTTTCTCACAGAGGAAAGACTGTTCTGTGTTACACGTTGGATTTTCTGGCTTCACTGAGAAAATGCTGCAGGGGAGGTGGGGGTGGGGAGAGAAGGGGTACCTTGCATTCATCTAAGAAAAAGAAAACCCCAAACTAGGAACCTTTGAAGATGTTTTGTTTTAATTATTTTATGTGAGTAAGGTTAGTTCAGTATGTAATAACAGGCTGTCTTGACAACAAAAGGCTGAATCAACACAGAACATGATTGGAATTATGCATGTCAATTATAATGAATCTCATTATGCAACACGAAAGTCTAATTCTATTGTAAAGGCCTGCAGTCTGCAGTCTTAAGGCTGATGTCAATGCTGAACAATAACTGCCCTCTCCCCCACGTCATAGCCATAAAGAATAAATATAAACCTCATTTCTGTAGCTTTTTAATATGCAAATTTCCTTGGGGCAGGAGAAAAGAGAGATTTCTTTTTTTAATTAAAAACAGAAAACTGCCCTGGTCTTAAAGCACTCCATCATGTCCACGGCTTCTTTAGCTTTAACATTTTGCTTCCCACAGGAAAAACTGAAGTGGTGTTATTAAGTTCCCTCTTTGTATCAAAATAAAAACCAAGAATGATAATTTCCCACATTGTACCAGCCCAGTATTATGTTTATCAAAATAAAATAAAAATTTACATAGCTGTCGTGATTAGGCTCTGATTTCTAGCAAGAAGGTTACAGTAATAAATGTGATTAGCAACACCTTTAAGGAATTACAGGGTAGTAGGGGTGTTGCACTGTGTTTTGTTACAATTTGCTATTTCCCCCCATTATTTCTTGCAAGTATTTTGACACTTGTGGTTGAAATGTCTAGATTTGGGAGTTTATTTCACAGCAATAAATACAAAGGTGGATTCTCCTTTGTGAGCACGTGATTGGAATGCCGCTTGAGCTCTTAAATACTGTTCCATAATTCATTGTTAAAGAGTTGATAACTTCAGCTGGAAGCAGGCATGTAACAGGCATTTTTACTTGCTGAAAGAAAACACTGTTGTGACACTGTGGGACTCCAGTGGATGGGGGTATGTCAGCAAATGGTAGTCAAATAAAATTCAAGACTTAAGAGTCTTCAAACTGCCATGTAGCAGGATTAGGTGAGCACATTACAGTGGGGAAGCAACATCTGCATGCCTTGCACTGAACCTACCCTGTGGCCATCAAAGAATACTTTGCAGAATGCAGTAGGACTAGTCAGTAACCTCCTGTGTTACTGGTTATTTTTGATTGACTTTATGAAGAGGTGCTGTAATTGACAGCAAAGCTTATAGGCATGAATACCTCTACTCCAGTAGACAGGACTTGTGAATGCAAAACAGTTACTGGCTCTGCATTGCAGTTCTGTATGAGAATTCATGGCTAAGGGCTAGTTTACAAACTTGTACTAAAATATCCATCTGTAGCTGGTGTAAACTGAATTTTTACACTCATCATTCAAAGCAAAATTGAAACAAGACATGTCGATTTCAGAAGAGTTGACCCAGAATTGCTTTGAACTCACACCTTCCTCACAGATCATGGTTACTTACTTTTCCTTTTAAAAGACAGATATAAACAAATTTTCTGGATGCTGAAAGAAACTTGCAGTTATTAGACCTAGGACAGTTATTCAATATGCAATTAGAACAACATGCTGAATTTTCCTTGTTCAGAATTTCTAACAGCTTTCATGGGAAACGTATGATTCAGACAGGTTTAGCAGCCTGTGAAAAAGAAGTCCCCAAAGCTGGCCACGAAGTACACTGTCCTTTCCGGCTATTTCTGAAAACCAACTTTACATTTGTACCAGCAGAATATTACTGTAACCATGAACAGCACAGAAATAGTAGACCCAACTGGAGAAAGGAATAAAGACAGTAATTTGACAAATGTACAAAGAATACTGTCTTTTAGGTAAAAGGTAGATTATTCTTGTTATTATTATTGCTCTTATTGTTACCATCATCCTCATTGGCACATTTTTCTGGAAACAGTAAAAGTAAAAGGAAAAAAAAAAAAAGAGGACAAACCAGCATCCAGGTCATTTCCTCGAAGACTGCGATTCCTTTTCAACTACTTGCAAAGATCTACGGGATCTTTGCTTACCACCAAACTTTTTGAATTTGTTTTGTGCTGTTTTCTCCAGCAAGAAGAGGATAGGGCAGGAAACGACAGGAAAAAGACTAGCTGCTTTGCAGGGTCAGGTGAAAGACCTCCTATTAAATAAAGAAAGGGAAGGGGGAGGTTTTCCAGTGCCAGAGGCACAAAAGGAAAGCAGGCAGCTGGAATTCATTGTAGCCAACTCCCAAAACAAAGCAAGGGTGCCTGGGCTTGTTGTGGAAACAGGGATAAGGGAAAGGGAGGGATCTGGAGTCTAGTGAACTATAGGTCTATTTTGCACCGCATCCTCACAGCTGTTTGTATACAGCTATGATGTGTGTAGAGTACTTCAAAACTGAGGTGGATTCTCTTCACGTAGGAATTTGCGCAGCTGTTGCAGAGCATATAGGTCAGGAGTCAACAGTGCTCTCATAACAGTGATATCTGGAGACTAGCGATGTACCCCAGGAGTCAATGTTGGGTCCAGTTCTGTTTAACATCTCCATCAATGATATGGATGATGGGGCAGAGTGTACCCTCACCAAGTTTGCAGATGACACCAAATTGGGAGGAGTAGCTGATACGCGAGAGGGTCATGCTGCTATCCTGAGGGACCTCAACAGGCTGGAGAAATGGGCTGACAGGAGCCTCATGAAGTTCAATAAGGGGAAGTGCAAAGTCCTGCATCTGGGGAGGAACAACCACAGGCACCAGTACATGCTGGGGGCTGCCCGGATGGAAAGCAGCTTGGCAGAAAAGACCCTGGGGATCCCAGTGGACATCAAGGTGAATTTGAGCCAGCAATGTGCCCTTGCTGCAAAGAAGGCAAATGGTATCCTGGGCTGCATTAGACAAAGTGCTCCCAGCAGGTGGAGGGCAGTGATCCCTCCCCTCTGCTCAGCACTAGGGAGGCCACACCTGGAGTACTGTGTCTTGTTCTGGGCTCCACAGTACAAGAGAGACATGAACATACTGGAGACAGTCCAATGAAGTGCCATGGAAATGATCAAGGGACTAGTGCATCTCTCCTATGAGGAAAGGCTGAGAGAGCTGGGACTGTTCATCCTGGAGAAGAGAAGGCTCAGGGGAATCTTATCAATGTATACAAATACCTGAAGGGAGGGTGCAAAGAGGACAGAGCCAGGCTCTTTTCGGTGGTGTCCAGTGACAGGACCAGAGGCAATGGGCATCACCTGAAACTCAGGATATTCACTCTGAACATCAAGAAACACTTTTTCACTGTGAAGGTGACCAAGCACTGGCACAAGTTGCCCAGGGACTTTGTGGAGTCTCCATCCTTGGGATATTCAAAAGTTGTCTGGACATGGTCCTGCGCAACGGACTCCAAGTGGCCCTGCTTGAGCAGGAGGGCCGGCCAAGATGACCTCCAGCTGTCCCTCCCAACATCAACAATTCTGTGATGCTGTGATTCTCTTACTGAATCAGCCAAGAGCTCTTCCTAACTCAGCTGCTTCAGCTGGTTTTCTTCATGCCTCCAGGGATCATGGTCAGCATCCCACCACTGACTGTCTTCATGAAACTCAGAAGTTACAAGAATCACTCAAAATCTGGATTTACTTGGGAAAGAGGTGATAAAGGTGGGTAACAGTACACTTTTTCTGATGCTATTACTAGGTTTATATTTCTGAGGTATCATTTGTGTATGCAGTAGTGCACATGCTTTCTTTTCTAAACTCTGCCTTATTTTTCCACTCTCTTCCCACGGGGAGCTGCTGGATTGCATGCTGCCTGTCTGTCCTGAATTTCACTCTCTGCACACCACATCACTCTCTTTGAATGCAGACATGGAAAAAATGAGCCACTCTGTTTACTGGTAATCTCATTAATAGATCTGTGGCACAGTGTGGGTGAGGACTTCACCTCACAGCTGGCACCAGTGTGTGACGCAGTCTATTGCAGACCGTAGTGAGTTTGCATGGAGTCAGCAGTTGGTGGGGAGACGCGGTCAAGACCACCAGCAATCACTTTCCTTTTTCTCATGTTTTGTCTTTCTATATAATATGGAAAATAGAAATATCGGAGACAGCTACTGTGTCACTTCCATTTATAGCTAATAGGCTGCCAAGCTAGAAAACCAATTTGAGTTCAGCATGCTCCCAGATGCAGTGCCAGAGACCTGTGTTGTCAAACAGACTCTGAAATCGTGACATCTCCCAAAAGCAGAAGGAGAAACATGGAGGAATATTAGGAAAGCACTGGAAGGTCCTGCTGGTCCATGTGCCAAGTAGGTTCATGCTTAAAGGCAGCAAAGTCTTTTTTTTTTTTTTTGGCATTTCTGTATACCCAAACCCAGCTAAAATAATGATGTCTGCAATTCTCTGGGATTACTATACTGTAATATCTCACTTTGGAATCTGGAAAGCTATTGTTAGCACACGAATCTTTAAGGAGCTGTAACGGGCACCTGGAGACGTAAGTGCACTCCTAGAAAGGGTAGCTACTACCTGAAAAAAGCCATTATAGTTTTCTGTCAAAGGGAAAAGTAAATAGCTACATAAACTAATATTATCAACCAGTGAATGCTTGCATTGTCAACAGCAGGTGCCAGGTACTGTACACCCAGATCGTTGGTTGCTTTCCCAACGCTGTCTTCTCCTAGGCAATATTTTATTTTTACACACACATTGTTGTACTGGAAAGAAAACTAGACTGCAGGTTTCTCTGGCCTGTGCAGCTTTTCTTCTGCTGCATAGACAAAGCAATACATAGGCCAGGCAAGTGACCATAGAGTAGACAGAGGATTCCCCAGGTAATACTTTGTGTATGCAGATTCTCTCCCAAGGTCAGGCTCCCAAGACTCATGGTTTCCTGTACACAAGTTGTAAAAACAAGTCAAAAGCATAACGGTATCTGCAGTGGCAAAGAGTGAAGAAAGGACAGACTGTAATGAGGCACCAGTGCGGACAATTCTCTTTGGTGCAATGAGCCATCAGACTTCTGGGTAAAACAAACTTACTGTCCCTGTGGGAAGCACAACTCCCCAGTAATTAGGGAGCCCCACACTTTAGAGATCTGCGTGTCCATATTTGTTCTGCCACAGACCACCTCTGCGACCTCTGGTGTGTCATTTAAGGCCAAAACCCTCCTAGTTTTTTATAGACTTTACCTTTGCTGAACTCCAGTTCTGGCTGGCCCATCAGGTAAACAGAGTTGATATTTTGGAAGCCTGGCAGCTTGCATATGTAGTCTTAGATCTAATAAAAGATCTTGGCCAGTCAATAGGGAAGCAGAGGGTGTCTGTCACTGTCTAAAGAGGCAGCACTTTAATACAGAGCTGGGTGCAGCCTTGAACAGGAGGGATGGGTGGGGATGGATTGTGGGGCAGCTCTGCTGCTTCCCTCCCCTAGGAGTGTGGACCCCAAAGTGGGCAGCGGTAACGGGGAGGAGAGGGGGAAAGAATACAACCGTTTCCTTCTCCAAGAATGCCTAGCTCAGTTTAATGGCCTTTAAAATATTGTCTGCATGAGGATGAGAAATATATTTGCCTGCCTGAATGTGCTCTTAGTTTATAGTGAGCTAACTA
Organism: Burhinus oedicnemus; assembly: GCA_008921705.1. Lineage (NCBI taxonomy): Eukaryota > Metazoa > Chordata > Aves > Charadriiformes > Burhinidae > Burhinus > Burhinus oedicnemus. Next base: position 890,601 of record VFFE01007085.1, read on the forward strand.
GGTTTATCGGTGTCATTTTTCTATCAGACGTGTGGTCCATTGCACTGCTATTCAGAAAAACCTATTACTTCTATTACAATATATATACATACACGCCAGTGGAGTCTTCAATGTGCAGTGATGTCTTTCAGTTTAATAAATAGCAACACAAGAATTATCTGCTCTTTGAGTTTTAATCTGTGAAATGCAGTTGGCAGAAGTGCTTAGCACAGGATTTTATTTTTAGTTTTATGGATATTTGATTATAGGCAAATGAAGACCATGCAGTACATCAAGGATATATGTATGATAATTATGGAGATGAAAGATTTTAATTCAAGAAAATAATCTTTGGTTACAAAAAATTGCAAATTTAACATTCTGATTAGGCAAAACATCCACACGATGAAGCTCTTGGTGTCCATTTTATATAGATGGAACGAAGTGTAGGTACTTAAGAAAGAGTAATTATGAAGACTGAGCTCAGACATCCGGATCCAGCCCTGCAACAAAGCAGATCATTTAGGGCATGTTCTGTCTTAACCTCTTAGCGGGCAAAACAATGAGTTCTAGCCCACCTCTGGCTCTAGCTTTTCAGAAATTAGGGGACAATTATTTTTAAGGAACAAGCTTCTTGTAAAACAAAATTGGTCTCAAGGAAATGGTCACAACATAACTGTAAAACTGCAGATAGAAACGTTCCTGGAGAAAGGGAACAGTGGATAAGTAAAATGCCCTTCCATAAAGATAAAACACAAACACATTCATTCAATATATGAATAATTGCTATTACTAACAGCTGTGCTGTTCATAGTTTCTCAAAGGTACTTCTCAAATCAGCAATTATTTTTAAACAAAGTATTTACTAATTCTGATCTCCCCTCACAATTCCTGTGTTACATTATGATTTGCAAGCAAATGGTACAGCACTATATAAAAATAAAATAAATAAAAAAAAGGAATCCCTGCAGAACTGGTGTGTGAACACAAAGCTATTGAATGATGATTTACGCCTGGAATAATCGCTGCCATGAGCCCCTTTGGAGCGTGCAGCTGGAATTAGAATTCCTGAGGAGGAATCCTAAGCGAAGGGCTGCAGCAAGGTCTGTCTTCTTTTTTTTCTTCCCTTTTTTTCCTAAAGAACAAAAAGACCCTGTCTCTCCCTGTCTGGACGGAATGGTACTGTCCCAGACAGAAAGGTCCCCATAGGCCAAGCTATTCATGTAGCACCAGGCTGCCGGGAGTACCAAGCTATGGCAGGGATGGGGAGCAAAACCAGGGAAACAACTGCAGTGCCTGCATGACAATTAGCATGGTACAGATTGGCTTTGCTTGCCAGTCCTGAAGAAAGAGAGAGAGAAAGGGAGGAAGGGAGAAAAGAGAGAGAAAGAATAAAAAGAGACAAAGTAAAGACAAAGAAAGAAGAAAAGAAAAAAAGAGAGAAAGAAGTATTAGGACTGCATAAGGCAATGTTTCAAGACTACAAAATGAATGATGAGTAAAAAAAGACAAGGCAGCAAATCAGTCTTTTTCCCAAGTTATTTTGTAAAGTCATAAAAATTTTGTTTATTATTTTGCTTTAGAGAATATTCTAAATCTTTTGCTAAATAAATGTGTGAATAAATTCACTAAGCATACGCAAGGTTCCCTGGCTGACTGTCTCTGAGTGCCTTTCTCTTTTTTCAGGCCTTTTTTAACTGTTTGTCCATACTGTTTATGAAGACCACAATTGCACTTGTGCTTCTTTGACCAAAGGATTCATTTTAACAGATTAAAAATCCCTGTAAATGAGGAACAACCCCAAAGAGAGCAGGTGTAAGCGAATTCACTGAATATTCTCCAGTGTGTCAGTGATAAAAACATTTTTCAGGATAGCATTGCAGGGTGATGTATGGAGTTTTGTGCACATCACTGCTAGTAGACCCAGCAGGAATAATCAATGTATATATCTGCATGCTGAAGGGGAACAGAAACAGCTAGTTACCACCCTCGTATCGTGTGCCCTGAAAAAGCACATCATTTTTTCAACAAGGAAAAGAAATTTTTTATCATAATGAAAAATCATGTATGTAAGAAGTGGCTTCTTAATTCTAATTTGGATTATTTTAGTGGTATTCCAGTCTGGAAAACAGTCATCCCCACCCACTCACACTCTGCTATTCATGATTTTTCTGTCATGCAGACATCCCAGCTGTGTTCTTTCCTTTATTATTTCATTCCACATTTTATAGAGCACTGTATTTTCACCTTTGGTTAATGTAAACAAAGAGATCATCTTAAATTTCCTGTGATAACAATAGTTTAAATCATCCTTATGATGGGTTTCTTAGTCTTTAAAAGCTTTCACCTTTTATAATCTTTAAGACTCACTAACCATTATTACCCTGCATATACAATCACAATAAAAGCTTTGCAGAAAGAGGAGTACCAAAATGCTAGACAAACCAAACCAACCTAAGAAAATAATCTTACCAAATAATACATATGCTAAATACATGCATAGAAATTTATATCCATTCATATGGAGATGGATCTATACATGGGTATATAGATATTTATATAGACATTTAGATATAAAGGTTTTTCATTTTTTGTGATTGATACCTCAAACCACTGTTGGCTTCCTTGGATATCCAATGATACCTGGCAGCTCTCTGAATTCGGCCCTTCCTGACATTTCAGATTGCAACTCCTGCTTCATTTGGTTTCTTTGCCCCATGTGGACTGAGTTGCTCCAACTGATCTGATTACCTCAGTATTTACCCCAGCTAAGGCTTGGCCTCCATCACCTTGGGTGGGGAGGCAAAATGGGAAGTCTTTTTGAAAAATCAGTCAGACTGATGGTCAAAAGCCAAATGTCTTAGTCAGTGTAACACAGGGTTATGTTGCATAAGGGCAGGTTCACACAGTGAAGCCAACTGGACCGGCTGGCTCACTGGCCCTGGGCTCCCTTTCTCCATCCTGGGCGCATGCTGACATGCCCTGACTCAGGCTGGCCCTGCAGCTTGTCTGACCCTGCACTGAGGTCACTCAGCTGGCAGGAAAACCCTCAAAAGCAATGGTCTGGTTCAGAGGGTCATGGCTGATGGGTCGTACTCTCCCTAGAGGATACAACAAGGGAGGTACTGCAGGGGTCTATCCTTGGACCTGTGCCGCTTAACATCATTATCAATGACCTGAAGGAGGTGACAAAGGGCACTCGCATTAAGTCTGCAGATTATATGAAATCGAGGGGACCAGTCAATATGCCCAATGGTAGGGCTGCCACCCAGAGGGACCTAGACAGACTGGAGGGATGGGCCAACAGGAACCTTGTGCAAATCAGCAAGAACAGGTTGTGCACCTGGGAAGGAAGAGTCTCTTGAAACAATAAAGTTTGAGGAAGAGACTACCTGAGAAGGAACTCTGGTGAATGGGCACTGGAGGCCCTGGGAGCTGGGCAGGAGCTGGCAGCAAGCCCTGGCAGCAGAGATGGCAAGGAGCATCCCGGGCTGCATCAGCAGGAGCACTGCCAGGAGCTCAGGCCAAGTGGTTGTCCCCTCTGCCCAGCACTCAGTTAGACCACATCCAGATACTGTGGACAGCTTTTTTCACACACACCTCCTCCCCTACAGGAGAGGCATCTACAAACATGTCTGGTGGACAGCTGGCTGAACATGAGCCAGCAGTGTGCCCAGGTAGCCAAGAAGGCCAACGGCATCTTGGCCTGTATCAAGAATAGTGTGGCCAGCAGGAGTAGAGAAGTCATCGTGCCCCTGTACTCAGCGCTAGTGAGGCCACAGCTTAAGTACTGTGTTCAGTTTTGGGCACCACAGCATAGGAGGGATATTGAGGTGCTGGAGCGTGTCCAGAGAAGGGCAACAAAGCTGGTGAGGGGTCTGGAGAACATGTCTTATGAGGAGCGGCTGAAGGAATTGGGATTGTTTAGTCTGGAGAAGAGAAGGCTGAGGGGAGACCTTATTGCTCTCTACAACTACCTGAAAGGAGGCTGTAGTGAGATGGGAGCTGGTCTCTTCTCCCAAGTAACTAGCGATAGGACAAGAGGAAACGGGTTCAAGTTGCGCCAGGGGAAGTTTAGGCTGGACATTAGGAAAGGATTTTTCCCTCAAAGAGTTATCAAACATTGGAACAGGCTGCCCTGGGAGGTGGTTGAGTCAGCATCCCTAGACGTGTTTAAAAGTCGTGTAGCTGTGGTGCTTAGAGACATGGTTTAGTGGCAGACCTGGTAGAGTAGGGTCAATGGTTGGACTAGATGATCTTAAAGGTCTTTTCCAACCTAAACAATTCTATGATTCTGTGAAACTGTAGGAAGTTCAGAGCAGTGCACTCACAATGGCTGGGGTTGGACCAGGTGCCCCTTGAGGAGAGGCTGGGGGAGCTAGATTTTTCCAGCCTTGGGGAGAGGTGACTTGGAGATGAACTATTAGCAGTCTGCCTGTATCTGAAGGTCTGAAAGGATGGAGTCAGACTCTTTGTAGTGCTGCATGTAAGGAGGACAAGAATCAGTGGGCATAAACTGAAACAAGAGTGGGTTCAAAGTGGATATGAGAAGACACTTTCCCACCATGAGGACAGGGAGGTACTGGAACAGGCTGCCCAGGGAGGTTGTGCAGGCTCCAGCCTTGAAGGTTTTCAAGACCCGACTGGACAAAGCGTCCTGATGTGATCTCAGAGCTGACCATACTTTGAGCAGGTTGTTTGACTAGAGACCTCTGCAGGTCCTTTAATATCTGGATTACTCCTGCGATTCTATCAGAATTGAACAGTTTTCTGCTGGTTTAACAGGCTGAGAAAGGCTCAGTTCCAATAAGTATTAAATTTAAGACAGAGGAATGGGAATTTTGTATTTGTCAGTTGAATCAGTTTAGACTGCTGTGGGACCATGGCCCAAGCAGTTGGAAGGGTCTTGAGCTAATTGCCCTGTATGGCTCTTGGGTAACTTGTGGGGGCATGGAGTATTTTTAATCCCTATCTTGTCTGGTCAGTTTGAGTTCAAATACAACTCTGGGAAGAGATACAGAAAAGAGAGAAACTGAGAGGATGTCCACACACTGAATCATTCTCTGTGCGTGTGTTGTACCTTGCTATTTTTATTTTGGAATGGATGAACTTGGAACAGCAGAACATACAGGAGGTGTTTACACTGTTTTTGAGACAAATTATGCATGTGAATGCTTGCTGTGAATGATAAGGTATGGAGGAATAGGTAGGTGATGGAATTGGGCTGCAGTGAGGGGTATTAGGATTATTGGGAGTGGTTGAGAGATTAGGACTGTGAAGAGGCTGGCCTAGAAGAAATGGGCAAGTGACATAAGGATGGTTAGACTGGGTAAAAGTGTGCATCAGCCCCACTTTCTCCTTTCCCTTGCAAATGCCAAAACTAAAGTAGCCCTCTGCCTCTAAGGGAACCCGAATACTTTGCACTGTAGCCCCTCATTTGAGATAAGGCACAGAGAGGCTGGGCTTCCCTGGGAAAGACTGAATTTCCTTTCCCTGTTCCTTGGGATACTGGAGGCTTTGTCTGAGCAAGAAATAGGGCGAATCTCTATCCATCTTGGGGCAAAGCATCTCTATGTGGTTCTTCTATGTGAGATGGTACCTGCTTACGGAGAAGGGGAAGGTATAGAAAAAAGTCTGTGTGTCTTATCAGAGACACGAGCCCCTGACTCTGGAAGGATGACAAGGTGGAGCAGAGAGCTGCTGATATGCATCCTGAATGCAGAAAAGCACACCTGTAACTGTAGCACTGTGATGCACGTACATAAATTTGTACAAATACCCTAACAATAGGATCACAAAAGACATGTACACTTTGCCTAGGAAGACTCCGTTACTCCACTACACCTGTCAGGTACCACCTACACATATCATTCTTCCTGCCACAGGACTGGGAATAATGACTGGGTGTTTTCTGGAGTTGGGACTGGGAATAATGACTGGATGTTTTCCTGGAGTTCTTTCTAACTTTATGAATGTAAGTGCAAAGAAAAAGGAAGATCTTAGCCCCTCTGTTGTTCTGTAGTCTTTGAAGAGTATTAAAGACTTCACTGCTTGTTTGTCTCATCTCATAAGCAAACCAGGTTGCTCTGTAACTGTAACCTGTTGTAAATTAGTATTTAATCAACCCTTATTCCACCTGCATTTATTTTCCTCAGGTTGCAATTTAATGTTTGATTCCAAGTCATTCATAAAAATATTAAAAGACAAACTAGGCTGAAAATTGACCAGCAAAACATAAGCAATTCTTCTCATAAATATTTTCTCCCTATGTTCTGTGATGTCTCAGATGTTTTTTAATTCATTTCATACATACATATTTTATGAAGTGCTAATTTTTGATCAGAATATTGTGTAATACTAAGTCGAACTCCCAAGAAACTAGAAAAATTATGTTATGCCCATTCAGTTATCTGTACCAGCTAAATTAGAATTCCTGTCAATGAATAATAGCTTGTGAATATCAGACATATCGTGTGGTGATGAATACCACATATACTAACTTTGACATTTGATTTTAGACTACACCTTTTCCCCCAAACATCCACACACACAAAGAACAGATTTTTTTTCCTTCTTCAAAACATTCACTCTGGATACTTGAAGCCCAGTCGCTCTCTGTAAGGCTGATGGATGGGTAGCTCAACTCAGGATCTAAATGGAGTTTTTTGAGCTATAGGACTGCCACACCAGCCTCCTGCCACCTCTAATCCCAGTATGTATTTCTGCACAAGAACATTTTCTTCTGTCGTAACATCTTGTAAGAAATTAAGTCAATTAGAGTAGCACAAAGAGATGGGTTAGATGTTAAGCTTGCGGAGGAAATATTTTGATATGGTTCCTCTCCTCCAAATTACCTCTCATCTTCCTCTTTTCTTTTCATCCTCCTCCAAGCAATATGATACACAATAGATGAAATAGATGAGTAGGTTCTTTGTGACTCAGAACCTCCCTAAGAGAAAAGGGAAAATGTCTGTTTTAATTTACTGTGGGAATATACTGACTCAGCACAACCTCATGCCACTTCTCCCTTCTTGCCTGGCCTATGACCCCCATTTAGCCACTCCTCCACTCCTTCCTCCTGGACTGAGTTTGAAGCTGTTAGCACTGCATTTCCTAATTAGAGGTTTTGTGGCACAGGTTACAGTGACAGAAATTGGCTCGTATTTACTCATGCTATATGTAACATGCCTGCAAAAGGATCTGAGAGACAATTTATCATAGCCAGATTAAACATGGGCACTTTCAGGGCAGCCTCATCCATCTTCCATGGAGACTTGATGGTCATAAAACAAATTAACAGCTGTGGGTTACAATATATATTAAGAAAGCTTTCCATTGCAACCAAATCACATCCCTTTAGCTGAAAACAAAGATTTTGATATTTACGTCTTATAACAGCCAAAAGTCCACAGGCATGATTTTTCCACGTAACATTCGGAAATATCTCCATAGGAAAATGGCAAAGTGTGGGTTAGATTCAGCATCTGACATACCATTTTCACTGATGGTGAAGTTAAGGGTAAATAAAAATATCTTTTTAAAAGTTTTGACAAAATATTATTAATGCACTTTCCACTGCCCACCTTGGGACTCCAGGAATGAGTTCACCCATTATTTTATTTACCACCATATCACTGATTGCCAGAGGCACCATTTTCTAGTAAGACAACTTCTGAAAGCGAATTATGGGTGATGTGACAAAGACTAACCCCCTAGTGACTTGGATGCCTCCCCTAGGAAATCATAATTTAGTACTATAGCAGACTATTCTGTGCTAATTGTCTTGGATCTTACTACAGTTACAGGCAATGTGATGTCTGTGATTCCTGAAAAGTCATAGTGTCTTGCTTCTTTCAGATTCTGCAGCAGGTTGATCTGAGACTCCTGTCCTGTGGCTGTTCAATGAAATCACTTGCTGTTGTGGTCTCAGTCCATTCATCATTTAAAAATTGCTGCAGAATTTACACCCCAAATGATTTTAAAGTCAAGTAACACCAACCACTTGAAAAACTGCTACTCTGACTTCCTTTGAAGACTCCTATCAGGACAGAAACAACCATAGCTTAATCACGGTTTTATTTGAAAAAGAAGAACACATATTTACTTTGATTACATTTTTGAGTTCCTGAAGGCCAGATCCCGTTCCCACTGGTGTCTGTGGCAAAAATCCCATTACCTTCAATGGCAACAAAACCAGCCACTTAGTTTGCATAATCTGCAGAAAGTAAATATTTTAACACTTGTTATCTGTGATATTTAAGTAGCTAATAAAAATGTGCATGTAAAACTAGTTCATATTTATTTCAGCTGGTAAAAAACTGACTTTCAAGTAGGACAAAATAGAGGACAAAACATTCTGTAAATGAAGACTCAATAAATAAAGCAGATTTTTTCCTCTTTTCCTCCCCCGTAGTAGAGCTTATGCTTTTTAATAATGTCACAGAAATATAGCTGTGAACACTGAAAACAAATAAAATGTACTTATTATGGAGTTAAAATGACATATAATGACTTCAAGTCCTGAATTCTTCCACTACAACACACGCATAGATATTTATATAAGGAGAAGGTAAACTGACAAACTACTCTACTTGAGCTTATTTCTGCAAAAGCCATCTCAGCCCAGTTGCTAATATGCTATTTATCCATTAAAGAATGTTGCTATAGTTACAATATCTATTGCAAAAATAGTCTGGTGATATGAGAGAGTAGATGAAGAATGCAGAACAAATAAGCTTTCATATTTCTAGTGCTTGTATTTTTTCACTTGTACATGAAAGTTAAAAACCCCTTTACTGCTGGCTCTGTTTTGAATTAAAGCCTTAGAACAGTACCTTTGTAGTCAGTGGACCTATTTTCTTGTACATCTGGTGTTACAGGAGCTAACTTCTATGAATCAAAGAAAGACTCCAGTATACAGGTTTAACTAAAATTTTCACTATAGCAATTTTATGAGTGATTACATAGGAAGATCAAAACATCAAGATTTGACTTAGTCATCCCAGACCTCATTTGAAAAATCAGAAGGTGGAAACAACATTTTTTACTTATAAACTGAACAAAACAGGTAGTTGCACAATGTCAATTTTACACAGCCGTATTTCAGCCCAGAGCTACATGTTGGCTGTGTTTCACATGAAGACTTACTACATCTGTTTGATCTCCCTCCCCAAAATTAGCTTTGGTGAAATGCTTTAACTGTATAGGAGAGTACCTACACCACAACCCAACTGCTTTGTCTTGTGGTAGTTTTGCACCAGAATTATAATGTGCTGTGTAGTTACGTCTAAGCAATGTGTAGATAGACGCAGTGGTTTGCCAAACTCCTGCTAGCTTTAAACCCCCCCCGTGTCTACAGACAATTTTTTTTCAAAAAGGAAATAATCCAAAAGTAATAATTCCTATGTAAAAAATTGTGTAATTTGACTAAGTGTCTTTTACAACATCTGGAGTAGAATCTGCACAGTCAACCCCAGTTTAAATAAAACTAGGATTAGACTCTTCTTCCAAATAAAGAGCTCATGATGTGAGAGTTATTTGGCTTAATTCAGACTAGGATGAAGCCCTGGACAAATTCCAGAAGAGTCAGTGTAGTTGCATCAGTCTTAAAACCAATTTGATATCAAAGGCATTTTTCCTCTGTGAAGTTTTTGCATTCATTCTGTTTATCAGCTAAAAAAAGTGGTCGAGACAATGTTGCTCTCAAAGTAATCTTGAGTACTTTGCCCATTCCCAGCTGAAGAGAGAAACTAGAAGGAATGTAGGTAACACCTCACTTTTGGATAACCTCAATAAAATTTAACCCAGAAAAGGCTATGGTACTTTCTACTGGAATGTCACCCACATAAGTAAGCATTGAGGCTATCTGCTTTTTAAATACTAAAGCTTAAGGTCCTGACATAACAAAGGAAAAAAAAAAAAGTCCTAAAGTGAGGTTGTATCTATGTTATCAGATAACTTAGCTGCTCAGTTCATCCCCTGGTGCTTGACGATCACACTGCATAAATGTCAGTCCTACTGTGGTCTCTGTCTTGGAGAGATCCAGCTTAGTTCCCTCACAAATAAAGTCCAGGCTGGGTTCCTGTTTTCCTCAGGGTCCTGCTGCTGGGTGTGAGGAACAAGAGTGCACAGGAGATGACCCAGGGCAAACTCTAGGCAGCGAGAATGCAGCAAATACGCTCTACAAAAGGATGCGCTTGCACTAGTGGGAATACATGCCTCTTTGCAGCTCTTGTTTTGGAGGTACCATCATGTGCTGAGGCAGATGTGTTCAACGGTATAGATGTAAGCTGTTGATTAGTCAGAATTTACTCTCTTGGGGCTAAGAGACTTATGCAGACTGCTACCTTAGCATCTGCACCTGCTCCTTTTGCCAGCAGTTGTGTCTGAAGTTTGGCTGTTGTGACTACCCCAAGGTATTAGGTCATCTGAATGGAGTATCTTTTGCCCAGATCCTGCCCAAGCCTGGCTGAAATTCTCAACCCCTTGCCTATATCACCAGAGAGACCCAAATCACAGTAACTATGCCACGTGCAGTGGCTTTGGCAGAAAGAACAGCAGATGCTCTCGTTGGGGAGTTTAGCTGGTTGTGCCTGTCTTTTATAGCTGCATGGCCAGCGGATTTGGACAGAAAGAAAGGAAGAGGGTAGATTTAGATTAGATCTCAGGAAGAAATTTTTCACTATGAGGGTGGTGAGGCCCTGGCACAGGTTGCTCAGGGAAGCTGTAGAGGCCCCATCCCTGGAAATGTTCAAGACCAGGCTGTACAGGGCTTTGAGCAATCTGGTCTAGTGGGAGGTGTCCCTGCCTATGGCAGGGGGGTTGGAACTAGATGATCTTTAAGGTCCCTTCCAACTTGAACTGTTCTATAAGTCTGTGAGTCTATGAAATGTATGCCTTTGGTCTCTTATGGAGGTGCCCTAACCACGAAGCAGTGAACAAGGCTTAGATAAAGAAATGCTCCACCACTGCTATGGAGGTGGTGTCCATCATGCACCTGAGAAAGGGACAGAGCAAGCCGGAAGAAACGTGGTTAGATCTCAAGACATTCAGTTGATAGAGCCTGACATAATATATACATTTTAGCAACAGGCTGTATAATGCAAAATGTATAAACAGTCTTGAGGACAAGGTTTAGAGCAAGAATAAACAGCTTTGGAGGCATAGTATTGTGTAGGATGGTGAGCTGGTAGCCAAAGATATTCAGTTATTCAGTCTAAGTTCGTATGTGGCTCTAGATATTGGAAAAGTTTGTTTCCATTTTATCTGAGGAAGTCAGCATAGCCTATAAAACCCCAGTTAACCAGTTAGCATGATCCTGTATTACCCTACTGTATTCACAGTTTGGATCATGCAATGGAGTGCTGTATGGAGATCCTTCCACCAGTGGAACTGAGGGACAGTCTGCTTAGCTTAAACATAGTACTGCGCCAATATATCTGCACAGCTTTTGGAAACTATGTAGATGTCTCTGGATGGTATTAAATGGCTCTCCTCCACTGGCCAGTTTGTGTGTCCTTTGTGGTATTCTGAAGTTGCTGGATGGGAGGAGGAAATTGTGAGATCAAGCGCAACCAGCAATGAATGCTCTTAAGCATCTGCTTTTGGTCCCTGCTGGTGGACTGGAGGTGTGCTAGGTAAACCTGTCCTCCGGTATGGCAGTTTTTGTGTTCTCTCCTTGAAGTCTAAATTCACCAAAGTCAAATCAACAACAAACCTGAACGATGGCACTCCCTCCCTTGTCAAGCTTTGCAGGCTAAACTTCAAGGCTCCTGTCAGGCTTTGGCCCCAGTGTCATATCAACTAAATATATACGAATGTTCCCTCACCACCCACCTGTTGACTGCCTCACCTCCTACTAATACAGAAACTACCCAAAGGACACTTCATTCTATCTTGATACATTAGTCATTTATTATTAGTTCAACCTGTACTTACAACATTTCAACATATCTAAAATCCATATGCCAGAACTTCTAAGCCATTTCAAATGACTTTTTTCAAATAAGAGCCAATGTTAGACAAAGTACTAAGAATTCTGTCAACTTCATATGCCATGTGTTCCTGCATTTATTGATTACTTAATGTGAATAAAGCAATAAATGCCAATGAAATAATAATTCTCTAATCTTTAATTTATAATTTTTTTGTCTTAGTCAGATTTACAAGATTTTTCTTGTATTATTTGCTGATCTTGTCAGGGAAGCCTGTAAACCTGACGAGTAAGAAATACAAAAAGCTCTTATTTTAATACAAAATTCTTTTATAAAAGTATTGATACTATTTTTAATGATTCTGAATCACCTAATTGATTGTCTGTGAATCTGAAAACATATTTCATATGAACTGAATACACTCACTGTTTCACATTAACATTCAGAAAGTGTGACCTGTATTCTTTAAATGTTCTTAGTAGCTACTTATCTGCTTTACATAAAGCACTACCTTTAGGTCTCAGTTTTTCCCAAACTAGCATGGTTTCATTACCATCGCAGCCTACTATTTAAATACTGCTTTATTACCATTGCCAGACGTCACCAGCTGTATTTTCTTATTTGGTTCCTTTTCTTGATCTCCAGTTTCAGTACCATCTGAGATGGGACCCAACTACCAAGAAGTGCGGCTCCACAAGTGGTTATTAAGTCTGATTTCTGGGCCTTAGCCACCTCTGACCACTGGTCAGCTCTGAACCATCTTCCCATACTTAGTACCTCTGACAGCTATTTCTCCCAGAAATGCCACCCTGCTGTCACCTGACAACTGGATGGCTACAAAACCCACCCATGAGTGATGTGGGTTAAACCTCCTCCACCTGAGAGGCTCTGTTTGGGAGAAGGGAATGGGTTACTTTCTACTGAAGCAGATTGCTACACTGCAATATTTCAGCATTATCTAACAAAGATCACATTCTCATGAGAATCATGGATGGAAAAACATGCGCAGTGGCCCAATCAGAGATACTCAGTGGAGGTCTAGGAAGTCTACTCCAAGGTAGCTGATGGCAAGAGGATGAATACAGACTATTTGAAAGGTCAATCTATATTGGGCACCTTTTATGTAGCAGTACAGAAATAGACAAAGAGCCATCAGGCCAAAGAAAGTGAACAAAATTACATTGGAAACATAAAGGGAATTTACATGCCTGACAGGAGATGGAAACCCTGGCTTTCACTCAAAACAAAGTATCATACCAAAATGCACACTGCAGAAAGGATTGCAACCCAGACTCTTACTTGGATGAACTTCCTTCCCAGAGGATCAGGGACAGACAACCTTTGGCTGCTGGGCCATACACAGGTTCTTGTTCCTTTCTTGATACCTTTTATTGCAAGTAATAGTGGGGCTGCTATGTCAAGGTGACTTATATTCCCCACTCCTAGGAGGAACACTGGCAGCAGTGGCAGTTAGCACTGATATTGCTGGACTGCTGTGTGACCCACCTCATCTCCAGTCCCCTTCCTTCAGCCTTCGTCCTGCATCGTGACAATGGGATGGCTGAGGAGCTGGTGCTATTATTGCTAAGCTTTACCCATGGGTGTTGTAATCAGACTTCTACACTGCACTGTAATTCTCTGTAAGGTTACCAAAAGGTGGAGAAAGCAGGTGATATTGGGCTTCTGCTTCTGAGTCAGATGAAAGGTTAAAGGAGATTTCCCTCCCTGTCCATTCCTTCTTGGCTGTGTGGGCTGCAAGTCTCTCTGACTTTTCTGGCAAATGTTTTTTATGAGATTAAAATGGCCATTGGTTTTTGAGTCATTGTGTTACGACAGCACTGCAGTTTAGCAGGACTTTGCTATTGCCATGAAAGTGTGGGAACATCAGGAAGATGAGAACAAAGGCGGATTTAGAATAGACTGAGGATATAAAAATCTATTAAAGACCTTCTCTCTCTTTTTTCCTCTGAGTGAAAAATCAATACAGTGGTATAAGCCAGATAGCATGAAATGTACAACTCCTAGACCTCCAATTTATGCACAAAGTGACCTTGACCTATTCTGCAATTTCCTATCATTAATTTATTATGGACCTCTCCTAACCATATCACTACAAACCACAACGAAAAACAAAACTTAAGAGCTGGATGTGTTTCCTTTCTTCTAAAGAAGCAGACTTAGCATGGAGTAAAAGAATGTAAGTTATTACTTACAACAAACGGGGCAATATTTTTTTTCACTGTTCTTAGTCTCACTAAATAAAGATTTACTATCTAGAAGCTAGCTGCAGAATACATTTAGGAATCATATGACTCTGAACTTTCTGAAAATGTTATTACGGTCTGTACTTTTCTACCTTTAGCCTCACACTGTTTTCTGTGATATTTTCTTGAGTATATGATCATAATGCAAACAGGAAAAAGGCAATGTGAAAACAGTTTGACAATCACATTTAGTTCTTCTAAAAGAACTAAATACATCACATTGTCAGTTGTAGATCAGTCTACTATATAAACTGCAATCAGAGGAAGATAATAACTTCCTTGTATATGGGCCAGGTAAGACACAGAAGTCAGCTGTGTAATTCAGGCCATACAGTGGGGAATTGGTTGAGTTTGAAGTAGATCTCAATGTTTCAACACCAATTATAATGAGCAGGCTTTGAACGAACACATGGAAAAAAAGTGGGAAATTCTGTTTCATAGAATTGTACAATGGTTTGGGTCAGAAGGGACCTTAGAGATCATCTAGTACCAAACCCCTTCCATGGCTGGGGACATCTTCCACTAGATCAGGTTGCTCAAAGCCCTATCCAGCCTGGCCTTGAACACTTCCAGGGATGGTGCATCCAAAACTTTTCTGGGCAACCTGTTCCAGTGTCTCACCACCCTCATCATAAAACTTTCTTCCTTATATCTAGTCTAAATCTACCCTCTTTCAGTTTAAAACCATTCCCCCCCGTCCTCTCACTACACTCCCTGATAAAAAGTCCCTCCCCATTTTTCCTGTAGGCCGCCTCTAGGTACTGGAAGGCTGCTATGAGGTGTCTCCGGAGCCTTCTCTTCTCCAGGCTGAATAATCCCACCTCTCCCAGCCTGTCTTCATAGCCTGTCTTCCAACCCCCTGATCATCTTTGTGGCCCTCCTCTGGACTCGCTCCAACAGGTCCATCTCTTTCTTATGCTGGGGGCCACAGAGCTGAACACAGTACTCCAGGCTGGGTCCCACAAGAGTGGAGTAGAGGGGCAGAATCACTCCCTCGACCTGCTGGTTATGCTTCTTTTGATGCAGCCCAAGGTATGATTGGCTTTCTGGGCTGCAAGCACACATTGCTGGCTCATATTCAGGTTTTCATCCATCAGTACCCCCAAGTCCTTCTCTGCAGGGCGGCTCGCAATCCACTCATTGCCCAGCCTGTATCTGTGTTTGGGATTGTCCCTTACACTTGGCCTTGTTGAACTTCATGAGGATCGCAGTTTCTCATCTTCTAGTCAAACCTTTTCCATGCTATCTAAAACTCATCTAATGCCCAGACAGTAGTCCCGCCCATTCTTTTCCAGGGCTGATCTAGCCCTGTGAGTGCCTCTTTTCATGAGGATCTACCTTAATTTGCCTGTTTTGGGCAGGTGAGTCCTGTCCTCTCAGTGACATATCTGTTGTGGGCCAGAATTAGTCAGCTATGTACCCTTTTTTCCCCGAGGAACCCTCTAAGTGACTGAAGTCATCCAGAGGTATTACCTTTTGCATGTATTACTTGAACACAGGACAAAAAACAAGTGGACACAAGGATTTAAATCTATTCTTATTCACAGTCAAGTTCCCTGGCCAATGGGAAAAGGCCTTCGATATTTTTCCTTTTCAGTTGCATACCTGCCAAAACAGTGGCCAAGCTTCAAGAGAAGAGATAAAAATAACATTCACCCAGTACAAGCTCTTGGTCAACACAAGAGGCAGATGCCTAACAACGGGCTGGACCACCCTTTTGAGGTCCCCAAGGTGCCTGCACAGGTAATACCAGGGAAGTGCCAAGGAGAGGGACACTGGTACTCTCGCCACCGGTTTCCACCTCTACCTTCTGACAGACCAGAGAATTTGGGCAATTCTGTTAAGGCAGTTTACATGCTTCCTCGCCCTCCCCTCCAACATCCACCCTCTCCCTGGGGCACCTGCCTGAGATGAGGCAATGCCTAAATGAGGTTGCCTGGATTATCACCCTCTTCAGGTTATTCTGCTAAATACACTGTCATGATCTTGATTGTGAACAGCTCCAGTTCAATCTGGATATCAAAAATTCTTGACGCTGTTGTGCCTGTGAATGACAGAAGCTCGTATTTATCAAAACCAAGTTTCTATTTTCAAGCATGAGTACTAAAAGTAACTGTTTGGGTTTTATTCTATGGCAATTGAAGTTTTTCATGAAACTGAACAAGCAGGTAGTGTAAAACACAGAGAAAAGTATTCTTACATTAAGAGCAATTACTTCCCAGAACAAATTTGCAAAAGTAATTCAAAATCACTAGTAAAGAGCATCTCCAAAACCAGTTGCCTGTTACTGACCCTCCGTACTGTGCAGATGGGAGGCTGACAGGGAAAGCGTCCCCCTGCACGGGAACTGTGGTGTCTCAGATGCATGGGCGCAGAGCGTTTTGAACTACAGCCAGCTTCAAATCTGTGCTGCATGAATACCCATCACTTCTTAAAGTCCCCAGCTCTGCCCAGAGTTTTGCCCTCGATTTCAACAGGAGCAGGATCATGCTCTCTGAGGGCACTTGAGAGCTGCTCGGCACCTCGGGTAGGAAGTCGGTGCATTCGTAAGGGGAGCCCTGTCATTCCTATTCACTGCCCGCTGCACTAAACCCCAGGGAAGCTGTTTCTAGGTCAGTGTCTTGTGATGTTGTTCTGAAGTCCTGGTCAGGAGCACGGAGGGGACAGACTCAAGACTTTCCAAATGTTTTCAGATTCCCCTCCTTCCTCACGCTGGTTAAAATCTGTAGGGGTTTTACGCCTCGATCCAAGCCTTCTGCTGCAGTATTGATGGGTGCTCCTCTGGCATTTGGGGATCTATAAGTCACGCACACCTTTCACTTTTTTCTGGTCAAACGTAACCAGCACGTGAAAAAGAGTGTTGCTTTTTGCCTGAACCAAATGGAGCTTTGCAGGAAGAGCAGCATCAGGCCCACACTGCTTACATTTTCCCACCAGCAGAATGAATGTCGAAAACTAGTTTTCTTCAAAGCTAACCACACGCAAAAGCAGGGCTGCTTTGGCTGACTGGAAACAACAGGTATAAATAACCTCCCGTGATCTGGAAAGCAAGGGCCTGGAAAGGCTCCTTGGCTTGTTTTCTGCACATCAGCCTATGAGCTCGGGGTGCCTTAATGCTCTGTTGATGCCACAGGAGCCGATAGAAGCAGGGACAGATTACACGGAGAAGGAGGTAAACAAGTTGTTTACAACTCAGCGGGGCTGCAGTGTATCCTCCTTATATCGGCTGAAAGGCAATGAGAGCATTGGACACTGGGCTGCTGATGGGAAAGGATCCCTGGAGCTGCCAAGCTCTGGCTCCAGAAATGTCTGTGGGGCTTCAATAACAGGAAATCACGTGTGCTGTCATTATCAGCTGCTGAGCGAGACAGATGCACCCAGATCAATATCAGTGTCCGATATCAAAGAGCTATTGTGACGGTACCCAGCGTTTTGAACTAAGGAGAACAACAAAACTATTTTAAATCATCAGGGCTGGCAAAAATCCCCTGACTTTCTCTTTTCTGTTTTTTTGTTTTTCCTTTCTGAGGCAGTGGATTCATCACCATTAAAAGAACCGAAAGTCCTCTCTGCCCAAAGCAACTTTGATCATTATTGATCTAATTAAACTCTGTTTGCTTAAGGTTGCAGTGGGAAAGGGCTGCAAACCAGCAATCTTCCTGATCTCTTGTAATAGTACAGGGTATCTGTTCACTCAGCTTGGGAATCGGCGTGTCCTTCAGCACAGCTGAAACTGGAGTAAGCTTCCCTAATTATGCCACTTTTTATGCTGTCTAAAAATACAATTTAGGAACAAAGCAAAACACCTGCAGGGCTCTTGTTCCAAGCAGGACCTGGGGAGTGGAGGGGCTCTGCTCAGAGAGGAGCGTGCTCCCTGCACTGTTAGTTAGACCTGTGGGGGTCTTGATGACACTATCGTTACACGACCCTGCCGATTTCTGCAATGGGCTTTCTGTTTCTTGTAATTTGTGTTGTCAAATAAAATACATTTGTAAACAAGCAAGTCATTTTAGCTTTGTGCAAATTACACACTAACAGATGAACTGTTTTACGTGGAAAAATATCTCCTGATATTTCAGCCCTTTTTGTGTGTTTTGGTTTTTTTTTTTTTCTAAAACAGCTGGTAGGTTAAGATATTTCTGAAAGATCTGGTTCTCTTGTGCCTTTAAAACCATCGCAAGCTGTTGCCGAGATTTAAGTAGTTTTCAGGCCCAGGATGTTCAAAGGAAATCCACACGTAAAAGCAGGGAGCTTATTTCATAGTCCAAACAGAGGTACTTTTGTTACGCAAGGACAGCCCCTGCAGAAGGATTCCTGAGATACTTTGGCCCCTCTGATTTCAGATAGGGAAGAATCTGTGACACACGAGAAATGCACTGAGGTGAATCACGCACTTCTTTCCATTGCTTCAGCTGAGTGACTGCTGTGCTATTGGTACTTCAGGAAAGAGCCAACAGCTAAAACAGATATTTGCCTTCTGCCAGTTCTGCTGGTGGCTCATCTGTTTGCATTACACACTCTAGCTTGCAGTTGCATTGCTGTATGTTTGCGCCTGTGTGTAAACTGCTCAACATAATCTTGCATATCCTGATAAAAGCAGGGTATAAGGATGAGATGGTGCGGTCTCCACGCTAGCCCATATATACATCTGTCTTAGGTGTAAGTCAGGTGCTTGAAGGGAGATAAGCAGATTTACAACAGGAAAAGGTCCAGTCTTGATTTTATTCTGGGCTAGGGCGCTGCATTGGACCCAGGGAGGTTTGCAGGTTTCATTCCCTTCGGCTTTGTACCCGCAATCAGTGCGTGAAAAAACCGTCTCCTTTCAAAGCTGGGAAGAGACTTGGGGTGGTGGCAGGGTCTGAAGCAGGGGCTCCTCTCACCCACGGCCGAGCCCCCTCCTCCGCCGCTTTTTTAAGACGGTGCCTTTGGCCATCACCCTGACTGACCTGCCTTTAAAGCAGTCCTGCCTAGTTTGCCAGTACTACTTGAGCCAGGAACTGGATGGGAAGGGGGGGGGCTGCTATTTCCTCGCCGGCCCAGAAGTCTTCCGCGAGGAAAGAGTTAAAGCGAACCGTTTCCAGCGCTGCCCGCCGATGTGCGGTGCCTCTCGCCAGAGCCGGCCCCGGGGGGCAGGGGGAGATAGCCTCTGGAGTACAGAGCCTGTCTCCTGCGATAAGATAGACGAGTTCTTAACGCGATGCCTCGGATCCCCAGAGGGCTAGCCAGAAATGCCGCAAAAAAAAAAAAAATAAACAAGCAGGGGAAATAATGAATGGGAGCAAAGCAGCGAGGCAACGGGACAGGGCGGCGGCAGCCCGCAGCCGGTAGTACAGGAGGGCACAGGCGGCTCGGGAGCCGCCCCTCGCCCGGCGGCGGGCCGGGAGCTGCCGCCTCCGGCCCCCGCTGCCGCCCGGGGGGCTCGCAGCCTTCCCCAAATCCCTCCGTCCCGCTCGCTGCCGGCCCGGGCGGCGAGGTGCTCGCTCACGTGCTCGGAATGCACCGGGCTATTTTTACAAGTAGGGCCTGAGAGCCCTGGTTTCCTCTGGCAGATCCGCCGCTAATACTATTAGCCGGCAGAGGAGAAAAGAAACGAAGCTGCTAAAATAACTGCGCGTCACCGAAATAGATGGAAAAGGCATTTTAGGTCACGCAATCCCTGCCCCGGCCAGCAAAGGTTGCTCCCTACGGACTAAATCTGAGTACTTTGTAGATCGGCTTTATATTGATGCATTAGACTCCCTGTTGTGGATGGTTCTTTCTCAACCCAGGTTTTGGTGCTGGGTTTTTTTTGGTCGTGAGAAACCTTGACCAAAGTCACAGTATAAACTGGCACAGCTTCAGTAGTAACTGTCTACCCCAGGCAAAACTTAGTCCCTTTTCCTTTTTTCCTTTGCTGACTGTTTTTATGACATAAAATCTTACTCTCCGCAATACAGAAATGCTCTACAAGGTCACTTGCACAAAATGTAATAAAGTAAGCTTATTGTTTCCCAGAAGAAGATTATGTTTGAATTTCTCTTTTCCTCTCTTTTTATTTAAACTGCTGTCTGGTTCACTTCAGCAGGGCTCAACTCTGAAAGTCACACAAGTCCTGACTGCCCTTTCGTAGTATTTGGTTTCAGACTGGTAACGTGTGTTTCAGTCGGTGAAGCAGATATTCCAGGGCTTCTCTGACCTTCTTTAAATATTGTAATAACTGATGGTCATAAGTGACTCTGTCATTCCCCAGGTACTTAGATAGTCAGGTATATCCAGGATGACCTTCAGTGAGTATCCTGGCCTGCTGCCTATTTATCCTCCTAATTCTTCCTCTGTGAGGTCGGTGATCAGAAGGCAGCCAGCCAACCAGATCAAGGTGGTACCCTCTTCATGGTACAGCATAGCTGGAAACCCCTGAACCAATGAAGGAAAATTGGAGGGAGAGATGGAAATAACAGCTGAAATCCTGGGGTTGCCAAGAGTCGCTGCATCTCAGCTGAGACAATTTCATAGCTGCAGTTACACCTGCATTCCCAGATCTGAGAGCATTTCCCTGTTTCTGAGCGGGGGTGCATGCTCTGGCCGTATCCTAACTGCACCAAAGCCAGATCTGCACACCAGACTTCTCCAGCCTGCTCCTGTGTGCCCATGGAAATGAAGCCTTGCAGGTGAGGGCTGGCTGGGAACGGTGGCACGTACCCCATAGCGCTCATCCACCCCCACAGAGCACAGGAGTGCTAAGTCTAGATGTGAGCCTTTCCTTCTGTCCCTTCTGATCCAGTGGAAAGGCAAACAGATTAAATAATTGGCTCTTTAGAGCTGTTAAACTTCACAATGGAACAGAGGAATAGTGCTTGCAGACTCAGGAGCAGGTAGGAGGTAGTTTTAAGAAGCTGCTTCTTATCAGCTCTCAGCTATTGGTTTCTGCCTCCCAGCTGAGACAGTGCCTGACTGTGTCCTAATTTGGATGTGATAAGATTGGGCCAAACACGCAATCCAAATGTGCAAAAGCCATCAAGAGAAAAGTATGCAAAACTTTTTTTTTTTTTTTTGTACAAGGGTTCAAAACCTGTATCATCAGCAGAGGAGGGAGTTTTGAGGAGAGAGCAGGAATAGATTAAAATAACACACCTCTGCCATTGGAGATAAGGTGAATACCCTTTGTTGTTTGCTCTTTAATGCTATAGTAGCTATGACAGCCAGCAGAACATTTCTCATTTATTATAAGAGAGCAATGGTAAACATACTATATAGGTAGTATGTTAGAGTGTTTACCGGTGTAGTAAGTTTTGCAGTTCTGAAACAAAATAATGTGTTCGGGGTTTTTTAAATCTAATCAGGTTTGCAAATGAGATAACCATGTTGAGGATATTTTACTATGGAGGTTGAATATGAATTAAACAACTTTACAATTAGGTAAGGAACGATAGCCAACAAACTAAATGGAAATTGTAGTTCATAGTATAAGCTCTGTGGAGTACCTACAGAAGGTGGGAGGGAAGCAACAACATTTCAAATGAGTAAAGAAGAGAACCAAGAGAAGATAGCATGGGGGTCCAGAAGTCAAGGAGAAGGCTCTGATGAAGCAACCACTGAAAACAGCAAGGTGTTTGAATATGCAGACGATTCCTTCAGCTGGAGACTTCTTGAGACACAGAGATATCATTGAGGGCACTGGCAAGAACAACTGGAAAGCAGGTAGAAGACAGCAGCCAGGGTGGCCTGAAACCTGTTAGGAGGTGAAGAGTGGAAAACTGAGGCAAGAACTGTGAACAGCAAGGAGAAGCTGACACCAGATCATGCAGAGCAACAAGAGAGCTAGAAATGGAGTTGAAGAGGAGGAAAGCAGTGACAGCAGGTCTGTGTTGAAGTTCTCAATGAGAAGTTACCAAGGTCTAGCCAGAGGGGAAGAGAGCTGAGAATAAGGCGTCTGAAGAAGGCAAAGAAATTACAGAGGCTGGAACAAGGCAATGGGGGTTAGCTACTGCTGTTGTAGATGGAATGACGAAATAGTATTAATATGGCAGAAAAGGAAGTGCAAAGAGACTTCTAGTGGGGAAGTTATCTGGTGCTGAACTTTTCCCAGATGCTTTCAGTGCCTCAGCATTTGGCAGAAGAGGAAATTGAATTTTGCTGATATTTCTTATAGTTTTTGTTGTATATTTCACTTTCATTTACAACAGGAAAGAATGGTACGGAAATGTAGAGAGAAATGTATTTTATGTCTTTTACAGCCATTTTGCCTGTTAAAAGTGTGACTTTAGCCCTTTAAATTTCTGTTTGTAGCAGCACTCCAATGCCTCACAGGGTCCTTCTAAGTAGCTACTATTTAATGGCATCTGCTCAAACTGTATCCAATTAAAAAAATAAATCTGGGAACAAACTGCTCCCAGTTTCAGCTGGCTGGCAGGTATGAATTCTACTTTCATAACAGGCCTGTTCCTGTTCTCAGTTCTGTTTATGGCTATCAGGCCAGGAAAACTGTATCATGTAACTTTTAATTCATATAGCCTTTAAATTTATCTAACATTGTCATCTGCAAATAGTATTAGAACAGCATCAAGTCAGTAAAGAAAAAAAGACAAAACAGCTTTCTCAGAAACCTAAAATGTGGTCAGATACCTCATTATGAAATACTGCCAAGCGTTTTTGGGAGTTAAGTGTGTCACATTTCATTGGTTTTGGGGATAAATCTTATTGATTTTTGCCAAGGTTAACAGACTTCTTGTTTTCAGTAAACACAAAACCAATACAAAATCTCTCTTGGTGGTGATACCTTCCACCTCATGAGATCTGGAAAACAGCTTGCAAGCCTCCCTCACTTAAGAGCTATTCAGCATGAGCACTATTAGCATCAGTGTAGAATGGCGCAAGGTGTGGAGCTTTAATAATGGCATTATAGCAGAATTTTTGGCACCAGGTTGGGCATTCACTCATAAATGTGCTACGGCAAATGTTCACATGCAAACCTCCCCGCAGTTCGGGAGAGTAAACGCTGCTGGAAGTGCAGCAGCAGCGGGGCACGCAAGTGTTAGAATTTGCACTTGTAAGATTTATAGGGACCAACTGGTTTTTGCAGGTGTACTGCCTAACACTTGCGTGCACCCAGTTGCCGGAGCAGATAAAGTGCGAGCCGGGGCCTGGAATGCTGATGGGGGACTGGGAAGCCGGTGCCCACCCTGGGGCTGCCGCGAGAGGCCTGCCTTGGAGGGAGAGCTCTTGGCTCCCTCCGTGAAACAGACCCTTATATGGTATCAAGTTTGGCACTCTGAAATGTAGGTATCTCTAAACACTGCACTTTCTTGAAAGGTTAGTCAGGAAAAAATGTTCACACTTAGAAAATGTAGGCATTTAAAATAGAAGCCCGATACGAGGTCTTTAGATAATGTAACTCATGTCGAGTCAGACACTTTTATGTTAATTGTCAGACATAATCTGCAGCTCTGTATTTACTACCCATCTGCTCAAAGCGTTGTACTTGCTACCAGATTTACTTGGGGAGAGGAGCAGGGAAGAACAGGAGTGGGAGAGGTGTTGGAAGGAAACAGGAGACCCTCCTGTGGCTGCTAGGACCAAAGCAACCCTTGTCACTGTGTGGAGATCCTTTCCCTCTTCAGGCCGCAGATGCATGGGAGCGTGGCTTCTTTTGAAAATCACAAGATGTAACTTTACGGATTAGGTACTGTGTGGTCCCTAATTAATTATCCTTCATTTTTTAATGTTCTCAGAAACATAGGTGAGTAAATGGATAGACACAATGATTGACGCATTTCCATTTTTGATGATGACTGCTATTAAGCATGATGCAAACTGATCGTTGCTACAACAATATTCAGAAACAGTATTTCATTAGTTTACCTGCTGTTGACTTTGTTTGCATTTCTGTTGTGCTTTCCTAGCGATTCTTACCCGCCATAGAATGGGTAAATCACTCACTGATTTCCCCCTCTCACGGGGAATTCATGAGCATGGCTTCCTGTTATAAATATATAATTACAAAAAGCTTCACTGACGGTTCTTAGAGCTGACCACATAATTTTACTCCGTCTGTCAGTGCCAAACAAGCTGCATAGCACTGATAGCCTTTAGGTATCAGAATTGAAGAATTTTTGGTTAGGTACACCTTATTTCATGAGTTATACCTTACTGTTTCTGATAAGGCGTGTATCGAAAGTCATATGGCATAACAATGAAGAAGAAGGCAGAAATGCAATCGTTTTAGATGCCTCTCTGCAGGACTGAACAGCTGAGGACATCGGCTATAACACACTAATTCTAATAGTTCCGCATGAGAAAGAGCTACTTTAAGATCCATTGCAACCAAACCTCCATGTGGAATATAGCTGTGAATACACGGATCCAAATCCAGGATATACAAACCCTGCTGTGTGGAATGCTTTGTCACTTGAACCTCTGTATGCTATAGATCCAGTTTGGGGGTGGAGAGGCAGGGGGGGAAATATGTTTTCTATTCATGTTCTAAATAGATACCGAGCCACTGAGAAGCTGAGCGTAATGACTCCTTTTGCAATCAGGCAAATGATTTTGTGGCAAATCCCGTCCCACTCGCAGCCTGCTCTGAGCCATCTCTCACTGCCGATAGTGGGGAGGAGGCAGAGCGGGGCACGGCTGTGCCCTGGCCCCCGCGCTCCCGGCCCTCCCTCTGTGTAAACACCACGGGGTCGGAATGCCGCAGGAATTTGGGGTCGGGAGCCAGCCTGTGAGGGGAGCGGGAAGGAGCAGCTGCTTTGTGTGACGGGCTGTCATCCAGAGCTTACTTAGCTCGTTTGAAGCCAGGGAACCTTCTAAGGCTACGGAGAGGCTCCCCGGGAAGCTCGGAAGGCTCAGGAGCGAGGCTCGAGGGGAGATGCCAGGCAGCTCCTCCTCGGCGCTGCGAGCAGCCGTGGATGCCACATGTTCGCAAGCAATACGATGCCGACACATCTCGCCCTTGCCGTCGTGCGGGGAAAAGCAGACTCAAAACACATATGGCCTCTGTTCCTCCTTCGGAACGCAGCAATTCGCATGCAGAAGCGCCATGTGCTGCTAAACTCATGGTAATTTAATGTTTTAAAATCAGTCTTAAAACTGTTGTAACTGTGTGGTGGGTGAAGTCCTGCTCCTCGAGTCACCGCTTAGCTCGATGCAAGGTTCCAACCTAGGCTTTTGTTTACACATTCACGGCCAAATCAGCTATCAGGATTGAATTAGTTTCTAGTGACCATGTTTTGCTCAGAGCAGATTGATGTACCCGCAATTCCCAGCTGTGCTCTGTGGACATCTCTATGCTGGTATTCACCAATAGGTAAGAATTGAAAATAACTTTCTACCTGGGTGCCCATGAGGACAAGTCAGAAAGCTGGTCCATAAATCAAGTTAATACTTTCACCTTCTTTGCAGATTTATCTCATTTTAAGATATCCTGTACTGCACAGAGACTTCCTTAAATTGATCAACGAGAACATCATATTCCTTTGGGAGAGGAGCAAGTGTCTCATTGTTCCTTCACTACCTTTCTGTGTCATTTTGTGAAAATGCAGTCTTATTTCTGAGTTTCCCGAAGCTCTATCACATGCTGTTTGTCACACATTCAAACCAAAGCTATGCACCTGCAAATTCTACTTAAAAGCAATTCTAATTACAAACAAGGAAACCCGTGTGACACACACGTTAACCCGGGAGAACCAAATTTGGCTAAATTGCACCGACCTGTCATCTTTTTGTTACCAAATATACTTTGTGCCTGAAAACAGACCTGATTGGCAGGACTCCCTAAGCACAGTGAATAACTCTTTAAATAGCCACCGATCTTCGTATCATTAGTTCCCTGTTCCGAAAACTGAAATGCCCTTTAATTATCCAGCTGTAGGAGCATATAAGATGGTACTAAATTTTGCTTAAGTACAGACTATTGCCAAAAAGGAAGCCAAAATACATAATTATGTTGGCATTAGCATTCTATAGCTGTGTGATATCAAACTGCACAATGGCTGGAACATTCTGTGAAGGGCAATGCTGTCTGGGTAATGTAGCAGAAACACTTATCTAATAGCGTGCCCTCCTGTGCCCTCTGTCAGGGCGCCAGCACATTAGTCCTGTTATCAGCCTGCAAATACTGGAGGCTTCCACATCGTGGCTGCTGCCAAAAGAAACAGTATTCCCGGTTACAGGAGCAAATGTCTGTGCACATAAATGAAACCGAAGAGTAATTAGATTACAGTGTTTCCAACTGACCCCCCTGCAACAAAATATTCGGGCTCGCTAATTTACATTAATAAAGATCCCACTATTTTTACAGCGTGTTTGGTTGAGTTCACAGGTCAGGCGTTTTCCATAATACATTCTAAACAGACTATGTCAGTGAAGTAAAGAAGAAAAGTCGAGGTGACCTGTTGTAAAATTATCTATAAAAGCACTGTGAGTCTTTTTCTTTCCCTATATTATGTAGTTTTTTCACATGGGATTATTATTTCATAGGTTCAGGGTTTGTTTGTTTGCTTGTTTTTGCTTCACTTGACTGTTTGAACTGAATAGGAAAAAAAATGAGAAAAAATAACAAATACCTGTCCAACCAACCAAAAACAGTATCTGTCAAAAAGGTATTTAATGTATTTAGCTCCTTCATTAGAAGCATATTGCAATAGTCTGTTATCATGTGAGAGGCATATCTGAAACAATTTCATTCAGTACAAGAAAAATGGAACCAGACTTTTATATGGGATCTAAATCACACAGACAAATAAACAAACAAACCAACCCCCAAACTAAAAGAAATGTCTTGCTTTAATTGTTTTTAATAAAACAAATGCCAGAATGCACTTTTCAGGAATAAATCTATCCATTTATTGATGAGCATTCTCATTAACATTGCAGAGTAAAAAACATCTGTTCATCGGAGCCCATGTAACTGAATTCATATTAGCTTGTATAAACAATCTATGTGCTATTAAGCCCATCGTGTTAAAAATAAATCAGTCAGTGATCAAAGAAGATAAGAGCTAAGGAGGGGCAAGTTTTATATATGGCTTAGATTTTACGTTTATAAAATTCCAAAGTATTTTCCTGAAACCTGAAATAATATTGATCCCTTCATTCTTTTGGCTCAAATTAAATGACTCTTTATAATTTGAAGAATTTATAGGTGAGGAAAAATGAAACAACCCCCTGCTATTTTACTCTTTCGGATTAAGCACTGCCATTTGTGTAGGATGTTTCTGTCCTACAAACTATTCCTGGAACTGCTATCTGGAACTGCTCATGGGAAAAACAGATTCTGCTGTGAATAAAAGCTGTCAGGTATCAATCTGCAAATTCCTGTCACTTCTCAGAGATCCTAAGGAGCACTCCATTTGGGGCAAGAAAGCTACTTGGGATATTTGATGGGTTTATTACAAAAAACCCCAGGGATTCGGTGACTAATTTATTTACAATAGTGGATTCTGCTTCTGCAATTTTACAAAAAAATGCATTCAAAAATAGACTTTGCAACTTTTTGCACACAGAGTTATGTTGTGACTTTAAAACAGTTCTTTCATAAGGTTCTGAGTGTGTCATTATTGACAATACAGGTTACCACTATTTCCTTGCATACATACGGCTTCAAACCTGCTCTTAAAATAGCGGAGAAACATACTTCTGACTTTTTGCCCTAATCTACTACTATAGTGTGAACAAGCTGTGGGTATTGGAGAAAACCCTCTCCTTCCTTTACGATAACCTGCCTTTTTTCAGTCACAGGGAAAACTAGTAAAATGTCAAAAAGAAGTTAGTGATAGCTCTCAGACCTTGCTATATTCCAGTGGTCTGGGAAAAAAAAAAAAAAAGAAAAATTCAGTGAATTACAGGTTAAGGGCAAACCCTTCCTTGCCTGAGTGACTTTGGGGAAAGATAGAGAAAAAAAAAAAAGAAAAGCCTATACATTTATTTGCATTTAGAAAACTATGTACCATTAGCTCTCTTTCCTCTTCATAGAAGTAATTCATCAGCACTGGATCAGCACCCCCAGTTAATCAGCATCTCAGATGAGCATGCAAGCACCTCACTTTCTAACAAATTTGTGTACATCACAAGGGATGATGCCTGATTTCCAGTAGTTCCTGCTCATAGTCATCTGATGTTCTAGTTCCTTAGATAAAGGCTGCACTGTCAGCGCAGTGCTACATTCCCTTTTCTCTTGTTTTAATTACTTCTGGCCCTTTCTATACCCACACCTCCTGCACTTGAATCTCAGGACCTCTTGCCTCTCTTGCAATACATACAACATCTTCCAATATTTCCTAAACACACCACAATATCTGCACATTTGTTCCTTGTACTGCCCAGTACAATAACTCTGGCTTGCTGGCTCTGGAAAAAGACTGCTCAGCAGAAAACTGTAGGGTTTGATAACTTTGGCTTTGGTAGGATGGCAGGCTGAAAATGCACTTTCTTTATTTTCCCCTGGCAGAATAAAGTGGCAGGGAGAAAGCTGAGGTCTTGTCAAAGATACTAGATGCAGTAAAAAATTAGCGTAGATGTCACTGACAGGGGAAGTGGGAGATTTGAGTTTAATTCCTTGTTCTGCTCCAGACATTCAGAACATTCTTCAACAAGTCATTTAACATCAGTTTCCTGTATGAAACATGAGCATAAGAACAATTTTATGCCTGCCATCCTGCCAGTATCACATGGCATAACGCAGTGATGACCATGGTGATGGGGGACACATCAGTGGAAATGCATGAAGGGAATGTAAGATAAGCAGATTTGTACTACAGAAGAGAAGAAAAAAGAGTGATGATTTTATCTTCTCAACAGGAACTGGATTAATACTTAGGAAAATCTATTTGCAAACAAGTAGGTGCAATCCTGTTATGTATAGACTAATGTTTTTTCTTTGCCTATGAATATTCATGCAATCAATTTTAGTTCACCTGGAGAGGTGCTTTTATTGGAACAGAGACAGAAATTCATGCATGAAGTCAGTATGTCTGAGCGAACAATGCAAAGCCGCACTCAGGCTCTTCTCACCTGTACACTGTGTACTGCTTGGTTGCGTGAGTTAAGGATGTGGATATTCTGGGACGAGAAAAAGAGCAAGTGTGAACACCAGTGGCTTTCAAAGAACCTCAGATACATCACCCAGCACAGGCAGGAGCGGCAAAGAGAGGTGGTGTAACATAAGGACAGTGATGACATAGTAGCAAACTCCCTGTCCCAGTGACACATTTAGGGTGTTTCAGCCTCAAAAGGCAGCGCGATCTGCCTGTAGTGCGGTACAAAACCTAGGGAGAGGGATCAGCCTCTGAGCACAGCCGAAGGGGACGTTGTGTGCCGAGGTCTTAACTGATCTTTACACTTCTGTGTCTCTGCCTGCAGGGTGAAATTGCGGCTAGCCCTGAATTATTAAAAGGCACAAGGTTCTGAATTCATCTTGTGTAATTATGGGATTATCCAGGATGCCTAAATTGGGAATGTTGCCACTTCTCACTCCTTCTGTGGGCCTCTCTGACTACAAGATAGAGACACTGTCGGTAGGCAATCTGTATACATTGCTTTCTTTGCTGTATATTGTGTGGTGCTTTTGATGGACAGCCTCTTTTCATCTCACCCTTGCACAGTCCACACTGAAGATGTCCGCTTTCATACTGTCTCTTTTTGGCTGGTTTGAAAATAATTTCTTCCAAATCTGCTTTCTTCCACACTCCCCAAATCATAGTGTTTTCTCTATGCTAACCAAAACCTGTAGTTCTTATTCCTGCAAAAACTACCTATCAGTAAATAAAATCTTGAAACAACCTCATGTTCTGCATTTTAATGTTAATTTACCTATAGAAATAACCCATCCTGTTGCGTCCTGTATCTTACTGGTGTTTCCTCTGGTCTATTGTTTTGTCGAGCCCTACAGTTATTCCCATCGGAGACTCATTCATAAGCTCATTGAGGCAGGAATTACAGCATTTATGCATGTCACATCTTTGTTAAAATAGCTAATGATGTGACCAATCACACAGCGAGACATGGGGATGCTGCAACTGAATGGTGAAGTGAGGAAAACCACTCTGAAACCCGCATTTGCACAATAACATCCAGCTCAAATAAGTCCAGGGTTCCCCTTTGTTAAGCAATTACTACAAATCCGCAAAAATCATGATCAATGCTCGCCTATAAACAGTGAAAAGAGGCATACCTCATGACTGCTCAGAATGAATAGTCTGACCAGCTGCAATGTGAAGTGTCTAGATGGGAAATCAAAGGTAATATTGCAACCGTGTATAATGTCTTGAGATTTGTACTTAGAAGCTGAAATTATGCAAATTCAAATGAGAGTTAATATGCAGGTTGCAACAGTGTGGATAATCATTATGAGCACAACTTGCCTGTGGATACAGTGGCTTCTCCATCACTGCTTGTTCTAAACTTGGCCACAGACATCTTTTTTTTGAGCAATATATCCTATAGTTCAGTCAGAAGTTATGATTAAGATAATTATGGACCATCCAATCCGTTTTATGTGGATGGTCAGACTAAATTACCATAATGGACTTTTGCAGTCTGAAAATCCATTTTTGGAGGGTTTTTTGGAGGTTTTTTTTTTCCATTTTGTACAAAAGACAGTTGTTTCTTATCAAATAGGTGAGCCAACCAGAAATTAGAAGATTTGGAGACAAAAAACCTCATATTCTCACTACTGAGCTGTGCTCCATTTTAAAGATACATCCTTTCCATACTTAACGAAAAAAAAGATATTTTCAACAAATGGTTGTAATGGTCAAATACTTAAAAGACACTAAATAAAGAGTTTGCATGATGTTTTTGGTGGCTTCTCAAATACTACTGCCTACTGGTCTATGACTAAAGGTAATTCTCACTACTTTGTTGCATTGTGCTGATTGAGTCTTCTAAATGCACAGTGCTCCTTTCACAGTCCTTATCCTGGTTAACTGTCTTTGAGGTCATAACATGATAATGCTTTGATTTATGTTGAAAATAAAGATTAATGTTATTGCATGCAAAAAGGACAGGGAAAAAAATTAAAAAAGCTATGTCTAAAATATCCATCATTAGGTTCCATTGTCTAACATTATTTTTATTAAATTCATAGTGTTTGAACTAGCAGATCCTTATACTTGGCAAGAAGCAGTAACAGAAGTAACTAATTTTTGTTCAAGGACTTGAAATATATTACCAAAGCAATGAAAATAGAAAAACGGCAACAAGAGAGATACATTTCAGTGCCTCCAACCCTAGAACAGGAAGGTTTTTCCTGTAAATTGTCAGAATTTTTTTTTCAGTAACTGACATTATAATGTGTACCAATCACTGTTTCTAACACATTTTAATCATCCTTAAATTCCTACAGTTCCTTTTGTAAAACTGACATATGGAAGACAGTTTCCAATCTACATAGATTATCAGATATGCTATTCAAGTTTACAATTTTTTCTTCTTTTTGCTGGAAAGACCACGCTGACTTCTTATCTGGAGCTGATATTCAACCTTTCAAGTGTTTCCTAGTCTAAAATAATTCACACAGAAAAATTTTACACTTCCTAAATCTTGAAAGTTTCTAAGTTATACCACTACCCCAAATGATCCAATGTGTTCTGGGCTAATCAAGGCTAGTCAATGGTGCTGAAATTGGCAGCAAAAAATGCAGCAACCTGAGTTTTAACTCATTTCATTAGAGATTGTTAAAGTTGACAGAACAGCCTGGCATTCAATTTAAGAGTAGTTAATTCTATATTCTGTTTAAATAATTCTGTTCTCACCACTATCTATCCTAAAATTACAAACTTTGGATAAAAACCCCCAACATTTGGACCATCTATCTTTTACATTCGTTGTAGAGTTTCTCTTCCCAGGAAGAGTATAGCAGATACCCATGACTTCACCAGCCAAAAACCTGGAACAACTTTACCAAAACAATACATTTTTTTTTTTATTAATATGGAAAAGCTGAGAGGCGTATATGACTTACAGCTGTAATGAAGTCAATCTTCATTTTAATACACACATAGTTAAAAATATTTTGTTTTTCTTAATTCTTTTGTCCATTCAAAATCCATCAGAATCAAGGAAACCTTCTGTACATAAGCAAGGACAATACCTTTTTCTCTGCTTAAAGCAGAGAAATATTGCAGAAATAAAATACTACAAGAAGAATATTTCTTGCATAGCAACTAGACCTTTCTATTAAGACATTTTTCATTGGAGTTTATTTCCCTTTTGCCTTGCAAGACATTTCAGGCCCGTTGACACAATAGCCACTTTTCTGCTGAAAAGAAGATAGAAAAATATGTATCTATCTTCCTTAACATTTTTAAAAATAGGAGAGATTTTAAGATGAAAACAACAACATTTGCAACTAGAATGATATGAGACTCTTCTGAAGAAGTGGATTACTGTTGTCACTGGAGTTATCCAAAGCTGTAAGCTGTACGTCTGGTGACAAATGCCTGCAGAATCATGACCTGATGTCGTATATTTCCTTCCCTTATTCAGGGAAATAGTTCTTATTAGTCACACTGAAAATCATGGACGAAAGCCTGAAGCTTTTACTCTGTGCTTAATCAGTTGTCAGTCAGGCAAACCTCCTGGGAAGTCGATGGGAGCTTGCCTGGGAAATGACAGAGTAGGAATTTATTAAAGCCCTTAAAATTGAAATGTATTCATAAGATTTGCAGGATCAGGCCTCTAATTTAGCATGAACTAAAAATGTTGATGAAAGTTGGTCATTCAAAAAGGCGTAGAAAGGCTGAGCCGGGGCAGGCACAATTCCAGGCAATGCCTGCCATATCTCTGGATGTTGTGGGAGTAGGGTAACGAGAAGTGACTGATGTAGCTTGACAGAAGAGTTTAAAATGACACGTTGAGCTAGATTCAGTGAAAGGGTAATGGAGAGATGGTTTTCATTTTCAGAAATTTAATGGCTATTTGACATTCTTTGTCATTAGTGATCCTGTTTAAAACTTTATTGAATAGTGATAATTTTTGTTTCCTGTTTTAACAGAACAAGAGCTACAGCCAGCAAAGCACGCCTATCAAAAACTTCTATTTCTCAGCTGAATAACTGAAAGAATGACTACTTGCATACAAAATATTCATACTTTTTCTTAACAAAGAAGTTGTGTGAGGGGAGAATAGGTCTTTTTTCACTTTCTAGGTATAAAAATAGGGGAAATGCATCTTGAAACCCGTATCTGAAGATATGTTTACTCACTACTCTACAATAGTTGAATTTGAATAGTTCTTTAAATTGCTACTTTAAAGTTATTTTTAAAAGTGAGAAGTAAATAAACATACTCTATATGCTCCTGAGGTCTTCTGTTAAAATATTTAACATATAAAAAGAAACTGTTTTCAAACAGACCTCTGAAAATCGGATAAAATATTATAAAATTCTTCCTATTTCTTCCAAAATGACAGTCGTCCCACCCAAATCTAGTAATTCCTTTTAAAAAAAGGTTCACATCCAAATTTATCCAATTTTCTGTCTCAAATCTCAATTTTAAATCAAAATTCAGGATAGTAGGTAGCAGAAAGATAAATATCTTATACATTTTTGTTATTTCAGCTGCTACATAATTATATATTCACATACTCCCAAAGTGCTCCTTATTTATATTTTTGGTCTTTACATTTCATCTGCAGATATCTGCTGCCCTTAGGAAGTGCCAGAATATCAATTCCATTGCACACAGAACCATCGGATTCAGAAGACCACTAATGAAGTGTCTTTCATGAAGACATGAAAACCCAGTGCTTCATTCATGAATCAGATTCAGAATGGGCATATATACATGGCTTGAAGTATGAAATTAGAGTTTCAGTGAGTAACCTGAAGCCCTTTTTCAAAACATGAAAAGACATTTTATTTGTATATTTTATAATGTTCTAGTAAAAATCTGGATATGAATTTCTTTTATATGATTTGCTGGACTAGATGATCTTAAAGGTCTTTTCCAACCTAAACAATTCTATGATTCTGTGATTCTATGGTTTGTGCCTTATTCATTATTCTGCAGGAAAGCTCATGATTGCAGAAATGTTAATATTGACTTCTCTTTTCTTTTTTTCCTTGCAAAACCAATGGTGCTTTATTTGCTACAGAAAGATAAGGTTGCTCCAAACATGTAAGTTGATATTAGGAGATCTACATGCTCTTACAAACAGAGACAAGAATAAAAGTTCAAATTTGTGCCCTATTGACACTGGCAGCGTCCTTTTAAAGCATTATTGTTTACTGATGGGTTCACGTTATCAGGCACATTCCATTTCCATTACTTATAAATGGTACAAGGCTTATTTCATTATTTATTTATTACGATCCCATGTTGCTTTTCAAGTTAGTGTGTATCCAGGTAACTTCTGGAGTGTCATGCAAAAGGGCAGATTATCAGCTCCACTTAGCTCCCCTGTTTTCACTGAAATGCATCAAAGCCCCTCTTGGGCATACGCTTGCTGGCTGGCTGCTGGCAGGAAAGCCCTGACACTCTAAAACTTGCTTCTGCCCCTCTGTGTTGAACACCTTCCCTCCAGTTAGCTGTGTCGGGGAGGGCAAGGGAGGGGGAACATGCCCTCCTGCCAGTACAGCAGATTCAGCCCATGTGGGCATCTTTGGGTGGCCCTGAGGCTGCTTCAGCCTGCGCAGAGGAGAGAGCCGGGGAGGGGGTGAGCGGCCGCAGGGAAACCTCGGTCTTTTCCCACCCCCAGCACAACCACGGCTCCCAGGGCTCAAACAGGCTGCACCTCGCTGCACCGCGGAGCGTGACAAGCCGGCAGTGTGCTTTCTGGGAAGGAAACCCTTCCTCAGGACCAAGATGCCGTGTTTGCATCCAGGCTGCTGGCCCTTAGCCCCCTAGGGTGGCTCTTCGGTGAGGGGCCATCCAAACCAGCGTGGCAGCCCGAGCACGTCGCACTGGCAGCTGTGGGAACCAGGTGCAGGACTGGCCCCGGCTCAGCAGAGGCTTAGCATATTGCCGTGAGGATATCCACGCTCCCGAGGGGGTGAAGGGTGGGTGGCAAGTGCCAGCTGTCCCCTTGCCCCTGCGCTGCCGCAATCACGGCCTGACATTGGCCTCACCTTTAGGAAGAGGCGAGCAACTTTCCGTTCCCACTACCAGGTGTCACGACAGCAAAGCTACACACCCGGGTGGGAAGTTAGAATATGCACTGGAAATAGACATGTTAAAAAAGAAAAAAAGAACTCTTCAGGTTTGATTTGAGGCATGAATCTGAGAAAAAGGGCTTCCTGCTGCCTAGGCAAGTGCTATCAAGATTAAAATTTCCTCTAAGGGTAGAGACCCCTCCAGGTTAAAAACAGTCACACAATAAAGCTTATCAGCATTTACTAACCTAATCACCTGTGTGACAGAAATCAGTCAGATCTTGCTTGCCACTCTACCTGGTTGGAACAAAAATATCAGCGTAGAAAAAAGATTTTTTTTAAAGCAAGGAATAAAACATTAAAGGAGAGAGGGTCATTGCTAATGTTAGAGGCTTTTAAGTACTTCTTTTTAATTTCCAGTAATTCTTATTTTCTTTAATGGTTTGTCATGGCTGACAAGTCACCATTTTACTTATAAAATTTAATTTTAAAACAGATTGCATCTGTAAACAAATAACAATTTTGAGTCATTATTAGTATGTAGATTAACTCTTTCACTTTTGCAGTAAAAGGCATGTTTCTTTTTTTCCACAGTCCTTTTATAAAGGCATCGCGATTCCCGACTTGGAGGGATCATCCTGTACACCTCTTCAGCAGTGTCTCCAGTGAGGCTGGTAGGAAGGATGCCAGAGGAACTGCTATTGTTTCCCTGTAGCATGACAACCTCTTCAACAGGAATAATCAGCTCAGGCCAAGAACTTGTTTCATGTACATGGCAGAATTACTGACCCCAGCTGGATTTGAACCAGCAGCCATATGATTTAAATAGGAGATGAAAATTGATCTCAAAATAACCTCAGTAGTCTAAGCCAAGGAAGCGACAACAGGGTGAATACTTAGCACTGCAGAAAATTAAATATCCTGTTTTAGAAAACAGACCTTGTTACAAGAACCAAACGCTCATATATCGCCTAATATCTTAAGTTGAAGAATATGCCTCTGCTGGTAATCATAAGGAAAACAATAAGAGAAAACCTTTAATGAACCTTTGCTATAATAGTGTGACCAAAACTACTGGAGTGAGAGGCATATCCCTTTTGTTGTTAGACTGATGAATACTGATTATGACAATGTCAAGGATATCGGCTTACGTATTATGTTACAGAGAAAGACTAGCTGAAAAGGAGTACCAGACTAATAGAAATGAGTCCCTCAGCACAGTCCCCTCTCTTTACATGTATACATACACACACACACACACATATATTTGTATATACAGAAGATCGATCTATCTAGCTACATGAATGTATACTAGGGAGATGTGCCTCACTGTGTGTATATATTTACAATACCATGTATGGTGTATCACGTATCACATATATAATGTGTCATATGTCCGGAGTTTAGCAAGTATTCATTGTGATCTTTAGCAAAACAAACAATAGATTCCTGAATTCCTGGATTGTATTCTTCATGGAAAGTTAGGGTCTCCAGCAAAATTTACTTACCAGATGGATAAAAATCAGACTGTGGAAATGGCTCCACATTCCAGCTAGGCAAAGAAACAGAGTGGGTGGAAACCGTGTCAGCTTGGTGCCTGCCTGCTTTCTTGCACTCTCTGGAGCACACTGCTGGACAAGCTGCACTGGCACCAGGTGTTCAAATAGTCTGTTGCTGAAAATTCAGGGGAGAAGTGATTTTTCTCACAGAAGAGGTTCATGAAGGCCTTTGGGAAGAGGATTAAGTTCTTGCCAGAACATCTGCCTGTGTGACAAGCATTTTACCTGTACGGCAGGGTATGTTCTGCTCCTGGAATCTAGTACATAAATTACAAAGAAAATACCTTCAGCCCGAAGCACCGTCCACTAATCTACTTGTTTATATCACAGGTAATATGTAAGTGCTTTTCAGAGCTAATCCTGTCAGCCATAGCATAAATGTGAAGGCCAATAAGATTACTTGGAGATGAAGCATTTTAATAGCATCACCCAGTCAGGAAGTAAACAGATTATGAAAGGCAGCAACTGGCATTGATTTTATTTTGCAGCTTGGCCTGAATGTCCTCAACTTGATGAGTCTTGTAATCAATCTTGTTTGAATTTCACATAAGATTTTATCTCATCCAGAGGATAAGGAAAGTGCAATTTCAAAAATCAGGACATTAAAACACAAATGATGAGAGGGAAGAAAACCACAGTGTAAAACCCAGTAGTGAAATCCTCTTTGCTGGGCCTCAAAGGTACCTGACAGGGTTCAAAGGATGAATCTGTGAAACAGCTGTGCAGGAGATAACTGTGACGGTGCCCACCTGGAAGCACGGGCTCTCCAGAGGGAAGTCAGATTCTGTAGGTGTGTTGCTAGACAGTCTCCAGATTTCTCCATCTGCGGGTTTGTTTTTCTCCCCTGTCACTCTGGACCATTCCCTGTGAGGACTATGTTGTTCTGTCGTGGTTTTAATATGAAGATGCACATCTAGAACAGATTCAAGCTTTAATTCTTCTGAAAGGAATCTCACTCGTGCAATAAAACCGCTTTGCAAATCAAACTGATACAAAGGGACAATCAAGGATATAGTCTGTCAAAACTGCACTGTTGCTTCAAATCAAAATGCTAAAATAGAGGAGGGAATTTGGCCTAAATTGCCAATTCAGTGAAATTAATGCCCTGATTGTGATCTGTGAGGCTTTTCTGACAATCATCATACCATAAGAGCTGTTTTTCCTTGCTGTAATACTACTGTGAAAGTTTTCCATAACCTATGTGGAGACAGAGAAGTATTTATCTGCAAGCGTAACTTTTTTGGAGGGCATGGGGAAAATCTAGACCAACAGACTGCGTACCAGCTCTGATTTTCTGCCACACAAACCTTGAGTATGGTGGAAGAAAGCACTGTGTTTCATGAAGTTGGCTAGCAAGACTAAATTAACAAGAAATTCATATATGCTCTTTTCATAGAACAGGAGCATTTGACACATCTTTTGCCACAATTTTTTTCTCCCCAAAGTGTCGAATCATGTTCAGCTTTTTGTCATAAAACGCATAAAATCTGTATCTGAGATAAACCCATGCCTTTCTCCCTGTGTAGGTACAGCCCCACGTTTCCACTGGTGTTTGCAAATCCAGTAGATTTTAACGCATTTCAATTTGAAATTCAACCCTCTACTCTGTCCCTGCAGCTAGATAATTTGTTTCTGTGATAATCAGCTTTTACCTAGAATTTATGCCAAATCTGCCACTGCACTTGTTTTGTGTGGTTGTACTCCATTTCATACTTCCAGGCTAAATAAGAGGGCAATTACATTCCCCTCAGGTTAAGAATAGCTGAAACAAAAGAAGCTACTGCATAAGAGTGGGCAGGGACTAGCTAATACAAGTCAACAAATACCCTTTGGTGCTGTGAAGTAAGAGGGATTGGTTGGATGTGAATGTGAAATATAAACAGCAGAAACATGTTGAGTGCAGACAGAGAAATAACAGCATCCTAAGAGGAAAGCAAGAAGGAGGACTGGATGCTGGTGAGGCAGTCAGCACAAACAGTGCAAAAGCAGTTCAACGCACTCCTGCAAAAAATAAAAGCCTTGTGGGAGAAGTGGAGAAAGACTTGCAACAGATGACAAAGCAACTGCATCCTACTGAGTTTGCTCCAGGGTTTAGGGGAATTGGGCCATATGAGCTTTTCCTGCCTGTACAAAGGACTGCATAAAACAAGCATCTGACTCCACCATCAGTTTCTCTTAACACAGAGAGCCCTGAAACACTGGCTAACTGCTGGGGACAGACAGACATTTCTGTATGCCATCGTTCTCAGATTGCCCTGTGAGTCACCACCGTTTGCACAGGTTCAGCTCTGTCTCTTGGGCCACTCTCTCCTGCGAGGGGGTGACTCAGATTTGGCATCATCCAGATTCATAAAGCATTTCAAAGCATACTTCCACTGAAGCCTTAGCTCTTAATTTCATAAATGCCTTTGGGATTTTCAGCTTCCTCAAGTTTTTGAATCAGAACATCTGTATTTTTTGCAATGCAGTACTTACCTTGAAAACTCTCCCAGAACTGGTGTATAAGTTATCATGCACAACTCCTACAAATTATTCTAAAACTTTATTTTTCCAATGTATGTGTAAGGAGCAAATTAATTATATGTTAGTTTTGTGGAGAAGAAAGGTGGAGGAACAAGGTAAAGCTGCTAGGGAAGAGGTGGAAAATCAGGGCTGCATGAACAAATATTTTTTTCTGTGGATTTGAAGTAGATATGTACCATCCGAGAGCCTGATTTTGCGAAGAGGGAAGGAGTAAAGGAGAAGAGTCTTCTGTATCTGTAGGTTTTTGGAGAAGTGTTTCTCTTTTAAAGCTTCAGCAGGCAATTCATGGCAGGTGTGTAGTTTGATTCTGGCCTAAAGATCACCTAATTCTTCATGAGAATCCTCAGGCAGGGAATACATGGCATGTTATATATGAAAAAAGTACTTTGACTAATGATTATTTCATAAAAAGTTGGTTTCAACTGACCTTCCACTGGTTGTTAATTTAGTGTGTGATTTAGCCTGGAGACTTTCTGGTTCTCTGGTTGTTTTTGCCTTCCCTGCGTAGTCACCTCTTGCACAAATTTTCTGCCAAGTGTGTCAGTTTTTCGATTCATCCCTGTGACCCTATGACCTGAGTCATCGACCCAGAACTGCATTTCATGCAAATTACAGCTGAGCATTCAAGGATATGACAAGGGTTTTCTTCCCTGTTCTTATGAGTTGCTCTGTGGGCCAGTGGCCACACCTGAGTGACCCAGTGCCTCTGTTGTAAACATTGGTGGCGGAATTTGGGACAAATCCCTGGCAGCTGTAACTGTGATTGCCATCTTGACTTTGGTATTTTACCATTTCTCTACAAGGGCTGTGAGTTTGTCCCCTGAGGCAGATCAATGCTGTAATTTTAGCTCCATAATTTTATGGAAGATTTTCAGCATCGCTGCTTGATTTTCAAAACTAGTTTTGAAAACTGAATAGAAAAAGGAAAATACCCCAGAAAAATTAACCTCACTTTTTATTTCTCCCTTCTTGCAATTCTGAGGAATCACATCATCACTCGTCTTATTTTAAGGAAGAAAGACTCCTTTTGAAACTTTTAGAAATTCTTCTGTCTGAAGTTCCTTTTACTTCCTCTCAACAGCTTGTCTCTCCTACCATCTTAATCTTTTTTGAAAGGTTGTGGAAAAGCCTTTCCAGCTGACACAGACCCATGTTAGCATCGGTGCACTCTAACAGTCCAGGGCACCAGCTACTGTCCCTCCCCAAGAGCCTAGACTGGTGTCCCGGCCCCAAAAAAAGTGGGTCAGAGATTTTATGCATGCACTGACCTGCTTGACAATGTCAAATAAGCTCTCAGTGCTATCCCAGAAAACTCTTCCCGCTGTTTTCTTTTCCATGGTGGAAAGCAGGAGTAAGGAGGAAAACCTCCACAGTAGCATCC
Organism: Burhinus oedicnemus; assembly: GCA_008921705.1. Classification (NCBI taxonomy): domain Eukaryota; kingdom Metazoa; phylum Chordata; class Aves; order Charadriiformes; family Burhinidae; genus Burhinus; species Burhinus oedicnemus. The sequence goes on from VFFE01007085.1 coordinate 931,307, forward strand.
TGTTGCTGGCCAGAGGTTTGTTACTGGACCAGCTGTTATCCAGTGGCGTCCACTTCCTGGTTTATTCCTATTTATTCTGCTAAGCCCCTGTCTGGATCAGTCTACTCACCCCTCCTTCCCTCGGTGCTGAAGAACAATTCACCTCTTGTCATCTCTCAGCTCGAAACCTGCTTGCTTGTGCAACCCACAGAGAAATGTTTAAGAGCCATTCTAGTACATTCATAATGACTTAAAGGGAAAAGAATGAACAAATGCAAGCTGTAATGTCTTCCAATGCACGATATTAATGGAATAAAGATTCAAGTCTCCAAAATTAAAAACAGATAAATAGCCACAGTACTATTAACCACTGCTTTGTAACACTTCTCTTATAGTCTGAAAATGTCATCAGTGTTTCAATATTTATGTTATATATGTTAATGTAAAACAACAATAAAGCTGTCAAAACAGAGAACCACCTCTTGAAAATCTCTGTAATGGCTAGTCTATGCTCTGGACTATATAAATCATACTATAAGAAAACATGCGGATGAATTATGTTTGCTGGGAACAGGTCCGGTCCTTCTGAAATTACCCATCTTGCAGAGTAAAGCAATAATTTGCAGCACGCACTGTTCTAAACTGTGCATCTACCTGGAAAAATGTGTACCTCACGTAGCAATTATAAGCCAAGGGAATCAAGTAGCTGAGTCTCTGTAAAGTGATCGACTGTCACTGTGATAGGTAACGGGCTATTCTGAAAATGATATAAATTGGCTTCTTTCTATCTATTAAACTTCTAAATACTGTACAGTTGCTGATGGAACTGCAAGTCTACAACAAAGTAACAAGCTGTCTATATTACAATTTATCATACTGGCAATGCTCTACGAAAATGTATGTGTATTGTTTTAATCCTCTCCTGTCAGGTATACGACTAGTTATCCTGGCTAATGCTGTTGGAAAAATGGCTCATACATTCTCATGTCAGATTGCTGAAACAGCGAGTTTTACAATATAGGAAATCATTCATTGTTTCCTTTCATCTATAGAAGCGTATATAAGGCATTTCACTGTAGCTACAACAAGAAAATAGGCAAGCTTTTTTAACTACGTTGGTATAAAAACTATGCTGTGGTCTGGTACGTTACTTTCAGCTGAACTGAGAAAACTCTCTCAAAAAACTCTTCATGCTTCTTCAAGTATTTCTGTGTCTGCCTTCATCTTCTTGCAATACAATACTCTATGTATTATATAGAGAAGAACAAAATTACACATAACAGATCATGGGTCTGCAATCTTTCATTTTGTGGGGGTTATAATTATTTCTGAGTGTTTTCTTTTTTGACTTATATTTATCTCAGGATAATGATGCTGGGACAGACTTTAGTGTAAGCTCCAACAACAAACCTGCTATGTAGTTCATTTCTAAGATCGAATTTAAGCCACAAGCAGTAATCTTTATGTATATTTTAAAATAAATATAACGTTTTTGAGAAAAATGGAAACCTACATACAACATTTGATATGTATTTTCCCTTACCCCCCTTTATTTTGCACAGCCATGAAAATACAAGAAATAAATAATAGTGAGTATAAACAATAGTGAGCACAGTATAGGAAATATTTGCACTGAATTGAAAAACACTGGAAATGATATCATTGTATTAGCATTTATATGACATCTGCATACCCAAAGTATTTGCTTGAAAATAGTTAGCATATGCAGAGTAATACTGGAAGCCCTATGAGTTTAAAAAACTCATGGGACATACCAGGAAAATGCAAAACAGATGGGCTGTGAGTCTAAAGAATGTCAGGTCTCCTCATTTTTAAATTTACATGGAACTAGCTTTTCCAGCAAAACTTGTATTTATTTCTGAAGTTGAAAGTCGATCTGAAGTGGACTCAAAATGCAAGTACAAACATAAATGAAATTTAGGATCACTTTAGGATCGAGTGGTTACTTACTGAAAAGAGAAAGTAAATGTGATCTCCATTGCATTAGAATTTCAGGCAAGTAATGTATACAGTTCATTTACATATTTAGCAATAATTTGTCCTGAATGACAAAATCAATATATACTGTTTAAGACACATGAACTTTATATTGTAAAAACATTAAATATCCTGGTCAGCAAATTCTTTTGGGACTCTACAGCGTAGCAAGCTAGAATAAGCTTTTCTGTGTAGATCTATTTCTGAATAAAAGCACTTATTCTAAGCATATTAAGAGTAATATCTTCCTTCTACTCCACCTAGTCTGTGTGCAAGGACCAATTGGTGCAAATCAGGGAGGCCAGTTGCAGGACTATAAACTCATCTTACAGAGCAAATAGAAACTGAAAACAAATGTCTGCAAAAGAAATTCAAAGTTTTGATTTTGAGATATTTCAATTGAGCTGATTTTTAAGGTATTTTCATCTACAAAATCTAAAACAACACAATCAAAACTCTTCATGAATGTATTTATTCTAGAGAAACATCATTAAAAAAAAAAAAAAATTAGTTCAGTTGTGATCACTGTTCCTCTACAAATTCTTCTCTGTCTCTCTCTGGTTTTGCGAGGAGAGCCTGGGACTGTTCAACCTGGAGAGCAAAGGGCTCAGGGGGATCTTATCAAAGTGTATAAACACCTAATGGAGCAAAAGAAGATGAGCAAGCCAGGCTTTTTGCAGTGGTGCCCAGTAACAGGACAAGAGGCAATGGGCACAAATCAAAAGTCATGAAATCCAGTATGAACACAAGAAAAAAACGTTTTAGTGTGAGGGTAGTCCAACACAGGAACAGGTTGCTCAGAGAGGCTGTGGAGCCTCCATCTGTGGAGACATTACAAACCTGACTGGACACAGATCTGGGGAACGGGTGCTATCTGTTGCTGCTTGATCAGTGAGGCTGGACTAGGTAATCTGGAGAGGTCTTTTCCAACCCAAACATTTCTGTGATTGCAGCACTCCAGCCATGGGAGCTCTCCCATCATGTCTCTGTGATCCCAATGATATTGTAGCTCTGCAATTGCATGCAGTTGTCTAATTTATCCTCTAACTTTATAGCACTGCATGCTTCTGGATTATTGGTTTACTTTTGGACTACCAGTTTGAACTCATTGTAGGGAATCAGGATCGCTTCTATCTAATGAATATTTGGTGACTACTGTAAGATGGATTTTGAGTCTCGCATTTCCTTCTGTAATGCATCTCTAATAATTAAAATGAAAAAAAATTCCAAGAGGTTTTTTACAGCTGTGTATGTGATTTAATTACATTAGTCATACTGAAGAGATTCATATTGTCATAGTAACTAAACCAAGATTCTTTTTTCCCTCATACTGCCATAGTACATTATATAAATGTAATACTTCATCTTGTTCTTGTAGAGGCAGCTCTCAGGATATTTTTTGTTGGGACATATGTTCTACAGTTTGCTGTTTAGATGTAGCTCCTCATCTCACAAATGCTGTTGCTTGAGCTTAGCTTTAAGCAAATGAATATGCTGTAGGAGCACAAGACCCTACTCGTCTGTGCAGAATTAAGTATGAATGTAAAGATTCAGGTCACTAGAGCACTGAAACTCCTACTTAACTTTAAACTGGAATTCAGGCACATACTGGCATTAATGGACTGCCTTGCCTCATTTAGGGCCTAAGTCTTTGCAGAACTGGGGCCTTTGGATTGGAGTTGCGAACAAATCAACAGACCACCTTCTATGTCTTGAGGTTATTTCTTATCACCAGTTCTGTGTGGAAACACCTTTACTATAGAACAATCCATTGATACCACAGTGCATTGCAATATACTTTTTACTTGAATAATTAATCTTTGTTCTTCCCTGAACTTATAAGGAGTTACACTGAAGTAACGCTTTGCCAAGTCTTTCTTTATATTTACATTGTACCTTGTTCAGAAAAAAAAAATATGTAAAAACTGATTATAAAGCAAGCAGACCATGTCTTGGCTTTTGATTGGGTAGAAAATCAGTCATTAACACAGGAAAATCAGTAATTTTCCTGCACAGCTGCTCAAACATGCTGGGGCATTTACTATGGAAAAAAAAAAGGGGGAAAAGACATTAACAGCATTGTCAAGCATTGATTAGAGTTTATTATACAAAATAATTACATTTAATCAATTATCACAGTTAACAAGTGATTTCTTGGGGATTATTATTACCTAATTGTTATTAAAGATCTGACTACAGATGGCATATGCAATTCATTGCTTATTATTACTTTTACAAGCACAGATGGTACAGTACAGCCAGTAAGACTAGCAGACAGTGAACTTTTTCCTAATATAATAACAAATGAATGTGTTGAGTGATTTTTTTTAGTTTTGCTAAAGTGCTGCAAAATAGCTAATGGACTCAACTCTTCAGATCATTTTGTCTCAATAGCAATTCCTACAGATTGCATGTAGAAGCCTGTTCAAGAGATTCCCAAATTAATGTTACAGAGTCAAAATATTTGCATTATGATGCTCATTCCAACTTGCCTGAAACTACCCTTTGCATAAGAATCAGTTTAACTTGAACTCTGTGAACTCTGCTGGCAAAACTTCTAAGGCATCAAAATATCAATAACAGTCATACAAAGAAAGAAAGAAGTTAGCTCAAGAACATTTTAAGGCTATTTATTTAAAAATAGAGTGGTAGCTCTTTAAAAAAATAGAAGAAATAAAAAAGATACTTATGTAAGAGCCAAAAAAAATCCTTTTAAACTAGCAAGAAAGAATTATTTCAGCAAAAGATCAAAAGTTTGTTCAGGAACAAAAACACAGCATGCATGCGATACTTTCCTACCTTCCTTTCCATCTTTGGGTCCTAAGTGAGTGGGCGGGAGGATAAGTGTGTGATTTTACTGACTGTTTAGTTAGATTAAATGGATCCCTAAAAGCAAGACAAGTGTGCCGTGATAAGTACAGCTTAATTCTTTTGGCCAAGTCTATCCAGCAATTATGTCTTGTAGTTACATTCCCTCTCCAGTCTCCATCTCTAGCAAGCAAGCCAATCATGTCATTCACAGTTGAATGGAATTATCAAAATATCTAGAAAGTGTTACACTCCTAAGACATAATTACAGGACTCCTGCATGAGAGCTTTTATAGTCAGCAGTTGCAGAAAGCTGGAATGTGTTTTCACTATTCATCTTAGGTCGTATTAAAAATGTATTGTTTGCTCTCCTTAAAAATATCCTAATCACATCTCAGAAAAAGCAAACAACAACGCTAAGTGTTATTATTAGAGAAATGTTATTGGAATACTTCAGTTTTGAAATAGAATGAAAAATATATCTTATGAAAAGGACAGCAAACATTACATCATGTTAAGTATAGATAATACAAAAATAGAAAAGAAAATGCAGAGCCACATACTAAAATAAAAACAAAGTCACCTGATAAATAGGTCAAACATGGAATAGATTTTCTTTTGCAGAAAACATATCACAATAGCTATATCCCTACATATGTAGCAAAATAAGGAGTGAAAATAACACTATTTATTTCTAAAATACTTGTATGCAAGTTCTGCCATTACACTAATTCTGCCATGCACTGATTATGTCTCTAGTTTAAATCTGTAAAATGGCACCTCCAACATTTAAGCTTGTTATTAAAAGCCTCCAAAGATAACATTCACTACTTTCAGGCCCTTCTAAGTGTGATTCAGCATGCCAAGGCATCAACAAAAACAATTCTATCTGATCTTCTGAATAAAGTTTTTAATAATGAGGTCAACATCTATCCTTATATATGGTACACTTACAAGGTCAAAAATGATTTAATTACCTTGTCTTATTGAATTACTACTCAACAGCTGAGCTGTGGTAACTGGCAAAGTGCACACCCTAGTAGAATCCATTTGGTAAGTAAAATCCATTAGCTTAAACCACTATGAAACTGTGCATAAGAAAATCACCATCAAGGAGTTGTGGTTTAACTGGTGGTTTGATCTAATGTGTTTCACTTATCACAGCTTGGCAGAGAAGCAGTTGCTTGTTTAGCCACAATAACATGATTGCTTCCATTCTACGGCAATTTCCTTACACATTTTCCATTAACTTCAGCAAAGAAGGGCCTGGTTCTACCTGTTTTATGTTAAAAGGGTGCTATTCAAAGTAGGCATGGCAGAAAAACACCCAGATGTAATTTCTTTCCCCATCAGCTTACTTTAATTGAGAGTAAAATAATCTTGCCTTTAAGGCTCTGAAGAATACAGGAAACAATACAGACTGCTAGGTGAGTTGAAAATGGCAGGTATGTCAGGTTCAGAGGGTAATAATCAGTGGTGTGATGTTTGGTTGGTGGTCAGCAGCTAGCAGAGTACCCCAGCGGTTGATACTGGGGCCTTTATTGTTTAGCATATTCATCAAAGAACTGGATGATTTTGGATTGAATCCTCAGCAAATTCAAATTAGAGGATACGATTACCATAACAAAGAGCAGGCCCTGATAAACTGGAGGACTGCACCAGCGAAAACCTTATGAAATTCGACACGGGAAAGCATCGAGTTTTGCGTGGCAGGCGCAACAGCTCCATGCAGTGTTCCAGTCAGGCAGCCAGATGACGGAGCAGCAGTCATGCTGAAAGGGAACCTGAACTGAGTGCGAACCAACAGTTCACTCTCGTCGTGAGTAAGGCAAATTGCGTGCTGAGCTGGTGCATGGTCAAGGAGCGTTGATCTGCTCTGTAGATCTTGTACTCTTGTACTCCGCTTGCTGCTGGTGAGGTTGCATCTGGAACATTTTGACTAGTTCTGGGCCTCCCTATTGAGGTGAGGTGAAACTGAAGAGGGTCTAACTGAAGGCTAGTAAGTAGGACATGACGTGGGAGAGGATGAGGAAGATTGGCTTCTTTAACCTGGTTAAAATTAACTAAAGATGATGTAAAGGAACTGATTATAAATAACTGAAGGGTAACTACAAAGATGAGAGATGTGCTACTCTGTAGTATCAGATGATACAAGGGGCAACAGCCACAAGGAAGGTTCAGACTGGACATTTGGAAAGCCTTTTTCACCAAGAGGGTATTACAACACTAAAGCAGGTTACCCAAACAGTTTGTGCAATACTCATTATTAGAGAGTTTCATAACTTGGTTGAACAAAGCCATGGCTGACCTGACCCAGTGGCAATACACTTTGACTGTGACTTTGAAGTAGAGTCTCCCTAAGTGCCTTCCACCCAGCATTTCTATGGTACAAGAATGCTATGGCTTTATGATGTGTCCAGCATAGGAACTGTGTACAATTCAGGTAAATATTTTGGAGATCAGTATCAGTAACAGTATCAGTAACACAACCATTTTCAATGCATGAAACTCAGGCCAGCCAAATGTCCAACACCAACTGGTGGAAGCACAACCAGAAGGGACTGGAATGGATCATATACTACATGGTCATGGTTCAAATATCAGAAGACCCTCTCCAGAAGTAGCCTTTTAAGCATTAAGTATCAAAATTTTCAAATTGGAAAAAAATAAAAATCCCCAAAGTATTCTGAAGTTGGGGTTTTTTTTTGTTTTGGTTTTGGTTTGGTTTTGTTTTGTGTTGTTTTGTTTTGTTTTGTTTGTTTGTTTGTTTTTAAATTCTACCCAGCACTGAGCTTCCTGTGATGACAAAAACAGGAGAGCAAAGCCTTCATTAGATTTTCTGTGGTCTAAAGATATTCACTTTCTTCTCTTTACAGTATGGATTTATTAGGATAGGAAAAAATAATTCCTGGAATTTCCAAGAAGAAGTTGATATAATTGTACACAAAATACCTAAAAATCTCTGTTGCTTACAAATGGGATGTGACTGTAGAAGGGTGTTTAAATGTCTTCTTATTTCTGGGCTGTAATTGTCTCAGTGCAATATGCTTTTCCTCCCTAGTTCCTGTTTCCTAGGTTTAAATAAGTTGTGTAGTGTAGAGAAAATAATTCTGAGCTGTCATCGTAGAATCATAGAATGGTTTGGGTTGGAAGGGACCTTTAAAGATCACCTGGTTCAACTCAGATTATCTAGTCCAATTCTTATGTCTCTTTTAATATGTTTTTTGAAGTTCTTTATTTTTAACTTTTCTGGTCCTTGCCATTTAATGACTTCCCCACTTGAAGATTGCTCTGTCTGCTCTTCTCTGCAGCTTGCTCAGAGAAGTGTTGCACTCACAGAAACAGGAAAACCTGATATAATCACAGAGAATGATCACTGTTATTACACCAGCCTGTGGGAAGCATTGATGGAGAAGGGAGAAAGTGGATCCTCATGCTTTGCTTCAACATGCTCCCCTTGGTGTGTCATGTTACATTATTCTCCACTGCTGATGTAGGGAGGATTTATTGTACAGCTGCCACGGATCTCTGTGGCATGGATCACTTTCCTGTCCCTCTTTTTCGCTAACCACTTCAATGTCAGCTACAGTCATCCATCCCCTAGCCTCTCTATATCCTTCCACATAGGCTATTTGAAGCCTGCATACAAACGTATGGTGCAACGTCTTCCTGAAACCATCAGCCATCTGGACAATAGAATGCAACCCATAAGTTTCTATAACAGTTCAGATAGTGCTGCCCTTAGTCAAAACATCTGTCATGGACAGTAACTGCTGAGTTAAAATTAGAGCCAAAACTTCATTGACTTGATCTGGCAGTGAATACTTCATTGGTCCTTCTGAGGAAAGTATTTTCATCTTTGGTGAGATCCTGCAAAATACCTTTTTATTGTTACAGATGTTGTGGCTCAGGGACAAAACTAACCTTCATAAAAGTAATAAAGAAAATGTTGGCTTTTCAAAAAAATGTTTGAAATTGTGAAGGATTTGAAACAAACTGGTGTTTATTGGAAAGCCAGCACTCCTTATCAGAGCTAAGATGTAAAGATTTCAATATTCAGATGTGATTAGAAAGTAAGTCCACCTTTTTCTATGGTTCAAGTATTTCTGAAGCGAGTGCTCTCTCCCTGCGCAATAGAAGCTTTCAGCACTTCCGAGAGAAGTGGCCAGAATCCTGCTGTAAGGTTTTGGG